>CM065917.1:41592381-42192381 GCA_033439105.1 Magallana nippona | reverse complement strand
TAAAAAGATAGTTACATACTACCGACAGTCCAAGGTCCTGTTAAAATGGGTCTATCACAACGCAATACACAATGTTACAGAAATACAACCATAAAATTATTTGTCTACATTTACATGTACATGAATCGTTAGTCCTTTGCTATACCTTCATAGCAACTATGCCAATGCTAATTTTATATTCAGCATTTTTCATTTATATTATCTATCTATTATCTACCACATTTCAAAAGTTTCAACACCAAATCAACGGTGTTTATGACTACAAAACATTTACAGATACATTTACAATGCACCCGATACATATTAGGAAAACATCATTGATTCTATGAAGATAATCAATTTTTCAAATCAAGAAATCTTTAATGTTTTCAAATAATCAGATTGCGAGCATATCAGTTTAAAACTGCAAAATTCTTAAATATTAGTGCAATTGCATAAAATACATGTGTGACAAATACCGAATTCTATCTCAATTAGGGCTGTCACGAGCCACCGAAATAACCGAAAACCGCGGAACAATTTGTTCCGTTCGGTTTCGGTTCTGTTTTTCAGGATTTCGGTTCGGTTCCGATTTGTGTAATAGAATCCGTATTCTATAAAAAATGGCGTCGAAATTGAAAGGTTCATTAGCGTGGACGTATTGTTTATAATAAACATTGACTTGTATACAACTAGTGTTGTATACCGATGATTATTCACTCATCGTAAATGAAAATATCACGCAATTTACCTGCGTATAATGGGGAAATACTTGTTCAATGGCAAAGATGGCGGCTTACGATTCAGACAACGAATATGTTTTCAATATTTGTTTATGGAAATGTTTAGGATAAGAATTTCCTGGATTTATGAGAAGTGAGATTGAATGGAAAAAAGTAAGGAGTCGAATCCATGCAAAATAATGTGGGAAAATCTGAGTGGTTACAGAAAACAGAACACACGGTTTACCTGCAGCTCGAAACATACTTTATTTGAAAGAAGACCCGAACCGAAAACCCGCAAATTGAACCGAAAATTTTACGACCAGACCAGACCCGAAAAAGTTTGGAACTGTGACAGCCCTAATCTCAATAATTAACTAAATAAATCCTTAGCAACAACATAACTATCATCAAGGACATCTTTTTAAAAAGTCATACGAGAATCATAATAACCAAAAGTACAGTTATCCATAATTATACATATATGTACACATGTGATAAAATCATTTGTTCCCAACAGGAAAACTGGAATGATCATCAAAGTACATATTCAAATATATGCATGTATCTATATGTTTTCATAAACACAGACAGTCCTTAAATATTTTTAGATACAAAATTTCTTAAAATAAAATACAATGTATACAAAAAAAAAAATCAAAACGATTAGCTAGTATTGATTAGATGTTAACAAATCTCTATGTACAGATATAACATCTAGGTATATATCATATATATCCCTTTAAGACAACAACCCTAGATTTTAGTTCAAGCACACAATGTCTTATTTTATTTTATTATCCATATGCTTTATTGCATACAATGGTACTTGTTTCAAATGATAGGCGCCAAGCGTAATCTGCCTCAGCCTGTCTCAGAGAGCACTGGGAAATCATTTAGGATGTGAGATGAGCCATCTCTGAAAAAATGCTTCTCTTTTTCAACAATACCTCATTTTTACCATGTCTTTAACAATGGCTTCTGCAACATAATAATACTTTTTTACATCATGCAAAACTTTACCCCCGTGATATGATGATATTCTACCAAAAACGATTAATACAATTTAACAAAACATTTAAATCCCCATTTTGTGTCATTAAAAGGTATATGTGGTGGTGTAATGAGGTACATGTACCTTAAACATATATTCATAAGTTGGAAAAAAATAAACAAAAGATTTCTGATTTTTTTTTCATAGTTTTCATTAAGAAAATAAGATTTCTTATTAATATTACTGGAGATAATTTATTAGATATTAATTTCATGCATTTATTCATACCAAATATTTTTTCTCTACAAACATATTTTCCACTTTCTCAGAAATACCAAAACAATCATATAAAATTATTTAAGAGCATTTGAAAAACATATTAATCATATTTCAGAAATGATACTTTTACGAGTAACAGTAAATAAGATATTTTTTTCTGTAGCATTTCACCTTAATGCAAATATTCCAAACAAAGTTGCTGACCGCTTCCAGTCTTTTCATTACTTTGATTATGTATTGTCAATAAAGTTGGGGTTTCCCGTGTTCTAAAAGTAGATTTCGACGGGTTGGAAGATGAATTTGGGTTTTCATCAGTACAATCGTAATTTAGCATTGAAAAATGTTTTAAAGATTAAAAAAAAACCAACTAGTACTCAACAAAATTTAGAGCTACTACATGTGTAAGTACTATACATGGCTTTTGTGTACAATTTCACTGTACTTCTACCGACGTGCTCAGGCAACAATCGTCTGTAAAACGAATGCGTTTTGGTGTACACTGAATTTTCTCATGATCTAATAATGAAACAAAATCTAGTATTAATACTTATGAATATTTTAAATAATATTTCTTCTAAATTAATGAATTTTAACTGTTTATAAGGATATCATCGGTAGTAATTTTAAGCAGACTGTATAGGAACGTCACGTCTCTGTTAAAGTTATACAATAGTGTGTTGTTTACATTAAAATTCATACCTTAAACACTGTTAAAGGGGGAAATAAATAGAATCATATTACAAAGTAGCATTGTTGATAATTTTGTGAAAACACATGTAGCAGTGGTTTCTTGTAGTAAAGACAAACTACTGCGTCTTGGATTCGAATGTTTAATAATGTATAAATGCTGGTTAATAATGAGCATAATTATCACATATTTCATATGAATACAATATTACAGATTTATATATAAATTGACTTCTTTAAAACATTAAGTGATATACCGAATATTTGACAATTATAGTAAGAGTTGTTTCCCTTACATTGTAATATTTAATACATGCGCATCTAAGAACATTACGGATTTTATAAATAATTTACAAACACATTTAATTTATAGATGATAAATAGAATATGAATATATATACATGTGTACCTGATTATGGATCAGGGTTCGTACACTGGGTTTGGCCCAATAATTACAAGCGGGCATGCATATACAATGTAGACCTATTAATAATAATATATACGAACTTGATAATATATACTTCTGCGATATTTCATGAATTTAATTCAAATAGGCATAAATCTTGATTTATCATTTACATATTTGAACTCAGTATATTACACTTGAAAATGAGATAAAAGTCAGACATAAAAGTTATTAGAAAAGAAGAAATTAAAGTCAACTTACAGTCGATATTGTCAATTGATGTAATCATCAGTATCGTCAAACTATCGTCAGGCAATTTGATGTATATGTACAAAAAGGTAAATGACTAAGAGACCATAATGTCGACCGTCTCTCTTGACTATATAAATCGATCTACCCGCCAAAACATACCACAAAGACTAACATACCGCGGGAAATCTCTAACCAATGAAAAGCCAAGACTATAGAACACAACTGACCAATTTACATAATTGCCTTAGGACAAATATATCAGTAAAATATAAAACCAAATGTTGTTGTATTCTTTTATTAATCATATAAACGGATATTCAAAACATCGCGGAAATTCAAATACGAGAATTGTAGAAAGCTGAAATAAATAGTTATATTTGATATTTAATTATTTCAATAAACACAAATTAAAAATAACACTCTACCACACACACATATGTAACTACATAAATAACTTACACTTACCAAACTTGTGCAAGTCCAGCTTCACCGTCACAAAGTTTCTGGTTCCGGAAAAAGTTACGCCGATCGATTCAGACTGATTATTATAATTTTGCACACGATTGTTTTCCCCTATTTTTGAATATTTGAACATGAGCGACAAAGAATACCACGACAAATGTTTAAACAAAGAAAGTACATATATGTATTGCTTATTACAGACGAAATATTGTTGTGGTATTTCTAGTTGTTCGTATTTTTTAGAACGTAAGAAAGTTGAAAATACTGATTTTATGGACGTTTTCCAGGAATAGGCATGCATTTTGTCCATCTAATTTCATACTAGCAACACATGTGAAAAAATCAAACAGGTTTTATAGTTAGTACTTGTTATCAACTTTGTAAAGAATATGAAATTTGTTTATGTGCGTGCACTTTATTTTGTAGAAAAATTGGGGACATTACGTCAATATATGTCTTATCTAGTTCTTTGTTTAAACAAAGCAGTCTCTTGCAAATTCATTATAACAATAAATCTTTTGTTAATTTAATCAGACAATTTTAGTATGGTGAAATTGTTTAATACAACTGCATATTAAATTTGGACTTCGCTAAGTTTTAAATGAATGTATTTCTCAACGTCATCAGACGCATCTAACATGTAATTCATAAATACTAATACAAATATATAAATCTTTAATGAACTGTTCAAAACATAAACAACGGGCCTGGATTATAACATTGGGCATACACAATGATGATTTCGGAATATTTTTAACATTAAAACCTTGATAACTATATTTAACATTATATCCCAAGAGTAATGTACGTGATGTCTCTGCTGCTATTATCGGTGTGTCGATAAACAGGAAAGTGCTAGCGGTGATATCTCCGTGATATGATTGTAAATGTCAAAGAGCAGTCCCTCCCTATCTTTTTTATTTTAATATATGAAACGACAAAAATTAAGTTCTATGAATACTAATTAAATTCTAAAGCAGGAAAATGTATTATCATAATTGTATGAAGAACATCAGTAAGATAATTTAAAGCTAAATGTTTTATCCTAAGGTGCTCTTTTTAACGTTTGACCACGTAAAATTATAGGTGTTATATATGAATCGTGTGTGATTTCTTCAGTATTTCCCTGATGTCCAGACTCGTCACAAAGATGTATCCAGTGTTTGTGTGTGTCGGAATTTTTGCATTTGTCAATGGTTACGATGAGCCAGAACTATCTTGATTAAGTTTGAACTAAATATTCTTTTATTTTAAATCGACTCTAATTTTGTGAAAATTTGATATTTATAAATGACAATTTATGTCTGTTTAGCTCATTAGATAAACAAAATGCTACATTATTTTTAAAGTACTGAGAATTTCTCTGATTACTGCCTTTACGTCCAAGGATAATGATATTGGAATGCTGTAACGGGTATTTTGTTATAGTAGTGTACTATGCCAATATTTCTTAATCGGATTTAAAACGAAAACAAAACGCTAAGCATATCAATAAGAAATAAAGGTCCCATGGTTGCAAGGCCAATGAGTTAGAAACAATGACGCTTCCCGTCCTGATATTTTGTTAAGCGTGTTAGTTGGTTTTGGCACTGGATTTAAAAATCAAAATGATGTCAGATATATTCCATTCTTATATTTTTTTTCAAACACCTTTTTCAGTTATATTTGTTCGCAAGGTTACACGTAAATCAATGATGTGCGTGGATTTTCCCCGGATTTATTTCACTGTTCGCAATTCTTGTCCACGGTAAAGCAACATGATATTCCTCAGCAGAGCATCAACCACGTGTCAGTGTGGGTGATAATTTAACATATAAAAATATAATGACGCTGCATTCATCATGCTGAACATGATAATATTGTATATGTTTAATCATTTTATTCAAAGCAAGTGATCAACTCCAAAACTGTTATCTTTAAATGATATAGTGAGGATCTAACACGATCGACTATGATATCATTGTATAAAAAAAAAGGAGAATCAATGTCCGTTCTAGCGAATAGCGATGGAACGGGAGTAATCGAAATACAAATATATTTTTATCAAAATGTTGCCATTTTATTAATATGGTTTTTGGTTATATATATTTCTTTGATTAGTAGAAATGTAATAGCTTTCAAAAAAAAAACATAACCTTTTTATAAAATAAATTAACGTTTCTTTTTTTTTTTTTAATAAACTGCAACTTAACATTTTTAACAAGCTTATTTCCATCTCACTCAACAGTTAATGTCGCCCTTAACAAACCATCATACCTACAGTACCATATACCAGGTGACAGATGGAACGCCAATAACGCTGTAGAGGGACGTAAATCAGACCTGAGTTATTTAGGAGATCAATGTGCTGGATCATTAGGGAGACAAACCGCCACCTGGTGGGTGAACCTGACCAGCATCCACAGTATCCATCACATCACCCTCTACTTCATGACGAACAATCAACCATGGGGTATTGTCACATTTACTATAATTATGTCATTAAGTCCAGTGAGACATAACATATGTTTCGACTATGGCTCGTCGGTACGTTTAGTTGTTAGCCCTGCATATCACCCATATTCTTAAAAGAGTATATCAGTTTATAAGAATAATTGTATTCTGAAATAAATCACGATGATATACCAATAGAGCGGTACACGTATGAAACTCTAGAATTTCATTTTCACAACGTCAACAAAGATGTAACTGTCCGACTAACAAGATGGCGAGTTTGTAATTATGATAATTTTAAGTAATATCAACATTGTAGTACAAATACAATATCAAGCATATTGAGTATTTTATGAAATGTAGAGCAATATTAAATGAATGTACGATACACACGTCAGATAAACATCCCGTTAATACGACACTATATCATACCAAACAGTATGCAACCTTTGGACTATCAAAGTGATAAACAATGGAACATGCTTAAACCTGAAAGCCTAGCTGTTATAACTTCTTACAATTAAAGACGTAAATTAATTTCATTAAAGCCACACCATTTTAAAGAGTATTAAAAATGTTAAACACCTACCAAAATAGATAAATACCTTGACCATGTTACAATAGCTAGTGTTGGAGTAGGTGTTGGCACGATAAAGGACCCTCACTTATCTTGTAAGCCGCGGCGTGAATACAGGTTTGACAATGAAGACAGAGCGTTCGCCTTAGGTACACTGCTTCTTTTTCAAACAAAGCGTTCTTTTTGGGCAGACTTCTCCTGTTTTTCATAAGATGTTAATACTCAGTATCAGTTGATGGACGCTGGTCAACTGATATCTAACCTGTGTTTTAACATCTGCTATATATGTAAGTAGTTATCAAATGTATCGGGAATTTTCCGCCAAATGTAAATATATAACCTCTTAGCCCCCACCGGTGTATCCCTACCAAGAAATAATAGTAATGTTAGTTTCCTACCAACTAGATCAATACCATGACTATGTAACGTTAGATAGGCCCAGTGTCGCAGTATGTCTTGGCACGATAAATGACACTAACTTCTCTTGTAAGCCTCTGTGTGGGTTCAGGTTTTACAATAAAGGCAAAGCGTTCTCCTTGGGTACACTTCTCGTATTTAAGCAACGTGTTTTAATTCAGTATAGACGTTGAATAACTAATATCAAAACTGTGTAAGCAGTTATAAATTTCCTCTGAAATGAATTAGGACCTTCCTACTATCACTGTGTAGAAACGGACTAGGGTAACGCACTTTACCCTAGTCAAAGATGGCGACAGGTAAACACGCTTCGGATTTTTCTCGTAAGTATTGCCACCTTTGTCATAGTTGATTTAAAAACTATTGCGCTGTATATGCTGTGCGGTGTTAGTTTTCGATGTTCACTCGTAAATCTGTCTTAAATTGTCCGTATTTATAGAGATACCGCATCATGCAGATTTGCTCCAAACTAGGGTAATGTTTATGAAGTGATTTTGTGCGATTAGGGTAAAGTATTTTTGTGACTAGGGTAAAGTCAGTTGTTAAATATAAACATACATGTAGCTTGACTTTGTAACTGCTTTAAAAGATTTATAAAATAGTAAAACGCTTTTTTTTTATATTCATCGCTGCTACTGTCGTTTAAGATGTCTCACCGATTGAAGATATATTTCAAATAACCAAATAAAGTTTTCAACCACATCATAGTTTGTTAAATCTTTAATGATTTGACGCTAAACATCGTACCTCGTTGTGTATGTTAAATCTTTAATGATTTGACGCTAAACATCGTACCTCGTTGTGTATATATCTACCTTTTCAAACTCAAAATACGTCTTCCAGGAGAAGAAATGGAATCATCGACTGAAGGGAAAAACCCCACACAGGTATGGTTTATTCATCTATTTATTTTAATTTGTGAAGTTTTGGGCAACTAGGACTCTATAATGCTAGTATAAAATACATGCATTTAAATACGAATATCAAATTTCGTTTCCAATCAGGGGGAAAATGGCCAGCGTATAGGTTACTTTAAAAAAAATAATTGATTATTCTTTGCATGATTTTCTTTTATGTTCAGTGAATTGTAATTTCTATGTTGCGCAGTATTTACCATTTACTTATTAGTTGAGTTTGTATTTATTGTTTTTGTTGATTCATTTTAGTTTTTCTTCTTTTTTCTACGTTTTTAACTAAAAGACAACAAAAAAAATTGTCAATGACACTTTAATGAATTCTTAATTAGAATTAAATAAAGCGTCTTCCTAATCTAATATTAATTTAACTTTTTGCAATAGTACCAAGCAGCTCAGTTGTGTCTGGAACTGATGGCAGTATCATTGTTTTTGAGCCCGGTGAAACAAGCACCCCAAAGAATAAGCCACCGACTTATTGTAAGTACTCGATTTATTGTATTAAAATATATTCATTGCAGAAATTTAGAACGAGAAGACTCAATATGAGGTGTTTTTTTTAAATATAAGTATGTTCCGAATGTGGGAAAACATTCATTTCGATCTCTGGTTTGAGGGAGCATCAGATGAGGGAGCGCCAAAAGTTTCGCCACACCTGCCAAGTTTGTGGACAGACATTTATTAGCAAAGCTCGTTACACGAGTCATACGCTGAACCACATCGGGGTAATCAAAATAATAACCATTTTATTTATTAAACTATAAGTATCTGAAGTATAAAAAGGAAACTTTTGTTCAACAATTTTTTTTGAAAATATAAACTATGAATCAACTCAACTCTTACAGCAAAAGGCTCATGCATGTGCCGAGGAGGGATGCGGTGCATCTTATGTTCACAAGAAAGATTTGAAGAATCACATTGAAAGTAAGCACAAGCAGATGGAGAGAAAATGTGAAAAATGTGGAGCCATTTTCCCCACAAATCGTAGATTGGATCAACATAAATCAGCCTGTGTGGAAGGTCGGCAATATTCCTGCCGCATGTGCTCCTACCACACATCTTACAAAAGCAACTTAAACAGACATGTCAGAAATCAACACAAGAATTTATATTCAGCATGAATAAAATAAATACTCATTACTTTGAATTTATTTTGTTATGCTTAAGTCTTTCTCAGGGAAAATTAAGTAAATCCATTATCGATCTCATGGTCGATATATCCGGATCGGCGATGCGCTAATATGTTTTCTTCGTTAACTTTATGGTGCGCTCTAACACCTGTTGCACCTCTTGCAACGACACCAGACTGGGAAATTGTTTCAGATTTTCTCTTTGAATTTTGTTTTTGGCGCTGTTTTTCATCAAACGCATGTGGCCTGTTAAAATTTAAATGAAGTATTTTTCAGAGTTAAAATGCATTAGAATCATTATTAACTGTATGGTATGAAAATATAAAACCTCAATAATTGTAATTTACCTTATTGTTATGGTATTCATAATAGGCGCAGACACCATTACATCACCCCTTTGGACATGCATGGTAGAAAAAGCTTCATGCTTGTAGACACACGCACGTGCCGTAGTCATATTGAACTTCCTGTAAATAATTTGTATCCCATCTTCAGTGTTAGGAAATGCATTTCAAACTGCTAGTAAATTTATGTATCAGATTTTACCTGTCATCTTTCAGACGCTGTTCATTTAAAAAGCATGCCGTTGTCAAAGCCGTCTCTATGTCATCAGCTCTGAGAACACCTGTCCCTTTTGGATCTATATCCTATAACAAAATAATGTTTACATGAGAAAAATCTTGTGGGGATCAGACATAAATTTAATTACAAATTGATGGTAGAAAATGCATATGTACCTGGAAGGAGCTGAAAAATGTTTCCGAGTCAAGGCTACTTAAACTTCTATGATTGTATGCTCCAGTTTGTACCATACTGTAGAGCTGCAAGCGGCGATCAACATTTTTTAATATGCCTTCAAATTGAGCAATAGGTAAACTGTTCACATAACTGCCTGATGGTGGAAATATCATAGGATTATATTGTTTCAACAGAAACTCTCTCATGTCCATCAAATACGCGATTCTCTCATCAATATCGATCCCTGCTGAGTCGACCGCTGCATACCAATTGCGAATCAAATGACACCACTCTGCTTCTTGCAAATATCCCAGTTTCTTCATTTCCTTTTCTACTTGCTCTGAAAATGTTCTTTGTGCATACGAGTTTCTTTGCCGATCACGTAACTCCTTTACTAGTTCAAGTGAAAGGTTCGTGTTGTTTTGTCTACTGTTTTCGGCTACCTCATGCCAAGCTTTCTTGGAAATATTCATTCCATCTAAACCATGAGCACACACTCGAGCTCGATTGTTGACTAGAATGTGGTTTGGATCAAGTATTACTTGCACACTTTGTAAGGCAATAGTCGTGGATTGAGCATACCACTGTTTTATTGCATATCGGCTTCCATTTTCTACCTGCACATAGCTTACATCTTGAAACATCGATGATTTATTCCATTGGGAAAGCTCATCTCCGAAGACGTTATTGCAATACAAAACTGTTATAGCTTGTTGTGGCCAAGAAGATATGTGTTTTTGTACAATGGTTTTCAGTGACATTGGAGACTTTTTAGTTAAGCACACTGCCTCAGATCCATCACCAAATTTTTCGGAAACTAGTTTCACTAGTGATGATTTCCGCAGTCCTGAACATTTTATTTTGCTGGCACTAAGGATTGTCTTTAATTCTGGCACAGTAAATGTGCGAGAAATAGATGCACCGTTTGTCATCATTTTAAGAACATCATCTACAACACAACTAGTAAATTTCTTGCCTGTCTTTCCAAGTTTTAATGCACTAAGAACAGACTCAACTGTCGATCGTAATCATCATTTGGAATCGTTCAGCATCATCTGCATTGACATTTGACTCGTCTGTTTTTGCACAATACCTTTGGCAGCTGTTTTAATCAGCATTAAACTGTCTGTATCCAACGCTTCAATGAGGTCAGAGGGTAGGTGTTGAAGAATCAGGGAACTAAAGTCCTCTTCATCATCTGCTACAGGAATTTATTTATTCTTCTTACTTTTAATATGGACAAGTGAACTGATGTTTTTCTGTGTGAAGACTTGACACCACTCGTTTCTGGGTTCTAGAGTCACTGTGCTGTCATTTCTGGTGACAACAAAGTTGGTCTCGAGATCTCTTTCGCTCACGATGCATGGCAGATTATTAATACCAAAAAGATACTTCAAAAGTTCCTTCTTACTCTTTTTGCGTGCATTCTGCCAAATATCTTTTTGTGACGTACACATTGTAAGGGGATTTCCACGATCATCCTTTGTGCAGATTTCAAGAAATTGACCGTCGAAGGAAACCACTTTCACTTTTAGGGCTTTGTCAGAACATTCTCTTATAATATCGGTTAGAATTGCACGTACAGCATGCATTTTAAGACTGAAACCAGACATGTAGTATGCGACAGGAATAGCATGATGCCTCTCTGTATCTTTGTGACTTCTGTCTAAGTCAGAAATAATGGCGACAATAAATTCTTTGGCTGGTCTTCTCATTATGTTGTATGCCTCACGATGCTGTTCTTGAAGACGATGACAAGTTTCAAGGATGTATTCAAGCGACAAACGAGATTCTGACTTTTCAGAGGCATGAGTGTTGAAGGGACTTGTTACATCCGTAAATATTTGATCAGAACATTTGCAAGCCACGCCTTTAAGGGAGGGAAATTCAGCCATAAACGACGATGTGTCAGCAAATACCTGAAGTTGAGACTTGAGTTTTTTGGCCTCTGGGTCAATTCGAGTTGGTTTTGCTGTTGATTCAACCAATATTTTTTTCGTAAGATTTATGATGCTGTTCCATTGGTCACATTTCTTGCCTGATATAACTGTCGTACTTTCTGGGTTGTAGCAGATGTTGACAAATTGATCACAACCCCCAGTTTCCATCTCGGCCATAACTTGGATGGAATAATATACTGGTAATTTGTAGTAAACATCTGTGGTGTGGACTTTGCCAGGTCTCGGACATTTAATTTCAAAGACAACATAGCTATCACTGCCCTTGTCATTCGCCAAGTTGATAGTTCTACAACCATCTTCTGAAAAAATGATGTGTGGTAGGAAAACTGGAAGATATTTACCAACAAGAGTTGCTAGCCCGTTTATTTCATTCTTTGACCCGTATTCAAAAAGATCCCTCTTTTCATCTGACAACTGGGCGTCTTTTCCTTCAAATACTTTCTCGTAGTGTTGTTTTTATTCTTTCAACGTTTTCAACCCAAGCGCTGCAAACCATGTGCTTCCTGTCACAACGGCCTTTTTTCTCAGTTGATGCCAGTGATTTGAATGTTGCTTTATCAAATGAGAGGATTCCATGAAATCGAGATTGTCGTAAATTTCTTCTGAAAACTTTTTCAAACAGCAGTAATTTTTTTGATGGGAAAGATCCAGAATGTTGCCGGAACCAAACAGATACATATCAGACGTTCCGTTTATGTGCGACAATATAAGACCGATTCTATCAATGGTTTCAAGCAAAGAATGGATGCAAGATGAGCACTGAATAACTTTAGTTTTCAAATAGCTAATGGAACTGGCAAAATTGCTAGATTTCCAGTCACCATCAACTTTTTGTAGCAGCAACTGTAGTGCCCTCTTTTCTTTACTACTAGCTCTCTGAGGTCTCGTATATTTTGACTACCAACTTGTATTGTACATAGAAGCTTCTCTTAATAGATGCAACAGTTTCGGGGGACAGGCTTTGCAAATCCGAATCACTGTCTAAAAACCCGATCAACTCTTTCTCTATAGCTGCTATTAAACCCTGTTCATTCTCATACTTCTGCTGGCGCTCTGGAAGGGTTGGTGGTTCTTCGTGACCACAGAGATTTTCGTCACCTAATTTCTTTCCAAACCCATACGCAATTTTCTTACCGTCCAGAGAAATTTTGCAGTCTACTTCACCGTATGCATTGGCAAATGTTTCAACAGAATATTGCAAGACACCGGGATGATCTGCATTTATCTTGCTCTTTAGTACGTGCTTGGCCAAAGTCTTTTCAGTCGGTACGGCAAAGTTAAAATTGCGCAGCATCGTTTCTCCATCTAAAAATAAATGAAAAATTATAAGGGAATCTACTCTATGTACAATACACACATACATGTATTAATGACAGGATTTTAAAATATTTTTCGTCTCCCATTTTATTGTATGAACGTCTTTCTTTCTTAATTTGGGTACTTGTATAATTTTATTACCTTCTTTTTGATTTGAGTCAGCTCTCATAGTTCCCCTGAAGAACCTCGTGGCTTTTCCTCGAAACATCTTGTAGACCACTGCCCAAAAGTCTAAGGTTGTGTCCGAATGCCGTACATTTTTTAAGGAACTACTAGAAAGAAGATTCCCTATGTCTAGAAGGAGATGCACTGCAATATTCTGGGGATTTAATGTTCCATTTGAGAGTGCCCATAGTACAGCCTTAAAGTCATCACCCCTTCCTGACTCTTCAAACAACTTGTTTGTTTTTTCAAAAAGTTCTATGAGCGTATCATCGCTTGTACAATCTTTTTCATCAGCTTTTGATTTTTCTAAAATTGTGTTATTTTTCATAATTTCTGGTTTTGATTCATTAGGTTCGGAAGTGTTTATGTTATCTGGATATTCTTGAAAGTATATTTTTGCTGCATCTATATCAACAGTACATTGTTTTCCCGACTCAATTTCTTTAACTATGTCCGATATATAAATAGGAAAATGAACAGATCTAAACATGAGCTGACCATTGTATTCATTTAGGAATTGGCGGCGCAGGGAAAATTTTTCAGTGTTGTGATGTTTCATGCAATGAGTTATTAATTTGCTGGAAGATGGCGTTTCTAACTTACAATACTAGCACCTTAAAACAAACCCTGGAAAGGAAATAAGAAGACATTTATGCTCTCTATAAAAAATTTCTTTAGTTACCCTAATCAGTTTTAAAGTTTAAAAAATCTTTACCCTAGTCATGAATTTGCTTTACCCTAATCATAGTCAAAATTTCTATTTGCTTTTTCGCTATATTAAAAAAAGATTCTGTATAAGTTCTACAATGGTAACGTTTATAAACTTGCAATATCGTAAATTAATATATATGTTTCGTCAAACTACCCCTGCAAATGCCTAAATTTGATATAAAATAATCGAAGCGTGTTTACCTGTCGCCATCTTGGACTAGGGTAAAGTGCGTTACCCTAGTCCGTTTCTACACAGTGTACTATGACATGTAATTGAATATCCTTTTAGTCACCAGCTTTTAATGAAGTAATATATTTCTAGAACATTTCTGCACGAATATCTCTTGAATTATAGCCCTGCCAATAAATAATGGTAAAGTTAGATTTCCAACAAATACACTGATACTGTGACCAAGTAAATTTAAATAGGTCTAGTGTCGCGGTAGGTGATGGCACGATGTAGGACACTCACTTTTCTTGTGAGCCCTTGTGTGAGTCATTAAAGGTCTGATAATGAATGCAAAGCATTTTTTTCTTGAGTGAAACGCCTCTTTATCATCAACTCGTGAATACTCAGTATGAATTGAAGGATGTTAACTGAGATAAAAAAAAAAGTGTGATTAAGCATCTGCTCTGTGTGAGCAGTCACTAACTTCCTATAGGTAATTTTCTTATTTTAATTGTATTTCTGACTCCTACATGCAAGAAATATTATGTCAACATGCAAGAGAATTGTGTTAACATTCATGTACAAGATATTTATGTTGACATGCAAAATAGTTATGTTGGCATAAAAGTAACAAACATTTAATGGAATCTTAGTTTTGTATGGGTAAAAATCAATTACTAAAACCAAAAATCGACATCATAGACAACTGACAACATGCGACTTATTTATATTGACATGTGATATAATTATGTAGACATGCGACTTATTTATATTGACATGTGATATAATTATGTAGACATGCGACTTATTTTTGTCCACATGCAGCTTATTTATGTCAACATGGAAATAAAATATGTAGACATGCTAGACATGTCAACGTTATTCTCTTGCATGTATACATATATATGTATTAAATAAGAAAAAAAAACGTTAATAGCTTTGATCACCAGTAAGCAGTTAAATTCCACATCTTCTTTGGCACGTAAAATGTGTGGAAAGCTAATGCAGATATAGCAGCGTGACACAGACAGGGAGTGTTATTAAGACGTCCCAAACGTTGAAGAGTATACAATACAAAGTTAACGCTTGTGGTTGTTACAGTGGCTCTTCCATTAATTTGAACTTTCCTGTAGGATGAAACATGAGTTACGATGTATAAATCACATTTGCAGACGAGGCAAGATGTTTAAGAAACTCTAAATATAAACGAGGGATAATCAATTATCACAGACCGCCGAAACTATATCTTTCAGAAGAACAATGATTCTGTGCTTGAATATTATGGTTTCATTAATATTCATGGGTATCAATTTTGGTAGATTCAATTATCAAGAAATCAAGGATACGTAAATCCTACGACCTTTCAATACAAAATGTCAGTAGAAGTTGCACTTCAATGAACATTAAATTTCGTGACAACGAAATCCACGAAAACTAGTATTCAAGGAATATTGATGAAACAGCAGTATTGGGATCATATTTGATATAAACATCCTGCAAGCAAAACATGAAGGAAACATTGTATGTTTTATCCGATTACTGGTCTCTTTTAAAGTACATCTACTTTTTTTTCAAAGAAGACAACGAATAGTATAATTAAGTGAAAGTTTCATTTAAAAAAAGAAGGAAAAGTTGAACTTCGCTCGCTTTAATGTGAGAACTACAAGTTCAATAATCAAGTTGTATTTTAAGTGCTATAAGTGGGTCACCAACTTATTTCCTGTGATGTTTGTGAACGTTTCCTATACAACAAACAAGATAAAGGAACTATTTACAATCATTATCAAGCTTCCTCAAACATAGATTCTAAAAACAAATGCAATTGAATTTTACTTTTTTACTGCATATCGTTTTTAATGGCAGCTGCATTTTCGTCGATTACTTTGTATGTATTAATACAAAACAAAGACTACAGAAAACACATCACTCGGAATGAAGGAAATACCATTAAATACATTTGTTTATAGAGCAAAATAAGCAAATCTAACACAATTTATTTATTAATTCTACTACAAGCCCTTCAAATTTCTTCACATTGTTCATTATTGGATTCTTTGTGTAGTCAGCGATAGTTAATTAAAAAAAAGTACAACAGACACAATACTGATTATCATGTTTTATAAGGACGACAATTTCACACTACAGCATTCCTTGTCTTTTAACACCGCCTGTTTGTTAGATGTCTTTTTTCATTCTCTAGCTACAAAGGTACTTCCATCAAACTCATTTTAGTTTTCCTATAATTATCGTACAGGTTCTTCTAATAGCCCTGCGGCCTACGTTCTTGGATTCTCGGTGTACGTCTCCAATACAACTGACAGACTACAGGGAACACTGTGTAACAAGGACGACAATTTTACACTAGACACCATACCTGCTGTCTTCACCACCACCTGCCCTGTACATGGACAGTACGTCATCTACTACAACGAGAGACTACCAGGAGTTACTTACCCTGCCGACTATTCTGGTGGTGTTGGCATTTTACTCTGTGAAGTTGAGGTATACGGTGGGTGTCATAATATTCTGCTTTCAAATTTCACTGGTCAATCACGCATATTACACATGACATAATTATCGATAATTCCGAGGTATTCCGAAATGATGGTAAACACATGTTTAAAATAACAAAAACAAATGTATCGATACACACTCATAAAATTGATATAATTAACATTTTTAATCAATTATAAGTTGCAAGAAATAGTACATATTCATAAACTCGTGCCACGGAACTTTGACAAAATTTATTGATTATATGTTTTCTACATCAAACGGAAATGAATATGTAAGAAGGAAAACAAAGTGTTCCTCACATATACAGTGTATATAGGCATGCACATTCAATCAATTAATCATACAACCATTAAAAGTAAATAGGTATGTTTTTAAAACGAATTATCACAATGATACTTGATGACAACATGTTTACAATACACTTTTATACATTCAACTCGAATTTGCTCTGCACATTCAAATTAAGTATATATTCACATGTATATTTTTTTTGGATACATGTATATGATCTCTTTTAATACAAATGCATAATGCATATTTAAAAAAGTTCCTTTATATTCTGCAAATAGTTTAGTTACAACAATACACAAAAAAATAATAAGGGTTGGGGGGGGGGGGGTACTCAAATACTTCAAGGTACATGAAGTAGACATGCTCCTGACGTCATTATTTTTGGTTGGATTTATTTAAAACTGTCAAAAAGTTGAATTACTCCTTGTAACCGATCAATAAATTATTTGGCGATTTTTTTTATATCTTCCAACCGGTCTTTTAACATCTAAGCTTTCAACCGATTCAACAAAAAATGGTACAATTAACAAATTAAACGTAAGGTGGCTTTAGTGAGGTGACATCTCATTTTAAAAAGGTTGATTTTTCTGACATTGGTGTTTTGTTTTTGTTGGTGAAAGTCTCAGTGTTTGCATTTTTTCCTGCACCATAAAAATCAATCCACGATTGGAAAAAAAAAAAAACAGTGCAATAAGGGAATTATGCATTCCAAATAAATGTCGTTTTTAATGTGAACTCATACAGTAATTATTTTAATTTTTTTTTTTTTTTAATATATTGCTTTAATGCAGGGTTACTGGTGTGAACTAGGTAAGGTTACAGATGTGTAACTCTAAAAAAAGAAATATGATTTAAAAAACATGCTTTCAGTTTTACATACGCTAAAACATTGCAATTAGGGTTTGACTTTAATTAAATGTCTTTCAATAATATTTCTATAGAATGTTATAAACAATTAGATCTAAAACAAACACACGATTTTGGCATTTTAAATTACACGTTCTCAATCGATAAGATAGAGAATATTCTTCTTTTTAATTCAACAAAAAGGCGAAGTATCAATATCATTAAAGATTTAATTTCAGTGTATATTTCCACTAACTTTTTCTTCTATAAATCTACGACACTCCATGTTCAGTAGCACACGACAAACGTCATCACGGAGTAGGTACAGAGATTAAAGTCACCACGCGTTTTGAATAGATAGACAATTGCTAGATTTAATAAAACGTTCAAACAAACCTAACCAATTTGTTATTTACAAAAGAAAAATAATTGTTAAACCACCCATATCCATCATATATTAACAAATATTGTTTTTCCGTCTATGTCTTTGGCTCTATATGTTTAGCTGCAGAAATGCTATAAATAACATGTATGTTTCATCTATTTTATCTATTTTATCGATGGCAAAGAACATCATTATACAATCGTTTTAATGCCAAACAATTATATAGTTCATACAAACAAAAATTAAAACAAATATAAATATGAGCATTGAAAGCGCGATATTTAATTTGTCTGAACGGCCTGGTGTGGTTTAGGACCGATGGTATCACTAAAAAGCTTTCAATGCTTAAATAAATAGTCTTCGTTATCGTTTTGATATTCAAAACACGAATTTAAGAGTTGAGATGTTTCGATGTGTCGTCTCACTCAGAAATTGATGATCTAGTAAAATATGAAGGTCGTTTGATTTTACTGTCATTTAATTTCCGATGTTTTACCAACGTTTTTGAACTATTAATTTTAATGAACAAATGATATGTCCTGGCTATTAAAATTGCGCTTAAGATATACTCGCTGAAATTTAAAGAAAAACAAATACAAAAGAATAATTTAAAGGACACTGTTTATTTACACATGTATATAGGATCTCTCATGATTTGCGATGGTATATGATTTTTAGCCAACTTTATCAAAATACACGGAAAACTTTATGTATTGATTGATCAGATGATAGTGTCATCTAGAAATGTCTCGACTATTCAGACATAAAAATCAATGAAATGTTTATGAACATTAAAATAACAATGTTTAAATAACTACAAGCGAATAACTTAATATTTGTTGAATTACAGTCAGCATTGTTCTATACATAAATGTATAAACACTTAATGATAACGAATTGAATGAATAGCTTGTGACAGAGGATCGTATGGATCCGAATGCAATAAAACATGTGGACACTGCCGTGATGTGAACCAGTGTTCCAATATCAACGGGGCATGTTTGACTGGATGTGATGCTGGTTATCTAGGAGACTTGTGTAAAACATGTAAGTGTATAGTGTCATTATCTAAATGTTAATAAAAATATATTTGTTATCAAAGATACCTATGTAAATCATACAAGTATTTATTGTTTTCAAAAACAAATATAAATGGATATATATTGTTACGCTGCAAAAATCAGTAGTTGCAATATATGGATTTTTTGTCTTCAGGCAACGCAATGTTAACTAAAATGTTTTGAAAAAGAAACAATGGGAATGTTTTGCAGTTCAATCAAAATACTGATATGTTTAAGTATCATTTATACGAATATTGCTTAATCCTTAGCTTGTGACAAAGGAATGCATGGATCCGAATGCAATGAAACATGTGGACACTGTCGTGACATACACCAGTGTTCCAATATCAATGGAACATGTGTGACTGGATGTGATGCTGATTATCAAGGAGACTTGTGTAAAACACGTGAGTGTATAACCGTAACATTCTTGGACATAGATATACACATAAATAGATAATATAATTAAAGTGATAGATAGATAGATAGATAGATAGATAGATAGATAGATAGATAGATAAACTGATCGATAAACATATAGATATATATTGAATTATACATTTTGCCAGCTTGTCCAATTGAACATTTCGAAATCGTCATGAAATTAGAAACAAGTATTTTTTTTTCTTTCGATACAGCACAAAGAATGATAAAGAAATTAATATAAATATTTATATAAATAAAAAAAAATGAACGACCGAAATTTTTTTCAACTTTTAGCATGAGTATGAATTCAGGGGGGAAAACCAGTTTTTTTACGAATAAATAAATTCATGATGAATATGCAGTTATATTTAGTCTTATAAGTTGTTAAAAGGATCATTAAATCGAAACAAAGAAAATACAAGGAAAACAAATATATTTTTAAATAAGGAAAAAAAGCCTGAATTTGTAGGGAAAATTCAAATCAGGATGATAATTATATTGATAAAAAAATTAATTAATAAATCATTACTCGCGTGATGAAACAAATGCGTATGATGAAAACC
The DNA here is from genome assembly GCA_033439105.1 of Magallana nippona. Classification (NCBI taxonomy): domain Eukaryota; kingdom Metazoa; phylum Mollusca; class Bivalvia; order Ostreida; family Ostreidae; genus Magallana; species Magallana nippona. The sequence goes on along the minus strand of CM065917.1, from coordinate 42,171,979 downwards.
TGTGAGTTGATACAAAGTTTAGAGTAGCCTTTCTTTAAATTTATAAGACTTTTCTTCCTTCAAAATCCGAATGACCTCGATCAGTTTCAAAATGATAGGTTTACGATGCATGATATCGCGTTTGTTTTGGAGACATCTGGAACGTTTTTGACAGCTGACGACAGAGAATCGTGGGTAAGTGTTCTCACCTTGACAGTGAAATATATAATGCTAGACCATGATGCTGTGAATAAAGAGTATTTGAATATGTTCGCATAATACTACATTTTATCGCGTTCGTGTTTCGATATTTGTGGTACATGTATGTGTTAGTCAATAATGAATGTAATTAGTGTATCTTGAGTTAGTGTCCATAACTTTGTTTTGGGTACATGTATAAACTGTTTGAAACATCATCAATTGTGGTTTGGAATGATATTGTTTGATTGTAAATGGTATATGTATTTCAATTGTCAGCTCATACAGTTATAAATGATTCTGAAGCAACACGTACGTAGTTTTATATACTAATTATTTCCAACGTTTAAGATCCATGATTCCATTTGTTTAAACTATCAAACGTTGATCTTTCTCATTAATATATTTATTCCTTAAATTATTTTTAACGATAACATTTCATTTTTAAAGCGTTAAGCATAGCTCAGCGCTTTATTGTCGTTAGACTCCTACTTCCGGTGGGTGCATCGAATGACCGCCTTCTACGAGCAGAAATATGCATCATTTAAACTGGTTAGGGAACCAGTTTCAGGGGTTTACGCACAGTGAATGCTACGCAGTGATGAGGAAATTTGGTGCGTATACAAAAGCTGAAATGTAGTACAATAAAATCAATTCTTTCTAACTAAGCTTGCACAAAGTAAATTTCCTTTAGAACCTAGCTAGGTTAGCGTTTTTCAGAACTATCAGTACTTTGATTAATTGTAAGCTTTCATCCCTAACGTAATATTAACATAGTTAACGGATATTCAGGTTTGTCGATTAATCTTCAAGAAATATCATGAGCTAGAATGTTCTGGTCGAAATTTGTTATTGCAAAATCGTAGTATCTAATTAATTACCTTCAATGATTAGGATGGTTGTTGAATAACTTATTCAAGCGATTTGGTACAATTTAGATCATAAAACATTAAACATATTTCTTTAAGAGCAAATTACTGATACATGAACTTAAGACCATGATGATTTGTTGCATTATTGGGATTATTTCTTGATGAGGATAAACTTGATTTCAACAAAGCTAAATAAGACGTGGAAAATAATCATTGTTGTTCTTTAAAAAAAATATGTACTTCCAAAAAAAATCCGCATAATATTTATTGCCTTATATAATTTTCCTTTTAAAAAAATCTTAATTGTTATATGATCAAAGAAAAAAAATGTCAGGATCATTTTAAAAGTATAATATTCACACAACACTTTTTTGTCGCGTTTAAATTTTGCATTCTTTATGATAAACGTTGTGATCAACTACGTATCAAAATTCAATCAATGTTATGAGTTTTGTTATTTTATATGCTGAAATCAAGCCAGGTAATGGTATGTCTATGTCGATGTATTTTTACCTGTCATTAAGAATTGTTCTGTTTCCTTGCCTGTTAAGCTGCCAACTGTAAGTAGTGTCACAAATAGAAGGATAACTTACAATGTTGTCCATTTGTAAACATGGCTACCGTGAACACTCTTGTGAGCTAAGTAATATTAAATTACACCAAATGTATTAGGACTATTTTTTAGGGTCTTCCGTTTTCAACGGAAGACCCTATTGTTTTCGTTAGGTTTCTTTTTCTCTATTTTTCAATATTATTAAGGTCTTCCGTCTTCAGCGGAAGACCTTACTGTTATTCTACTGTTTCTCATTAAGGTCTTCCGTCTTCAGCGGAAGACCTTACTGTTATTCTACTGTTTCTCATTCTTCTATATTATTTAATTATTCTTCTTGGTAGACACCCTTAATTTCTCAGCCATTTCTCCATCGATTTTAATGATTTTTACAGGGATGATGTCTTAGGTGAACCTCTCATTGCATACAACTTTTTGTCTGAAAATTCAATTCCGCTTCTGAATTATCTCCCTTTTTCATGTATTTTGGGACATGATATTGTCCACGCATCTCCTCAAAAACCGTTATAGTTAAAGACTTGAAATTTATGTGCAAGATAGAGTGGTTATGGTAGATTTGCATGCTTGTTTTAGATTTGACTAGAAGTCATTGTCCTGGAAGCTCGCCTGAACCTGAAAATGTTGATGTTAACTTTTTTGACAGTTTTTTGGGAAATTTGAGATTTGATCACGAATATCTTTCTTGTCATAAATATTTTGTTAACATATGTAGAACATTAAAAGTTTATATAAACAAGACCTTTCAACTGACACCAAGCAAAAGGGGCTGACCCCTCATATTAGGGGCCCAGAAGGGTCTAAAGTCTTTCATCTATATCTCTTTAATAAGAAACATTTTGTAATGTGATATAGAAGCAAAAATGTTAATCTTCTAGCTCTTTATCTACGCATGTTAAAAGTTTTCGGATATGTTACATAATTAGGGGTTTTGAGGGGCTAGAAGTCCAATATTTTGATCATTTATATCTTAAAAAGGAGAAATATTTTGAAAAGCATTATATAAGAGAAGATGCTAAGAATAGTGTTCGTAATAAAATTTAACCATCAAAGTTTCGTCAAATGGACCCTACAGGGAGATAAAGGGTCGCCCCCTAAAGCAATCTTTCCCAAATATCTCAAGAACGGTAACACATTTCTGAACACTTAATAAACAAAATGTGTTTAAAATAATAAGATCTTTCAGTTGATATCAAGAAAAAGGGGCTGAAAAAAAAAAAAAAAAAAAAAAAAGGAAAAAAGAAAAAGAAATAGAAGAAAATTGTCTGTTCAGAATCAAGAGATCTTTTTTTTTTTCTTTTTACAAATCATTTAGCTGGTAAATAGCAAAATAAAGGTCATACATGTATCTCAACTTCTAAAATTGGAAGGAAGACCTCCTCGTTGCCCGCAACGAGATCGTGTCTAGTTCTTCTATATTATTTAAATATTCTTCTTGGTAGACACCCTTAATTTCTCAGCCATTTCTCCATCGATTTTAATGATTTTTACAGGGATGGTGTCTTAGGTGAACCTCTCATTGCATACAACTTTTTGTCTGAAAATTCAATTCCGCTTCTGAATTATCTCCCTTTTTCATGTATTTTGGGACATGATATTGTCCACGCATCTCCTCAAAAACCGTTATAGTTAAAGACTTGAAATTTATGTGCAAGATAGAGTGGTTATGGTAAATTTGCATGCTTGTTTTAGATTTGACTAGAAGTCATTGTCCTGGAAGCTCGCCTGAACCTGAAAATGTTGATGTTAACTTTTTTGACAGTTTTTTGGGAAATTTGAGATTGATCACGAATATCTTTCTTGTCATAAATATTTTGTTAACATATGTAGAACATTAAAAGTTTATATAAACAAGACCTTTCAACTGACACCAAGCAAAAGGGGCTGACCCCTCATATTAGGGGCCCAGAAGGGTCTAAAGTCTTTCATCTATATCTCTTTAATAAGAAACATTTTGTAATGTGATATAGAAGCAAAAATGTTAATCTTCTAGCTCTTTATCTACGCATGTTGAAAGTTTTCGGATATGTTACATAATTAGGGGTTTTGAGGGGCTAGAAGTCCAATATTTTGATCATTTATATCTTAAAAAGGAGAAATATTTTGAAAAGCATTATATAAGAGAAGATGCTAAGAATAGTGTTCGTAATAAAATTTAACCATCAAAGTTTCGTCAAATGGACCCTACAGGGAGATAAAGGGTCGGCCCCTAAAGCAATCTTTTCCAAATATCTCAAGAACGGTAACACATTTCTGAACACTTAATGAACAAAATGTGTTTAAAATAATAAGATCTTTCAGTTGATATCAAGAAAAAGGGGCTGAAAAAAAAAAAGGAAAAAAAAAGGAAAAAAGATAAAGAAATAGAAGAAAATTGTCTGTTCAGAATCAAGAGATCTTTTTTTTTTCTTTTTACAAATCATTTAGCTGGTAAATAGCAAAATAAAGGTCATACATGTATCTCAACTTCTAAAATTGGAAGGAAGACCTCCTCGTTGCTCGCAACGAGATCGTGTCTAGTTATTATTCTTTTTTTTCTTAACACTTTTCTTTAAACTCAAATATCTCAGACCTGGTACAATGGATTTTTATGAAATTTTTATAGATTATAAAGAATATCAAGATCTTTTATCACGTACATTTTTGTTGATGAAGTCACTTCCGGTCGGCCGATATGTTCGTTTATCTTTTTTTAAAAAGTGATTTTGTCCTCCCTTTTTCTCAAAAACGATTAAAGATAGAAAATTGAAAATATCAGGAATGATAGATTTTTGAATTCTTAGATGCCATCAGGTACAAACATGATCGTCTGTCACTTCCGGTCCGCTCAAAAACGGCATTTTCGAAAAATTGCGTTTTAAAACTTTTTCAAATTTAAAGATTTGGAATTTTTTTTGATTAAAATATATTCTTAACGCATCCAATTTTAATATGAACAGGTCATCCGTCACTTCCGGTCGTCACCGGAAGTGATTCCAAAATTTCGATTTTTGGAATTTGAAAACACATTCATTTTGTAGACATTTTTGTGCTAAATACAAAACTGAAAACCGTTTTAAAATCGAACTATGCATTGCAGAAATATTGCAGTTTAAAAATAACCTGTTTCTGTATGTACAATCATTCAAAACCGCGAAAGAGAAAGTACATAGTCGCGGACATACATTCTTATTCTATTCAAATGAAACACGGAACAACTCCTACAAAAAAAAATTAAAAATTTGTTCAAAAATCATTTTTAGACGCCTGTGTATGTGAAATCACTCACAATTCCTCACCCGCGACCGAAGAGATATTTGATCGGCTGCTAGCTAGCAGCCACCGGTTATCTAATACACAACATTCGCGTCTTGCATACATAAGTTTATTTATATAGTGGCTTACACAAAGAACTTTGGTATAAAGATATATTAAGTGTAAATTAAGGAGAAAAGAGTAACCTCTTAACCCATAAATTTAATGTTAGCTCTGTTATTTGAAAAACGGGGTCTTTATGCGTATAACTGACATAAAGCTACCGTAGACAGTGTACCAGCTTACATACGGAAAGTGTATAAACATTCTCATTCTCTTCTAGTGAAACACATTATGTATAAAAGAACTAATACTATGCAATACATTTGAGTCGCATTTAAAATCTAGCTGGATTCCGAGCTGTGTATGTGAACAATTACCTATCCGATCCCTTGGCCGCGGCCAAAGAAATAGGTCGCGGCTGGACCAGCGAGCGGTCTGCTGTTATCCAATACACAAGATTTGCGTTTTGCTGTGATGCACACATGGGTTTATTTACTTAGCTGCAAACACAAAGAATTCCGATTTTAACGATATTAAAGAGTAAATAAAAAAAAATTATACCTTAACCTACGAGGTTATGATGTTTTAGTTTCGTAATTTAAAAACGATATATAGTATGACTGTCATTGAAAAAAGGTGTTCTATGTGATCTTGTCTATGTCATAAAATAAGTTTTATTGTTGGGAAAAAATTCCGTTATCAAACTGCAAACATTTAAAACCCACCATGTTTGGTGTACATTTATGTAACACATCAATCGCACATGGCCGAAGAGATACCGCGCTAGTGGACAAGCGATTCGCTGTGGTCTAAGACACAGGCTTCTCGTGTTTCTACGTTATCACACGTACAGTTCATTGAATTGTTTTTATTTTCAATTATATTGGTTAAAGATGCATCAAACTTTTGATTTAGCGTTGATTTAAATCACAGTGCGTAAAATTAAAAGAAACTGCCATCAATGAATATAATACAACGTTTTACAGTCGTACGAGTTGAAAAATAAATTAGTCTATTTCTGACATTTTTGCTGCTGAGAATTTAATGCATTACACTTCCCACATCTAGGCGATATTCACAACATGATTATTCCAACACAAACATCTTATGTATCTGTAACCTGTGATAATTCATTTGGCTAACACAATATTAGAAGTCTTTTTATGAGTTATGTGTGTGTGAGAGAGAGAGAGAGAGAGAGAGAGAGAGAGAGAGCATGCATGAATATAGCAGGGTGTAGTAAGTAAAGTGAGTTGAAAACGCGTTCGAGATATGGCAGTTTAAGTGTTACAATGTTACATGCTTGCGGTAGGTGCCGGTACGATAAAACTTACCGATGCCCGCTTATACGGAAGGAATTGAAAAAATCAGTAATTATTTCTTTAATATACCAATGAATTTTTTTAACAAGTTTGATTTACATTCAGGCCGTAAAAGAATAACGGTCACACGAACACTATTGGTTTAACCTCTTCTGAATGGCAGTCCGATTCATTAAAAAGCATATTCATTGCTGATTTTATTCTTTCATTTAATTAAATTACATTTTTTTGTTATTGATTATCAAAGAATATGTGAGTTTTAAAAACAGTTTATCAACATTCGGTAAGTAAAAGTTTTGTTTAGATTCGGACAGTCGAAGAGCAAGTAGAGGACACATGGTTATATGCGTTGCACGTACACTCGAATACTTGATACATATATATTTTAATAAAACGTCTGTATGCTGTATTATTATTTTCTGTCTGATCAGGACTGTTCTTCCCAAAAAGAAGCGCACGGCGATCGCGTAATGAATGTTCTGTATATACATGCTTATATATATTTTTAAAAACTTTTTTAACGTTTAACTCAGCAAAATTGTAGAGGTCATGGAGTCAAAAAGCAAATCAAATTAATTTGCCAATTAGGCAATAGTACTTATCCAATGCCTATGATTAATAACTTGAATAAATATGAATTTACAAGCCCCCCCCCCCCTCCCCCTGTTAAGAGCTTCCGTGTCTTGTATTCTTTTTTTTCTTTTTTTAACGATTTTTGTGCACGCAATTTCTCGGAAATGGCTCAAATTTTGTTAAACGGCCCTGATAAGAAGATGGAAGGATGGGCCCTAAAATTTCTTTCTCAAATATATCAAGAACGGTCTCAAATTTCAAACACTGGTTGAGTAACATACAACTCATTTTGTGCAAATTCTATATATATGAAATGGCGATTTTCTTGTAGCTTAAATGATTTTTTTTAAAAATAATAACAGTATAATTTTTTCAATAATTACCATTTGTGAAAAATCAAAAAATTCTTAATTTATCACTTAAATTAATAATTTTAGACGGCCCATGCAGTAAGTATTGCTAACCGAGCCTTTCGTTCAACAGCACATTGATTGTGAAGATTCCAGCGTTGTTTACAACAAAAGGATAAAAAGACCACAAATTGTGACATATTTGGCTGTAAAGGGTTTAAAAGAGATGGATATAAAACACAAGTGCGAATATATCAAGTAAAGATAAAAATGATTAATCTACATTTGTCATAACTACATCATTTTATCATAAGAATATTTTAACATTTAGATCCGCCGAAAATTTCCATTTCCCTTCGTTGTTTGATGCCTGATTTGAAATAACGTTTCGATGTCGTACCAAGTGGAGAAATTTCTTAAAGCTACATGTTCCGATTTTTCGGCCATTACAGTATCAAATAATGTTACCATGCAAACCAAATGAATTATCTTAGAAAGTTATAGACTTTCGCCTATTTACACAGAATTGATTTTCTTTTTAACGTTAGAAATAATCAAAGTAAATAAAAATAATTTTGGGGGGCATACAAAAATACCCCAAAAATACATCATGGAAATGTTTAAAAAAAGGTAACCGTTTGATTTCCTCCCCCGAATGATTGGGTTTATTCAACCTGCATGTTATGAATCGTTGTAAACAACGTAAACTTCAGAATTATTAGTGAACAAATGTACACTGCTTTATTTTTTCAAATAGCCATGCTGTTTATTTTATTTGTTAAAATGGATCATATAAAAAAGGACCATGTCAAAGTCGTAATACAATCATACTCGCTTCGACGTATGGGGCGAGTATAAACACGAGGCGAAATAACTCGAAACCCTTTTATGTCATTTAATTTGTAAATAAATTTTGTACATTGTAAAACTTGTCTTATCTGGCGGAGTTTGGTTCTGAAAAATTAGGGTAGATTAGACAACATCCGGTTTGGAGGACATTGTTGCAAATTAATTTCAGTATTTAATGCATTAGGTCTTGTTCGTCTATTCTTGCAAAATTTTCAAATCTTCTGAAATATATTAGACCTAATCGATCGTGATTACGGTACCAATTTTCATTTTATTTTTTTTTTTGGAAAACAATTAATCCATAAAAGAGTACATACAATGGTAATACTTTTTCAATCAAATTATCTTAATTTATATTTTCAAGCATTCGATTAACCTGAAAAGTCCGACACAAGATAAGTGCATGACATTGGCCAACAGGTGGCTGATTACGTAATGGCGATGTTGAATATATAGATGAGAATTTAATAAAGAATGGAGCATTTTGACATAATAAAATGTAACTCTGTAAATGTAGCCTTACAACGGGGATAACATACGATATCGGCAGTCTTACTACTGCGGTATCCTAAATCACGGCCTGAAAAAAAATGGGATGAACTATAATCTCATTATCTAATTTTGGCAAAAAACAATGCGTATTTATTTATAACAAGACTTTACGGTATATACTGAAATGAGTTACTAGTTTGGATCTACTATAGTATATTCACAGTTGTTTAAATCAATAGCAACGACAGGAAAATTGCCGATCGATCGATAAGTGGTTGGATTACGGGAGATAACTCTCACTAATCATAAGCAGTCAATTCTTTACATCGCGGCCGGTTTACAGAATAGACAAGATCCGGATTGCACAACATTTTTTAAACATAAAATGCTAGGAAAATGCCAAGGGACTGAATAATGTCGCCGGATTAGACAACATGGCGGAATGCACAGCATCCGGATTCAACAAGTTTTAATATGTACATCATTTTTTTCATTGAAACAGAGTCAATTTCAAATTTTAAATTTGAGTAGATATGATAAAACATTTTGAATTGCGGATCATCTTTAACACGCGATTTGCAAGCTTACTTTTTTTGGCAGTAAAAAGATTCAAACTTTCAGTTTTTATGCACATGTTCAATTTTTTTAATTGAACTGTTTTTAAAATAAGAGCCCAGAATGGTCTAAAGTCTTTACTTCGTACCTATACAATATACATGTAATAATTTTAATATGCTATGTTGTTAAGGATTTAAAGGACTAGAAGTCCAGAATTTTGATCATTCTTTTTTAAAAAAGAGAAATATTTTTGAAATTGTTTTACAAGTAAAGATGCTTAGAACTATGTACATTTATATATACTATGTGTATAACAATAGACAACCCTCAAAATTTCGCTAAAAGGAGAAAAAGAATCGACCCCAACGTTCTTTCCCAGATACATATATCTCAATAATGGTAACTGATTTCTAAATACTTTTTTAACCAAATGCATTTAAAACAAAAATAAATTTCCTTTTACATAACCAAGGTCTAGTCCTTTAAATTATGAGCCAATTGATTTGAAGACAATCATGGCTTTTAATTTCTGAATATTTTGTAACATGAATGATGTATTTAACAATGTACAGTCATCAAAATTGTTAGATGGCCCGATAAAAAGTCGGCCCCAAACAAGTTATCTCCGAGATATCTCAAAAACGTTCACTTTCTCAATGCTTGTTGAATAAAATTTGCATCAAATTAAAAAAGTCCTATAATTTGATATCAAGAAAAATTGACAAGCCCCTAAATTAAAGGGTCAAAAGGGATCTAAAGCTATTCATCAATAGCTCTTACACTTCATACAGAAACGTCTCAGATCCTTTAAATGTAGCCCCACCCACATTTCCATGTTTCGTTTTCGAATAGCAAAAGTAAAGGTCTTATCACATCTAATGAGAATCGGACGGAAGACCTCCTCGTTGCTCGCAACGAGATCGTGTCTAGTTTTATTTTCTTTTTCTTACGTCTACAGTGTACAAACATATATTTTCATATATATCGTATCCAGTCCAGTGAGAAACTGAAAGAATGATTTTTTAGGATTCTTAATTTATATTGTATCTACTTTTGATTATAAAAGTATCATTTGCTATTTTTTTAATAAACCAGTAAGTTGATTGTTTTTAATATTATTTACATTTTAGCAGTTAATATTGACAAAACGTTAAAGCTGTGTTTGTTTTATTTTTAGGAGTAGAAATTCAGTTGTGATATCGAAATCAAATATCTGCAGCCACACCTTCATTTTCAAGATGACCAGACTCAACGCAAAACATTAAGTAGAATCTACTTGTAACAGTAGCTTTATTTTACATTAAAATGTACAGAAGAACAAAGCATTGTTGACAATACTTGTAGGAAACTTCGATAAAAACTCAAATGTATTGGTCAGATGTTATTGTCTTCTCCTAATATCTAAACTATCTAAACTGTCATATTGCATAGTTTGGTGCATTGGTCCACGATTGTTTCCTATGAGTAGCTGGACTTGATTGTCGGTAACCTATTCTACTACTAGGGGTAGGTTGCATTCAGGCTACTTATGTAGTTAAATGTTGTTGTTTTTTTTGTTTCGACGACATTGAGGTAATAATTTATAAGATGCGTTTGCATTTTTTTCAAAATATTTGAGTCATGTTCAGTCTTCCTTCAGAAAATGTTCAATTTAATAAATTGCAGAGCTTTATCCTGTGTAGGTTGTGTAATACTGTTAGTGGTATGTGCAGTTGACGCAAATTAACCTTGAGTTATGTTGTTCCTTGTATGGCAGATTTTCAATTTTATCAATGACAACTGCTTGTTAAGACCTAGCGTATATCTATGTTTCTAAATAAAAACCGTATTTTATCCATATTTCTATTAAAAAGGTACATACCCTAATCGAATGATTTGCATACCATGTCATGGCTACGGACAAATGCCCACTGGAGTCCAATTTACTGGAGGCTGATATTAAAAGGAACATTTCTGACGCAATGCGCTATCCAATGACTGGAATTGTTTGAATTTTCTTTAGCCTTGAATATTTTGATTTGTCATTGATAAAATTGTACACAGAAACAAAATATTGGTGTGTTTTATACAACAGACACGACTGCTTTACTGACACTATTATGGCATTTTTATCGTCTTTCTGTTTAATTCTTGAGCCAAACATTGACAAAAAAGGTATTTTATGACAAATCTTATCTTCATTAATTATCGGTTAACAATATTATCAAATATCAAGATAATACTGTAAAACATAGAAAACCACACATCATGAATATGTAGAATTATAGCGTGATTCCAATGATTTTTACATTGAAACGGGACCAAATGAAACTTATATAATGCATTAACCTATTAATTAATTATTTACCAAAAAAATTGTATATAAAGCAAGAAATAAATGCACACAGTCTAAGGCAACAAACGTAACGCTACACCTCGTTCACGAGTTTTCCAGATAACGGTGATGAAATAGAAATATGGCGGACAAAACCATATATAAGAAGTGCCTTTATTTGTATGTTTTCTATGTTACAAGCAGATAAAGCAAAACATAGATTCCATGTATTTTTCAGTAATTTTTAGTAATTTTTAATAATTATTTATCTGTTTGCTAGATATTATATTGACTATTGATACAAATAAACGCATCGATTCTTAAACATTGAGAACACTGACTGTTTACTTTATTCTGTGGACTTCATTTTTACGTAACGCAATCAGCTTAAATTCTTAAACATCAACTTTCTAAGAACGTAAAAAAAACTATGAACTTCATTAATGTATGTTTCTTGCGCACATGTGCAGATCGTCAAAAGGTGTATATTTTATGTATGCATATATGCATCAAAATATCTTGAAGTTTTGTTTTTTTACATAAAAAGCTTTAATGTTCCAAAGCTACCAATAAATAACTCCATTGTGCCAGGGTTCTGTTTTATTTAGCTTCGTATATTGCCAAAGTTTGGCTCTGTTTCCATTATCGTGTTAAATTAAGCATAAATTAGACATAAATGTAATGTTGCTTGAACATCTCGAAAATGAAATGAATTAAATATTACCAGAAAATATATGAAGAGGAAGTAAATAGAGTCGATGTTATCATGCGTTTTCTGCAAATGACAGTGATCAATTCCTTGATTTCTTTTCTTTTCAAAATAATGCAAAAGCGAAGAAAAGGCAAAGATGATTACTTACATTTAAAAACCATTAAGTATTAAAATATGTTTCTATAATCATAAGTAAAATATCACATGTTTACTCAAATTGTGTTTAATGCTACATGTAGCACATACGAAGATATCATACTATCTATCTTATATGGTGGATGACGAGCCTTGTATACGATACTCGTTATGTTTAGTGCCTACTTGAAGTTATATAAAAGAAATAAATATTATTAAGTATTAAGTACATTAAGTATTAAAATATGTTTCTATAATCATAAGTAAAATATCACGTTTACTCAAATTATGTTTAATGCTACATGTAGCACATAAGAAGATATCAAACTATCTATCTTATATGGTGAGTGACAAGCCTAGTATACGATACTCGTTATGTATAGTGCCTACTTGAAGTTATATAAAAGAAATAATTATTAATTCATCTTTATTTCCTGGTTTTTCAGTTTGCTGCGAAGATGTGTCTAGTGTTTGTGTTTGTCGGAGTATTTTTTCCTCGTGGTTATAGGAGCTATATCAGTAATTCATTTATGAAGGTTTATCAAACAAATGTTTCAAATAAAATCGGTTCAAGTTTTTTAATATCTGGTAATGATTTGATATTGACACAAATAAGTCCAACTATTTCATCTTAAATATCCCTCGTGCTACTCAGATCGAGAAAAAATACTGGATAGAAATTACAATAACTTTACGAAATTTTCCTCTGCTTTCGACACTCAATTATCAGCTTTATAATGTTGAAATACTGCATCAGATGTTCACTTTCTTTGCTCAGAGTTGCTTAAGATTAATCAGATTAAAAAGAATCCCGCTAATTACATCTATAAAAATATAACTCAGCTTCGTTGCGTTTCATTAATATTAGTTGTATTAATATATATCTGAGAAATATATCTCCCCCTTTGTTGCAAGGTCAATGCAGATAGTGTTGTTAATAATATAAACAATACACTTCGCGTCGTTTTATTGTTTTATTACGTTAAGTATGTTTGCAGATTGTCTAATTGGATTTCAAGAAACTCGAGCATCTATAATCCAGTAAAAACATTTTTCAGAACACCTTGCACAATTATAACAGTTATCAAATTGAAATCTTAAATGTGCCTGAATTTTCACAGGGCTGTATTTCACTGTTCTAGTTTGAGGCCAAACAATATTTTTAGTAACTGTTGAGAATCAACAACGTGTCAGTGTCTGTGTCAACAGATTAAAATTGCCATGACGCCATGATGATATTTATGATAATTTTGATAACATAAATCGCTTAACTATTTCCTTCACAACATTTGATAATTGTGATAATATGTAATGCATAACTAGTTCCTTCAAAACAATTAATAATTTTGATAATATATAATGCTTAACTATTTCCTTCAAAACATTTGATAATTTCTCATATAGAACAATTATATAATAATATACTTAATCATTTAAACAATCATAGGAAGTAAATATGCTGTACGATGTACAGTACATTAAATGAGAACGTATTTTCCATTAAAATGAATTTCAAGGAAACATGAATTCTACGCCCAACATTATTCTTGTTATTTCAACAAATTGAGTTAACATGGAAGCTAAAAACAAACAAAATAGCAAATATATATATATAACATTGCTCGAAATAAACAAAACCATGATTATTTTACACATCAACCATTCTTAGTTCAAATGACATACAAGTATAACCTTTCGATGATGTTAATACATGACAAGATCAAAGGCTATAATTGTCTTGTTTTAATAATCCAAAAACTATTTCACTTCATTTTTTTCATCACCAAAGCAGTAAAAGTTTATCTATTTATTTGACCTGACGTACATTTCCTGTAAAAAATGAATCAAAAAAAAAAACTGAGGGTGAAAATAGCCTATTTACAGAAGCAAATGAATAAAGCAATTAATTTGTATGCCAGCATAACTCACATACTTACATCGATGCATAGCACTGATTAAAGAGAGAGAGAGAGAGAGAGAGAGAGAGAGAGAGAGAGAGAGAGAGAGAGAGAAAAAACAAATACCATTGCGTTTTAAATTCAATCATGGTTGATATATTCTAATTATACAGAATATCTGAGATTAATAAAATGAACTTCCTTATTTATGATATTTATTTTGTTCGACGGAACAGGACGGATATATCAACTTTGACTTTTAATTTTGATCATATAATGACTTTTGAAGTGATGGAAATTCCGTTTTGTTTTACGTTTAATGCTGTACTTATATCGATGTTCTATGTTTACAGAAAATGTGTTGATGTATTATTAATCGTCTGAAAAAGTATAGGATAAACTTCTAGATATGAGCTCTCTTATTACTTATTTAAACTTGTGAGTTTTTCAGCTGAAATGGATACCAGATTATGAGACTTAGTAAACATATTTCTATAAACGTAATTTGATAAAGAAAAGGATATAATGTCCTTCAAAAAATAGTATTATTAAGCCCTTTCACAAACCTCATCTTTACATAATAGAGTTGATAACAAAAGAGACAAATGAATATCATTGGGTTTTTTGCTTGTAGAACGTTAACAAGAACAATATTTTTTCCACTCAAACTAATAATATTTTTTGTATGTTTTTCTTACTTATTTTTAATATGGTCAATTCTTTAAAAAAATTCCAGGTATGAAAACAATGTTAAATCGCCTTTTAGAAAATTGGACAATGCTGTCAAAAACATGCAATTACTTCGATAGAAATAGATTAGAAAATTACTACATGCATAAACTACTCAGTTGTCCGCCTGCTGTATAAAAAAGAAACAACCTAGGAATACTTGATATATATAATTGCAGAAATAAACACGTATGTCAATTTTAAATTCTAAGAAATTGAAAATCAAAACCCAGCTCTTATAGGTCGTATTCAAATTATTAGATGAAAAAAGAGCAGAACGTTAGAAGAGGTTTTTTACTGTAGACAAGTGCAATTTAAATGTTACTGTGGTAAACTGTGTATCTTAAAATACTGTTGTAAGATGATTTTTTAAACTTTATAATTTCATGTTCCACTTCTTTTCATATACATTTTTTTTATTGAGAAGAGTTGATTATTTATACAAAAATATTTTACTGACATTTCTTAAAAGTAAAATCGCATGTTGGAATTGACTTAATTCAAATGGATGAAAAAATGACAATAACAAACCGTCAACAATCCCTGAAATCCATAAAACGAAATACAAATTTAAAGCAGAGCAACACAGACCTCCAAAAAGATAGAGGTAGGATCAGGTGCCTAGGAGGAATAGGCATCCTCTGCTGACCGGTTGCACCCGCCGTGTGCTCCTTGTCACAATTGGGCATGCCATAATCTAGGTAAATGTCAAAATCGGGCAAATGTCATAATAGAGAAAAAACGAAACGTTGATAATTAGGTTTGCTTGTGATGGTCAAAATACAAACCTTGAGCAAACACGGACCTCCATTACATTGGAAGTAGGATCAGGTGCCTAGGAGAAGTGAGCATCCTCTGCTGACCTGTCACACCCGCCGTGTGCTCTTTGTTGTAATCGGGAAAAAACGGAAAAGTCCGTACACAATTAGGTGATAAATTATGGTCTAACAATTAGTATGAAAAGCGTCAGTCAGCATGCGACCCAGTGGATAATTGTATTTGCTGACAAGGTCGTTGTATCGACCATAGGACTTACGAAAAGATGACTTCAAACGAGCCTGTTGATAGTCCTGTTTTATCAACTTGTTTGTCAGTAGCTTGTCTCGCATTAGAAACTGTTCATACGAAGAGCATGCCCTTGCGTATCAAATTAACTGAGAGACAAAAACACCATATGCAGGTGATGAAGGTGTATTGGTACATACGTAAGGAAAGTTGACTATAGAAAAATTGAAGTCATCGCGATTATCATAAAGTTTTGTTGTTAGGTCACCATCAATGTCCATTTCCAGTAAAATATCCAAATATGAAACAGATGACGTATACTCTGTGGTATTTTTTATTTCAAGTTCGTAAGTATGGAAATGACAATTGTTAATTGATAATACGTCGTCGATATACCTGAATGTTGAGTTGAAGGCCACAGCGAGTGATTTATTTTTTTCACGTACAAGTTTTTGAATAAATTCTGCTTTATAACTACAAAAATAGGTCTGCTAAAAATTGGGCACAATTGGTACCCATGATAATTCCAACAGATTGTTGGAAGACTTGATTTCCAAAACTTACATAGATGTTGTCTATCAGAAACTCAAGCATCTTTTTAATGTCAACTTCAGAGTACTTGTGTGTGCAATCAGAATGGTTTTTAACAAAATTATTTTTTAGATTTTCAATGACGAGGTAAACATTTTTACGACTTCCATTTTTATTGAAGAAACAACTGTCGATGATATCAAAAAACCTAGATTTTAATATGTCATGGGGAATGGTTGTATAAAGCGGTGAAAAATCGTACGTTTTAATGCTATTGGTTTTAGTAAGATTTTGTGACCTCAAAGTTTCTAATAATTCTTTAGAGTTTTTTATTATCCACATCTGATTCACACCACTTCTGGAATATATTGTTGTACAGTACTCTTGAGGTTTCTACTTCACTACTGTAAGAATTTTAGTAAGGCGTAAAGAAAGAGGTTTGGTAGAACATTTACTGGAACCTGCAATATATCTCTGTTTGTAAGGACTTTTGTGAAGCTTTGGAATCCAGTACAAATAGGGTAAATTAAATTCATTTTGTTTATTGGGGATATTAATGATATTCATAACCGATTTATGATTTTGAAGTATTTCCTGCTTGAAAAGGCTGCTATTGGTGTAAGTAGGATTACCATGTGTAGAATCAAGACGTAGTTCTTTGAAAAATGCAATTAATATAATGTGCCTTACAAACAAAGACAATGTTGTTACTTGCCTTATCAGCAGGGACCAGTACTTACTGATCGTGCAATCTATCTAGTTCTTTTCTCACTTCTGCTTTATTGAAAACAGAAGGATAGATGGTTTTCATTTGACCTCTCAGTCGTTTAATACGAGATTTAAATATTCATCTGATGCTTTTAACCCACTTTGACAAGGTATCAATGTCTTCTTTTTCAGATTTTGCCCATCGCTTGGCGTAATCTTCAACAGAATTCATGATATGTATGAAATTACGACGGCATGTGAAGGATCTAGGCTCCCTAAATTTTGGTCCTTTCATAATAAGTGATCTTAGGTCTTCGTGTTGACTAAATTAAAATCGCCAGTAATGACATGTCCGGCAGATAGCATTCATTGACTTTATTTAAAGTCCTAATCTAAAGAGAGGTTTTCAGTTTGCTATTTAAATTTCTTTATGACCTCCGTTTGGAAAACTCACCCACTCATATTACGTGACTGTCAAATCACACTATTTCTTAAACCGTGTAAGTAATGCTTATTTTATTTAATTTCAAATGAATTTCATAACATAAAACAGTTAAGATTTCTCATATTTCGTGTCGGATACTGTACGTGAAATTCAATTGATATATCTATTTCATAATTTACAATGATGCAATACATGTAGCTTGACATTTACATTGTATTTCTTGCCCATTTTTTTTTTTATATTTTAGAATTTTTAGGTATAAACAGTTTTCAAGAATCAAAACAAGGAAGTACTTGTAGAAGGTCTATCAAAACCTTCCTGTAGTAAGCTTTGACACAAAAAACATGCAATCGATCATTTCCAATTAATAGCGTTTTGTTATTTTTTCTTCATATTGAGTGCTTGATTAAGATAATTTTATTTACAAACTAAGTACGTGCAAGTTTTCCGTATCACATAATTAACTCTGATGAAAACTCTGAGTTGGTGTCAAGGACCTGTGAAGAAAAACGCAATGTGTCCCTTTGTATCCTAACACTTGTTTTGTTAAAAAAAAATAGTTCTTTACATGTCGTTACAAAATCCAAATCCGTATTGGAGTGGTTTTTTTTCTCTCTTGTAATTCATTTTATGATTAATTTTTTACCATTCCAAGGTGACGTTGTAGTTTGTTTGTTTCCTCATTCATAAATAGTTGGGCATACTGTTTTGTGGTAAAACATTTTCATTTTTTTGCGAAATGACAAAAACCCGAGAAACATTATAAGATACAACGAAATGGACTGGAAAAACCACAAAAAGTTGAATAGATAAACAAGTTATATCAATATCTAGGAAGAGGGGACACCGAACATTAACAAGTACACATACTAAAACACTACAAACAAATAAATTTAAACCTGTGAAATACAGATCTTAAAAGGTTCTAAATTTTCTAGGACAGTAGAGCAGCTTGACAATGTCCCCTTCAGAATCCCTTTGTCTTAATAAAAGAATAAATTTTCCAATTTCAAGAAGCTAAGACGAGATAAAAACAGTTTCATGAAATAATGCGGGGATATTTTAGGTAGAAAATATGATGACGCCAAGAGATTTAAATAAATAGAAATCGGATCGATCTGGTTTTAAGTGGCAGCGTGACGTCAGTACATTGCAATGTACATCACGAGAACAATTTTACACTGCTGTACATGTAATCTTGATGACAATGTGTAATAAATTTGATTAAACAAAACAGTCTCTTGTAAATTCGTTATAACAATCAATATTTTGTAAATTCAATCAGACAAATTTAGTATGGTGAAATTTTTTAATACAATTGCATATTGAATTTAGACTTGCTAAGTTTTAAATGAATGTATTCGTCAACGTCATAAGACGCATCAAACATGTAATTCACAAATACTAATACAAATATATAAATCTTTAATGAACTGTTTAAAACATAAACAATAGGCCTGGATTCCAACAATGGCCATACACAATGATGACTTAGGAATTTTTTTAACATTAAAACCTTGATAACTGTATTTAACATTATATCCCAAGAGTAATGTACGTGGTGTCTTTGCTGCTATTATCGGCGTGTCGATAAACAGGAAAGTGCTAGCGGCGATATTTCCGTGATATCATTGTAATTGTCAAAGAGCGGTTCCTTCCTATGTTTTGATTTTAATATATGAAACGACAAAATTTAAGTTCTTACAATACGAATTAAATACTAAACCAGGAAAATGAATTATCATGATTGCATGAAGAACTTCAGTATGATAATTTAAAGCTAAATGTTTTATCCTAAGGTGCTCTTTTTAACTTTTGTCCACATAAAATTACAGGTATAATATATGAATCGTGTGTGATTTCTTCAGTATTTCCCTGATGTCCAGGCTCGTCACAAAGATGTATCCAATGTTTGTGTGTGTCGGACTTTTTGCATTTGTCAATGGTTACGGTGAGCTAGATCTATCTTGTTTATGTTTGAACTAAATATTCTAATATTTTAAATTGGCGGAAATTTTATAACTTTGGTGAAAATTTGATATTTATAAATGGTAATTTATGCCCGTTTGGCTCATTAGATAAACAAAATGCTACATTTTTTATAAATACGGAGATTTTCTCTCATTACTGCATCTAAGTACAAGGATAATGATATTGGAATGCTGTAACGGGTATTTTGTTATAGTACTGTACTATGCCAATATTTCTTAATCGGATTTAAAACGAAAACGAAACGCTAAGCATATCAATAAGAAATGAAAGTCCCATGGTTGCAAGGTCAATGAGTTATGAACACTTCCCGTCCTGATATTTTGTTAAGCGCGTTAGTTGGTTTTTGCACTGGATTAAAAAAAATGGATGTCGGATATATTTCATCTTGTTTTTATATATATATTTTTTCTAACATTTTGCTCAGTTATATTTTTTCTCAATGTTACACGTAAATCAATTATGTGCGTGAATTTTCCGCGGGTTCATTTCACTGTTCGCAATTCGTGTCCACGGTAAAACAACATGATATTACTCAGCAGAGCATCAACCACGTGTCAGTGTGGGTGATATTTTAACATATTAATATATCATGACGCCACATTCATCATGCTGATAATTATAATATTGTATATGTTTAATCATTTTATTCAAAGCACGTGATCAACTCCAAAACTTTTATTTTTAAATGATATAGTGAGGATATAACACGATTGACTATGCTTTCATTGTATACTTAAAAAAAAATAAAGGAAAATCAATCTCCGTTCTAGCGAATAGCGATGGAACGGAAATAAACAAAATACAAATATCTTTTTTAATCAAAACTTTGCTATTTTATTAATATGGTTGTTGGTTATTTATATTTAGGTGATAAGTAGAAAATTGATGTAGTAATGTAATAGCTTTAAAATAAAATAATTTTTTTTAAATAAATTAACTTTTCTTCTTTAATAAACTGCGACTTAGCATTTTTAACAAGTTTATTTTCATTTACTCAACAGTTAATGTCGCCCTTAACAAACCAGCATACCTACAGTACCATATACCAGGTTCTGACAGATGGGACGCCAACAACGCTGTAGACGGACGTAAATCAGACCTGAGTATCGGTGGAGGTCAATGTGCTGTATCAATTAGAGCAGCACAAACCGCCACCTGGTGGGTGAACCTGACCAGCATCAACAGCATCCACCACATCACCATCTACTTCAGGACGGACAATAAACCATGGGGTATAGTCACATTTACTATAATTATGTCATGAAGTCCAGTAAGACATAACATGTTTCGACTATAGCTGCATCGATACGTTTAGTGGTTAGCCCTGCATATCACCCGAATTCTTAAAAGAGTATATCGGTCTATAAGAATAATTGTAATCTGAAATAAATCACGATGATATACCAATAGAACGGTACACGTATGAAACTCTAGAATTGCATTTTCTCAACGTCAACAAAGATATAACTATCCGACTAACAAGATGGCGAGTTTGTAATTATGATAATTATAAGTAATATCAACATTGTAGTAAAAATACAATATCAAGCATATTGAGTATTTTATGGAATGTTGAGCAATATAAAATTAATTTACGATACACCCGTCAGAAAAACGTCCTGTTAATACGACACCATATCATACCAAACAGTATGCAACCTTTAGACTATCAAAGTGATAAACAATGGAACATGCTTAAATCTGAAAGCCTAGCTGTTATAACTTCTTACAATTACAGACGTAAATTAATTTCATTAAAGCCACACCATTTTAAAGAGTATTAAAAATGTTAGACACCTACCAAAATAGATAAATACCTTGACCATGTTACAATAGCTAGTGTTGGAGTAGGTGTTGGCACGATAAAGGACCCTCACTTATCTTGTAAGCCGCGGCGTGAGTACAGGTTTTACAATGAAGACAGAGCGTTCGACTTAGGGACACTGCTTCTTTTTCAAACAAAGCGTTCGTTTAGGATAAACTTCTCCTTTTTTTAATAATATTTCAATACTCAGTATCAGTTGATGGACGCTGGTCAACTGATATCTAACCTGTATTTTAACATCTGCTATATATGTAAGTAGTTATCAAATGTATCGGGAATTTTCCGCCAAATGTAAATATATAACCTCTTAGCCCCCACCGGTGTATCCCTACCAAGAAATAATAGTAATGTTAGTTTCCTACCAACTAGATCAATACCATGACTATGTAACGTTAGATAGGCCAAGTGTCGCAGTATGTCTTGGCACGATAAATGACACTAACTTCTCTTGTAGATGTAAGCCTCGGCGTAGGTTTAGGTTTTACAATAAAGGCAAAGCGTTCTCCTTGGGTACACTTCTCGTATTTAAGCAACGTGTTTTATTCAGTATAGACGTTGAACAACTAATATCAAAACTGTGTAAGCAGTTATAAATTTCCTCTGAAATGAATCAGGACCTTCCTACTATGACATGTAATTGAATATCCTTTTAGTCACCAGCTTTTAATGAAATAAGATATTTCTAGAACATTTCTGACGAATATATCTTGAATTATAGCCCTACCAAGAGATAATAGTAAAGTTAGATTCCTAACAAATACACCGATACTGTGATCATGTAACATTAGATAGGCCTAGTGTCGCGTTAGGTATTGGCACTATAAAGGACACTCACTTCTCCTGTGAGCCCTTGTGTGAGTCATTAAAGGTCTGATAATGAATGCAAAGCGTTTTTTCTTGACTGAAAGGCTTCTTTATCACCAACTCATGAATACTCAGTATGAGTTGAGGGATGTTAACAACTGAGATAATAAAATGTGTGGTTAAACATCTGCTCTGTGTAAGCAGTCACTAATTTCCTATAGGTAATTTTCTTATTTTAATTTTATTTCTGCCTCCTACATGTAAGGTAAATTATGTCAACATGCAAGAGAATTATGTCAACATACACGTACAAGATATTTATTTTGACATGCAAAATGGTTATGTTGGCATAAAAGTAACAAACATTTAATGGAATCTTAGTTTTGTCTGGGTAAAAATAATTACTAAAGCCAAACATTGACATCATAGACAACTGACAACATGCGACTTATTTATTTTGACATGTGATATAATTATGTAGACATGCGACTTATTAATGTCAACATGCATATAAAAATATGTACACATGTCAACGTTATTATCTTGCATGTATACATAATTATATTCCAAATATGTCATTGTTGTTTTTAAATAAAATTAGAAAAAAAGTTAATAAGCAGTTAAACTTGACACATTGATAGATAATGGGGTTACTATATATTTAAATTCCACATGAAATTTGCACTTAAAATGTGTCGAAAGCTACTGTAGATATTGCAGTATGACACAGAAGGGGAGTTTTATTTAGACGTCCCAAACTTTGAAGGGTGTAAAATGCAAAGTTAACTCTTGTGGTTGTTACAGTGGCTCTTACTTAATTTGAACTTTCCTGTAGGATGAAACAGCAGTTACGATGTATTTGCAGACGAGGCAAGATGTTTAAGAAACTCTAAATATAAACGAGGGATAAACAATTATCACAGACCGCTGAAACTATATCTTTCAGAAGAACAATGATTCAATGCTTGAATACTGTGGTTTCATTAATATTCATGGGTATTAATTTTGGTAGATTCAATTATCACAAACTCAAAGATACCTAAATCCTATGACCTTTCAATACAAAATGTTAGTAGAAGTTGCACTTCAATGAACATTAAATTTCGTGGATCAACCTAACAACGAAATCCACGAAAACTGGTATTCAAGGAATATTGATGAAATATCAAATGTCGATGTTCATGAAGGGAACATCGCATATTTTATCCGATTACTGGTTTCTTCTAAAGTACATCTACCTTTTTATCAAAGAAGACAACGAATAGTATAATTAAGTGAAAGTTTCATTTAAAAAAAGAGAAAAGTTGAACTCCGCTCGCTGTAATGTGAGAACTACACGTTCAATAATCAATAATCAAGTTGTATTTTAAGTGCTATGAGTAGGTCAACAACTTATTTCCTGTGATTTTTGTGAACGTTTCCTATGTAACAAACAAGATAAAGGAACTATTTACAATCATTATCAAGCTTCCTCAATCATAGTTTCTAAAAACAAATGCAATTCAATTTTACTTTTTTACTGCATATCGTTTTTAATGGCAGCTGCATTTTCGTCGATTACTTTGTATGTATTATTAGAAAACGCAAACTACAGAAAACACATCACTCGGAATAAAGGGAATATCTCTAAGTACATATTGTTTATAGAGCAAAAAAGCAAATCCAACACGATTTATAGTAATTTAATTCTACGCGGGTAGGATAAGGCAACTCTGAGTTTAATGATCGTCGATATAATGGTCATTTTAAATATTGTTTATTTTTAAGTTCATTTGTATGTATAATACAATAATTCGATCGGCAATTCAATCATGTTTATTAATATTACTGCTAGAATCCTATTGTTAATTGCATAAAATAAATTTTGTCATTATTTATCGGAAACCCCCTCAACTTGAAAATACTACGTATTTTTCAATTACAACAACGAAGCAAAAGATTCTAGCAGCATTTTTCAAGTAGTTTAGGTCATATGCTTTTGATATTTGCCAAATTCCTATTTCATTATATTCGGGGTAGTGTTACACTTTTGCCTTTTTTGTACACACTGACAGAGGAAAGGCCGGTCAAGCAATATAAATGTCTATCTGCTTACCTTTTAGCAATCCCAAGTAAAACAAAATATCCATGCCTGTATTATCCTGATTTTATCCTAACTGACAATCATTCAAATCTTGGGTATCTGTATTAAATAAGTTTTATTTCGGCATTGTTTACACTGCATTCCGATGATTTGTCTTCCGACATTGATCTTTTCTATTAAACAAGCTTGTGACGTCAACAATGTTAATTATACGTAATACAGAGAAATTGAAGATATATTCAGTTAGATTAGTTTCTAGTGACAATTTACGCCTGCAGTTTTTATCATTTGGACCAGAGATAAAGTTAAAATTGACATGTTTCAGAGTAAAATATGACATCATGTTGCTTATTGTGACGTCATATCGATCAGAGGAATTTTTACTCAATCGATCGCTGAGAGTTGCCTTATCATAACCACATTGTTCATTATTGGATTCTTTGTGTAGTCATCAATAGTTACGTAAAAAGTACAACAGACACAATACTGATTATCTTGTTTTACAAGGACGACAATTTTACACTGCATTCCTTGTCTTTTAACACCGCCTGTTTGTTAGATATGGTTTTTTTTTTCTCTAGCTACAAAAGTACTTCCATCAAAATCATTTTTGTTATCTTATAATTATGGTACAGGTTTTTCTAATTGGCTTACGAATCACGTTCTTGGATTTTCTGTGTATGTCTCCAATACAACAGACAGATTACAGGGAACACTGTGTTACAAGGACGACAACTTTACATTAGACACCATACCTGCTGTCTTCACCACCACCTGTCCTGCACTTGGACAGTACGTCATCTACTACAACGAGAGACGACCAGGAGTTACCTACCCTGACGACTACTCTAATAATGTTTTCATTGCCCTCTGTGAAGTTGAGCTATACAGTGAGTGTCATAATATGCTTTTTTCAAATTGTGATCAGATATTTGTTAAGGTATGTGACGTAGGAGTATCGGGTGTATTTATAATGTAGTTAAACAAACTAAAAAATTAAATATTTTAAGACTGCAAAAAAAAAAAATGAAGTAAATGAAAATATGTTTCGTTTTTTTTTTAAACCGGAAAAAAGCCCTACGTGACCTACCACGCCACTTCTATGACGACTCATATGGAATCTCCTATGGAATATCAGCGTCTTCGTTTATATATTAACCAATCACAGAAAACAACAGATAATACATGAAAATATGGTATATTAACAGATTGATCACTTATATCATTTTATTCGTTTACATACGAAATTATATAATTTCACTGGTCAATTCACACTATCACGCATATTACACATGACATATTAATCGATAATTCCGAGGTATTCAGAAATGATGGTAAACACATATTTTGAATATCAAACACAAAAATATTGATCCACACTCATAGAATTGATACACACTCATAAAATTGATATAATTAACATGTTTTATCCATGATAAGTTTCAAGAAATAGTACATTTTCATAAACTCGTGCCACGGAACTTTGACAAAATTTATCGATTATATCGTTTTCTACATCAACCGGAAATGAATATGTAAGAAGGAAAACAAAGTCCTCTTCACATATAAAGTGTATATACAAATGCACATTCAATCAATTAATCAGACAACCATGAAAAGTAAACAGGCATGTTTTTAAAATGAATTATCACAATGATACTTGATGACAACATGTTTACAATATACTTTAATACATTCAACTCGAATTTCTCTGCACATTCAAATGAAGTATATATTCACATGTCTATTTTTTATACATGTATATGATCTCTTTTAATACAAATGCATAATACATATTTAAGAATTTCCTTTGTATTCTGCGAATTGTGTAGTAACAACAATACACAAAATAAAACAAGGGGGGGGGGGGGTACTCAAATACTTCAAGGTACATGAAGTACACATGCTCCTGACGTCATCATTTTTGTTGGATTTATTTAAAACTGTCACATTAGGTGGAATTGCTCCTTGTAACCGATCAATAAATTATTTGGCGTTTCTTTATATCTTCCAATCGGTCCTTTAACATCTAACCTTACAACCGACTCAACAAATATGGTACAATTAAAAAAATAAAACGTAAGGTGCCTTTGATGAGGTGATATTTCGTTTTAAAAAGGTTGATTTTTATGACATTGGTGTTATGTTTTTGTTGGTGCACCCACAGTGCAATAAAGGAATTATGCAAATAGATACCGTGTTTTATGTGAACTCATACAGTACTTATTTGAAATTGGGTATATTTTTAAAAAATATATTGCTTTATCGTGCAACACATGTTTTTGAATCCCTTAATGAATCTTATGGCCTCTCTTTCATAATTGAAAAAAAATATATTTAATAAAAACCATAATATCATGATTATATTATTAAAGTTTACTAATTACTAATATAATTTTAATCAAAGGATGTCCTGATACCGGATATTTTGGTTCCAACTGTTCCAATCCCTGTCAAGACGTTAACTATCGGTAATGTCACTGTCAGGGCTGTAAACCATGGTACCAAGATCACCGATGTGAGCTATACTCTGTCCCGAGTTTTTGCTTCCACTTCTTTTTGCTTGATATTTCGATAATCATAAATACCTTTGTGCCCAAAGTACGTTCATCCACTAATATGAAAAGTGTCTAGATTGTCTGTTTTGAAATGCTTCCTCTACCGCTTCAGGTTTCAATACACAAGCAAAAATAGAAAGTCTACGGGGATTTTGCATTGCATCTGCCATGAAATCGCCCGAATGATAACGTTAAAAAATTGTGCGAGGTATTCCGAGTAATTCCGAATGGAGAAAAGATGTAAACATTACCCATTATAAATCTCCGGAAGAAATTTGTTTTCGTTCCGGCGAATTTTTATGAGTGAAAAAAGAAAAAGTGTCAATGAAAATATCTTGGATATTTTCCCTTTTATTGATTTAAACTGTATTCCTTTCACAGGCATGTGTATTTTTAATAAAAATCATCAAAAAGTGATGAAAGCAATATCTATAGGTAAGGTTACAGATGTGTAACTCTAAAAAATATATATGATTTTAAAAAGCACGCCTTCAGTTTTACATACGCAAAAACATTGCAATTAACGGTGTCACTTTAATTAAATGTCTTTCAAAATTATTTCTACAGAATATTATAAACAATTAGATCTAAAACAAACACACGATGTGGACATTTTGAATTACACATTTTCAATTTAAAAGATATAGGCTATTCTTCTTTTTAACTCAACAAAAAGGCGAAGTATCAATATCATGAAAGATTTAATTTCAGTGTATATTTCCACTAACGTTTTCTTTTAAAATCTACGACACTCCATGTTCAGTAGCACGCAACAAACGTCATCACGGAGTATAAGCAAACGTTAACGTCACCACGCGTTTTGAATAGATATACTATTGCTATATTTAATATAACCTGCAAACGAACCTAACCAATTTGTTATGTGCTAAAGAAAAATAATCGTAAACCATACCTATCATATTTTAACAAATAAGTTTTTTTTCCCTCTATGCTTCTGGCACTATCACTACTGGCTCTAAAAACCCCTGTCCGTATGAAAATCCCCTGTCTTTCCCTGTCACCCCCTGTGTTTTCCCTGTCATCCCCTGTGCATCCCCTGTCAGCCCCTGTACACAGCCCCTGTACACCCTGTTATCCCCTGTCAGCCACTGTACACACCCCCTGTGTGCCACTGTAAGCCCCTGTCACCCCCTGTACGCCCCTGTCACCCACTGTAAGCCACTGTATTCTCCTGTACATGCCCCTGACACCCCCTGTACGGTTTTTAACAGTTTATAACAGCCTTTTCTGTTATTTGATTTCAATATTTTTTTTTCTAAGTTCAATTATTTAACTCTCATGTGTTAAAGATTGAGCTATAAATCAATTTTTGCACTCGACAGAGCGGCGACTCACAAGACACACTGTTATTGTAATTTTAGAAATTATAATATGTTTTCATTCATAATTTATTGATACAGTACTTTAATAATCATGCTTACAACTAAAGGCTCGAGATTCACCAGGTGGTAAATCTCAGGTGAGCGCGGGGATTATTTTCGGTAGGTGTGAAAGCCTTCAGGGCATTTAGTCCTATAGCGGCCGGGAACATCACTACTCCGTAATGTTTGAAAAATAGATATAAGAAATACTGTGGATTATTTCTACAAAGACCAAGCACAGCACATGGTGTTTAGCATTTAATTTTGTGTTTCTAAACAAATATATGCAAACTGCAACATGTTAAGAAGAATGCAGAATGTACATGTATAAGCAGCCATGTTACGATAGAGCACGTCTTTCTTTTTTTATAACAAGTTCCTGATTATACCTTTATTAATTTCCCGTGAATAAAAAAATAAAGCTTCAATAGCTTGTAAGTTTGCCTAAGAAATAATTCTATTATGTTTGTTAAATATGTTTCTGAGCGGCTTATTGGACCCTTGAATTGAATTTTATCTGATGATTAACTCTCATAAACAATTTAATACTTTCTAAAATCTTATTTTCATTTCCCTTTTTTACTGCGAAGTGGAAGATATCAAAGATAATTTTATTTATTGCCAGTGAACAGAAATCCGCGGCCTTTGTCAGAACATTCACAACATACATGTAAATGTAGCACTAGTGTTTACTATACATGTAGGAGTTTATATAGATACGGGGAGAGAGAGAAAGAAAGTTTGCATTGATTTTGAAATAAAAGTTACTAAAATTAGTTTACCCGGGTATTAATTTCCTAAAACGTTAACATGCAATCCTTTTTTCATTCAATTCTTTATCATTATTTAGATTAACTTAAAGCGATCATATTAATGTTAATCCACCAATGTTTTATTTTACACCATATCAATTGATCAAAGAATTGATTGAAGTTACAGTTTTCAAAGAAGAGGATGTTGACATTATTTTTTCACTTGGTCAGTGGTTATATAATAGCTACTGTACACAGCCCTTCTTGACAATTTGCAGAGCACACGGTAGCGAGGTAGGGAAAATGAGATGACAGACACGCGTGTACATGTATATACACACACTTCCTCAGATCTGAATGGTCGGTCACTGATTATATAATTATAGCTACTGTATACACAACCCTTCTTGACAATTTGCAGTGCACGGTAGCAAGGATGGGAACAATGAGGTGACAGACACACGTGTACTTGTATATACACACTCTTTTTTTCCTAAGATCTGAATGCTCATTAATGCTAAACAATTATTCAATATGTTGTTTAAACGCCGCTTATGACTTTCTTTCCCAGTATGTCAAGTAAAGAAAAAAGAAATTTAAAATTTTGATTTATCAGTTCTACATGTAAGAATATCAAACATGAAAAGAAAGGGCTTAAAATTCGGAACATCATTTGACACAGTTATATGAATTAAACCGTATTGCTCTCATATTTTTTCATTTTTCAAATTCAGAATTTAAATAAATGTATCATATTTTTTAAATCTAAAACCCGAAGCCCAGAACATTGTTTTAAGATCATGTATGCGTGCCGTTACCGGTATTTGTATACATGTATTAAATTATTCATGAACTATATCATGATTGCTTTATATGTATAAGGATAATTTTATACAATAATGCATATGAATTACTAAACCTATCAATGCAACCTCATAAAAGTTAAAAGTGTCAAAGGGCCGGACTAATCCCCCCTCTAAAAAAATCAAATCTCTCTCTCTCTCTCTCTCTCTCTCTCTCTCTCTCTCTCTCTCTCTCTCTCTCTCTTAATTTATCAGAAAAAAAAACAATGGCTGAATGCAAATATAATCGATTGCGATTTACATGACTAAGATATTAACTAATTAACTTTCTGCTAAATAGAATCAACATGCATTTCATTGGGACGATGTTACTCTATGCATCATTACACAAGGCAAAACAGTCAAAATATAGGTGATCATTTCGATCGGTGTGTGATTATCTGCACGTGCTAATCATGGTGTGTTATTAAAGGCCGAAGATTTTTACCGGGTGATAAAACTCAGGTGAGAGCGGGGCTTAATTTTTAGAGGTGTGAAAGCCTCCGGGGGTTGTAGTTTACCTGCGGTCGTGAACGCTGCTAATCTCAAACACAGAAAGCAATTAAATTAATACACAGGAAGTAAATAATTAGTCAGAATTGATCTTAGTTGGAATATCTTATTGTTCTAAATGTCCATATGAAGCGATTTAATACGAATATGAATCCAATCTAACAGTTGGATTGTACGTTCTACATCGATGTCTGTGTCGTCCGAATTTTCTCTAAACACACGTGTGTACAGCACAAATGTACAACGGACCTGGCCAGATCACGCTCGGACGATCATGTCAATCAAACTGGTGCCATTGTTTTAAACTTGATTGACAGGCGGCCTCGTTTTGAAGTTTGTACAGGTAAAAAAGGGGGCGTTTTTAAAATGTTCGTCCTTTAAGCGCGTTAACTCAGACAGGCTACATGGCACAGAACGTTGCAGATTTCCCGCACATCCTCCATTTAGATTTTTTTTCACAAATTACAAAACACGGTCATTTGTTTAAATACATGGAATAAAATATTAAGCGGTTTATCGGTATATACTTATCTTGATATGTCTATTTTGAGTCAGAAATATTCACGTTTGTAATAATGTTGCTCTCTATGAAATATAATGAAAAACAAACACCGTCTAAACCATGAATGCTTTTCTTACTTTCCATTTCCTTATATATCAGAAACTGCTAAATATATATTTAAGAAACTTAACCTACAAGCATACTTATTATATTCAACTGAATGAATGGATGGATAGATGGATGGATGAATTGACGAAATGATAGAACATTGGATAGATAGATAGATAGATAGATAGATAGATAGATAGATATCTCAAAAATATTAAATTGTAGTGTTTGGATTTAAGTGGGGGTCATCTCAAAATCTTAAAATGCACCACTTTTTGCTATATATTTGGAGTATTATAAAGAGAGATTGGTATAATGGATTCATTCAGAAATTAAGAAAATTACCCTCTGGGTAGCATAATTTTGTTTGTAAAATTTGAATGGCTTGCGATTTTTACCTTTTCTTTTATGTTCTGTCTTATTACGTACTTTTATGAAGCTTCATTTTATCATAACGTCATAAAAGCCTACTAGCAACGCTCACCTGCCATACAACGGGAAAATCGTTAAAAAAAACCAAAAAATTAAACCTAAAAAAAATCTAAATATTTTATGTGTATTTTGTTTATTGTATTCCATTTTATAAATGATTTTGAAAAATATTCACAGTATAAATACATAGTATTTTACTAAAATGCGCAAACAACATGCACAATTAAAACTAAAGTTGGCCTCCTTAATTAGGTTTTTTATTGTCTATGATGATTTTTTGAAAGATTGAATAGTTTCTTATGAATATTTTTATATAGCATCCTATTAATATTTTTTTGAATTATAGTATATTTATCAATCTACATGTCAAATCAACTTTATCAGAATACACGGACAACTTTATGTATTGATTGATAAGATGATAGTATCAGCTAGAAATGTCTTGACTATTTGGATATAATTTTCAATGAAATGTTTATAAACATTAAAATAACAACATTTAAAAAATACAAGCGAATAACTTCATAGTTGTTGAATTACAGTCAGCATTGTTCTATACATAAATGTATAAACACTTAATGATAACGAATTAAATGAATAGTTTGTGACAGAGGATCGTATGGATCCGAATGCAATGAAACATGTGGACACTGTCGTGACATAAACCAGTGTTCCAATATCAACGGGACATGTTTGACTGGATGTGATGCTGGTTATCAAGGAGACTTGTGTAAAACATGTAAGTGTATAGTTTCATTATCCAAATGTTACTAAACATATATATTTGTTATCAAACATACCTATGTAAATCATACAAGCATTTATTGTTTTCAAAAACAAATATAAATGGATATATATTGTTACGCTGCAAAAATTCGTAGTTGCAATTGATGGATTTTTTGTCTTCAGGCAACGCAATGTTAACTAAAATGTTTTGAAACAAATAAATGGCAATGTTTTGCAGTTCAATCAAAATACTGACATGTTTAAGTATCATTTATACGAATACATGTATTGCTTAATCTTTAGCTTGTGATAATGGAATGTATGGATCCGAATGTAGTAAAACATGTGGACACTGTCGTGACGTAAACCAGTGTTCCAATATCAATGGAACATGTGTGACTGGATGTGATGCTGATTATCAAGGGGACTTGTGTAAAACTCGTAAGTGAAAGAATAACCCAAACACACATTAACATAGATGTACACATTGATAGATTAGATGAATAAAGTGATATATTAAAAGTTGAATAGATAGAAAGATAGATAGATAGATAGATAGATAGATAGATAGATAGATAGATAGATATTTTAGTATGCCTTTTGCCAGCTTGCCCCGTTGGATATTTTGGACAAGACTGTTCTGAGGAATGCATCAACAGTTACACGTGTGATGGTTGTAACGATGTCAGTGGTTCATGTGAATATGGCTGCCGTCCTGACTGGATTGGGTACTTCTGTCAAAAAAGTAAGCTTTCTTCACATACATACCTTTATTTATATAGTTATTATTTTTTTGTTTGTTTTGTTTTGTTTTTGTTTTTTTGTTTGTTTGTTTTGTTTTTATAGTTTTGTTGTATTTTTTTTAATCAGTACCGTTATTGAAAACGTCCATAATTTTCAAATCATAAATATTATTAAAAAAAGAATTAAAAGAGAATAATAAATAACCAATAGTTATGAAATCATATATGTTTTCAATACTTTACACATTTCTTAATAACATGAGAAATTCCCAAATTACCTTATACAATAACTTGTAGGGTTAAACAGTACCTAGGCGTGTCTGTTTTTAATACATCATATGCCAATGGTTTGTCTACACGGACGTGCTTACATCGTCCCTCAGTGTGATTTGATCGAGGTTTTCTAATGCAAACTTGTACGTTAATATTCAGTATATGCCGAGCTTTTTTGAAACTCTTTTCTAAAAAATCTGAATGACCTCGATTAGTTTTCAATTTAATACATTTGCGCAAAACTGCACGTCATTGAGTTTTGATATGGAGTTACCAAGTATGCATAGACCAGACCAGCCGGGGATGGATGTAATACACTCAATGCATCGTTGGTAAGTGTACATGCATTGTTTTCGAAAATATGCATTTTTTTTTCACAATAATACATAATATGATGAATTATTTGGAATGCATTACATTAAACTTATTCCTAAATATTACTTAAACAACTGCTTTATAGTTCTTCATTACCTAGGTTTATAAATTATTCCTATGTTTTTGTAAACAATTTAGTGATGTTGTGTCTCATAAAAAAATCTACTGACCTTTGGTTTTTTTTTTTTTTTACCTTGAAATTGGACGTTCTCAGTTTATTTTAAAGTCGTTATGTCTCCTAAATATATGTTTTGTTAATTTAGTCACATCAAAACATTTAAATTTATTCAGTCCTTAATGAAAAATGTACTCTTTGTACACAAATGCCGACCCGATTTGTTCCTAGATAGTTTAAATGAACATAATTCTAGACATGAACTAAACTAAAAAGAAACGTTTAGTTGATGTTAAATAACTGAATATATTTACGACCATACAACCCATTACTTCATAGTTTCCAGGAAGACGTTTTGAAAGATTTAACGCTGTGGGTGGATTTAAATCAAGGAATTATATTATTTTGATTTGTTTTGACTGTTTCATGCCTTCTTATCTGATGGAAAGGTTTGTTGGGAATTAATGTTTGAAGATAATTAATATCAACCTTAATTTAGAAAAAAAGGTTTATATATCTGCTGATTATACAGAAAATGTGTATGTTGTTTTACTAAATCGGTTTAAAAGGATATAGTCAATTTAAAACCCAACAAAAATACATTGTTTTGCATTTTTTAAATTTTTTTTTGGGGGGGGGGGGGGAGGGGGATTTGCTTGTTTCTTCTTCTTTTTTTCTTGCTGCATTTTGTGGTCACAAATCTGTAAAAGTATTTCCAGTGCTGAAGTGTAACTTTATTCAACTTGCTTTGCAACAACAATGTAAGTATGACTCATCAAATCAGCTACTGTTGCATTACTTGTATCGATTGTTTATATACTTTGCTTTCGACGAGCGTAATGTATAAGACTTATGTCCAGTCTTCGATTCTAAATCAATTATTTTCTTATAAGGTGATGTTTATGTTTAGTATTTAACATATGTTTATTATTTGTTACGATGTATACATTAATATCAAACTAAAAATACACATATTTTTTTTTTATTTCAATGCGTTCGAAGTATTTGTTTTTTAAGGACTATGTAAATATGTTTTAATATATCGTGGGCAATTAAAACATATACCTTAGGAACAAGACAAACAGGTTTGGGTGTATTTATCAATCTTTAAAAATAATCTGTTTTCAAATGTCTTTCAATCTACATGGTGTTATTATTTTAACTCTTTATGTTTATAAATCTTAACATTCTGTTTTTATCACTTAATAAAAAACAATACTTTTGTTTAAATATGACCTAGACCTGCTCTGCTCTATGTCGAGACGTTAACTGTCAGCACTGTTACATAGAGACAGGCACTTGCTTGGACTTTTAAAGCTGACAATATCTATTTTTTTATCCGGTATAAAGAAAATGTCATCTTTTTTCTTCTAAAGCTTACGATTCTGTAAAAGTTCTGTAGCGGCGATTAGATATTCTGTAGTGAATCGGAAATGTGAGTTTTGTTTTTGTTTGTATTTTATACCTGTGAAATATTATTTGAATGCAGCAAGGATTTTTAAAAAAGTTTTATATTCATTTTTCCAGCTAGAATTAGAGCTTTCTGTGAAACATCTTCCATCACATGTACCCTCAGCAGTACGGATAGGCGAGCCTCTCAAATGACAATTGTGCTGGTAGTGACTATTACATGTACTTTGAACCACTGAAGTCAATATAGGACATTGTAATAGAACTCAGCAAAAATGAAAACATTCATTCATAAATTACCATATTTCGTGATCATTTTTAGAAGAGTTATTGCAATCTAATTGCTTATACTTAACGAGAGGTTTCTTTATAAATACAATGATGGATCATTTTAGTTAATGAGACACATGTATCAATCAGTATTGGTTATGAAAGAATGGATCAAATCATTGTCACAATAAATTTAACTTGTAATTGCCTATGCTTTGTTAACAGCATTGTTACTCTATCACAGTATATTGCATATAGAATTTGGTTTTCGCCATGTGGTCATGATATGAAGAATGTTATAAACGCTTCTTTTCTTAAAAAAAAGTTAAACCTTTTTACTCAAATATATGCACTTAACATGAAGGATTAATGTTAAAGGATTTAAAAATCTTGGTGACTGTGGTCCAAGTTTAGATTGTTAAGGTGAGGTCACAATGCTGCATTTACGACTATACACAATGCTGTCCTTCAATACATGTTTCAATAGTACTACCGAGAGCATATCAACCTCAGACTTCGTCCTTGGTCGATACACTCTCAGCACGTCTATACACATATTGAGAAAACTATATTGGAACTATATATAACTATATACAACGCTTTTCTTTA
Source organism: Magallana nippona (assembly GCA_033439105.1). Taxonomy (NCBI): domain Eukaryota; kingdom Metazoa; phylum Mollusca; class Bivalvia; order Ostreida; family Ostreidae; genus Magallana; species Magallana nippona. The sequence goes on along the minus strand of CM065917.1, from coordinate 42,136,130 downwards.
TTGAAATAAAAAGGAAAATACTATAAACGGTTAAACATCATTTAGAAGTTGCATTCAGTCAAACCGTTAAGGAGGTTGGGTGGTCAACAAATTATCTATCAGATCTACCTATAATATAAAAATATGATTCGTATAGCTATAAACTATTAATTTGGATAGAAAAAAATCCATACATTTTACCATTTTAATTTGGGTATTTTCCTATATTTTTAATAGAAATCTCTTGATATAACACGCATTAAAGAGGGGTGGGTCACATGCCGAAACGTATATTTAGCATACAGAAATGGCAGTGGTTAATTATATGTGTTTAAATTGAATAAACATTTCATTAAAAAAACAAATCTTGTGTCCAATTAATAATCAGTTTGTTACACAGTGGGATATATTTATATTGCTTCAAACGAGTTGAATCTAATTATCGAGAAACAAAGAACAATATGTTACAAAAAAGGAAACATGATATTGAATGAAAAAATATACAAATAGAAGCCATGCATCAAATAAATCTTTACATTCGATTTCATTCACCACCAACATACCATTAACTTATTATCACGTGTAGTCTTCAAAAAACGAGTTACTCCACTTTTCATAGGGCGGATGCGGTAATCTTGAATGTCGTGCATTCGTCTCTTCAGTTCCATCTTTAGTTCCAAAAGAGTCAGCCTGCAAGGCTGTTTCCTCGTTAAAAGAAACATTACCGTCTACGACGCGTCTATCTAATTCCATCATCCCACTTAGTCGGGCAGAGTTGTTTGCATTGTTTGTCTGCTCATCAACAATTACAAGCGTATACCCAGGGTTGTTAAAACAACTTTGAGGTATTTGGAATTTTCTACTCCCTTCTTCAGTCATCCGCTCCTCTTTTGAACGAATGCCCGTTGCTTCCACCTGATTGATGGGTAGCAATCTAGTCGACACTTGCATTGGTTGATGTGGGTTGAATGGACAAGGCATGCTGCTGTAGCAATACATAAAGGATCTGTTACGGTTTGTGAAAATATTTGATTTGCATTCGACGAGATATGCGTTTTCCATAATCAAGTCATGTCGCTTTACAGGGCACCATCATTCAAATCTCATATCTAGTTCATGAAATGTTTTTGACCAAATGTTCATGAAATTTACGAAGGATATTTACATACAGGTTTTTATCCTAATTAAGCTCTACCTGATTAAAAGAATAATAGATTTAAGCTTTTTATCTAAATTGAGTATTTTGCAAAGTACTTTACCACACACAAAAAAATGTACACATTAAGTATAAGTACAAATAGTATATACTGAAAATTAATGAGTCATTTTGCTGATATAATATGGTACACAATTGTAATTTAAACAAGCATGTAAATACTGTTCGCATGATGTTTTGTGCTTTAATTATTTTTTGATAGATACCTTTCCTGAGTCCTTCTTCGTCTTGCTACTTCAAAAGTCGTGAAAGTTATGAACAAAATGGCAAAAACTGATACACCAAGGACGATAACTAACATAGTGTAATCCTGTGTAAACCGTACTATCAAATGAAACCATAAATTGTTACGTGTTTCATTAAATATCAAACGCCAATACTTCCTATGGTAAAACATACGTAAATAATCAAAATTATTACATTAACATGTGTGACAGTGTAAAACGATGCATGTCAAGATTATTGCAAAATACTTGTTGAATTTATTAAATACCTGATAATGATTTGATTGATTCATAAATCTTGAATTAACACTTACTTGCAGTCTCCACGCGATTTTGTGTGGTTTCTTCATATATGTTAGTGTAGTTACTGGTTTTTTCTGACTTATGTGTATCAACCGTGGATATTTCAAAATCGGCTTTGTTTTTCAAACCAATCATTACGTCTATTCTAGTTTGATTTATATTCTCTGCAAACGTCATATTATCCAATCAAATTTAGTAAACCTTTGAATATAACAAAAACTATATATAATCAGTTTGCAAAAAGACATATATGTCCTTTTTTATGTAAAAGAATTATCAGAATTTCCAGATTTGTTTTCTTTTCTTTTTTTATTTCTTATTTTTTTTTAATGAAGTGAGTAAAGATATATTTTAAATAGATTGAAAATAAAATCTTTACGCTTGTTCCATAAGCTGTTTTCATGAACTTATCAGCAACTTACATAATGTGTTCTGATGTGCTTTTTGAATTAATTTTGCTGATTGTACTATGGTCTGCCATGTTTCCTTTGCTTGAATCACCATAATCGTCCACTACAAATATAACAGACATTTTTTTTTTAATAACACTTTACGTTTTTGTCAATCAATATGGTAAAGAAAGGTGTGTTTATGGTGGTATGGATGGGGTATATGAGTTTTTAAGATGAGCTTATGTTAAATTTCAAATTAACAACACACAGAAACAACATAAAAAATGTTTATTATATATTTTTTATACCTAGTATAGATGCAAATTGCTTTTGTTTGACTCTATCTCTATCTGTTAGTTCGCATGCGAAGAAACCTTCATCCTCATTTGTTATGCCTGAAAGAAAAAAAAAGCCTTGTCATTTATCTTTATCTTTAATAAATGAAAACTAATTACTTTTATGTTCTTTAGATTTAAATGGAAAATCGAAATTAAGGTCAGTCGCAGGTTTAAAATAGTGTGCCTTCTTCACAGGGTTTTAGGTATTACTTAAAGAAAAACTCAAATACAGAGTAATAAGTTCAAATACACAGTTTATCATATAATGTTTTTATCCTAAATAAATTACGATCTCATAAAAATTAGTTTCAGTGAAATGAATAATGTTCAAAAGTACATTTATTATCTCCCCGCTACTTGGAAATCGACGTTATCGAAGTCAAATTCGAACGATGACGTGTGTTGAGACCTTGTCGTAGCAACTGACAAAAATGAACATCGTAAATTCAAGAAATAAACAGCAAGTTAAAAAGTTCACTGGGATATGAACTTGGTTGTCATGTGATCAAATCCTTTGAAAACCGAAGGGCAAAAAATTTATTTATACATTACCATTTCATTGCTGAAAAATTAAAGGAAAATCGTATGTTTGTAATATTTTACATATGAAATTGAAAATGATAACACCCGTTTCCCTATATAATCCTATATAAAATGTCAGGAATGGTACGGAAATACGACCAAAATTTGCGTGCGGTCAACAGATAAACTATCCGGCCAATCAACTTTATATTTGGAACATAGTTTACTTGTAAATTGAGCTTTCATTGTAAACAAATTTAAACAAATCGTATATTTGAAATATTCTCCCGCGATACTCCTTAATCAATTTCAAAATCTGATTTTCTCAAGTTTTAGTAAATGATCAAACATTGACATCAAAACATTTAAACTTCAAAAGCATAATTTTTATTCATATATATTTGGGAATGGACTTATTTTCAACCTATGCTATACGAGTTTGATATAGTTTGAGGCAAATCGGTTACTAAAAGGGCCTAAACTACCCCGTTAATGTTAAATAAGTTTAACACTGGTAAGAATGAAATTCATTCCTATTAATTCAATCTTAACGTTTAAGAAATACTATGATATATATGATCGATACAACGACCTTGTCAGCAAATACAATATTCCACTGGGTTGCATGCTGACTGACGTTTTTCATACCATAATTAATCACCTAATTTTCTACGGAATTCTCCGTTTATCCCGATTACGACAAAAACACAACAGAGGATGGTCACTCCTCCAAGTGCATCGTATTCTGAAGTAGACACATTGTTTATATACAATATAGATAAATTTGTATAGCCAATCAAATAAGGTTTTGCAACTAGAAATGAATTATACAGTTACTTAATGACGGAGATAGAAGATCGCTAGCCTCTGCAGATCGTTCGTTTACTTGGCACAAACAACGCGTACAATCATCAATAATATAGAAATAAACTTAAAGAAATACTCACTTGTTATTTGTAATTTAGACACGATATTTTGTTCCTGAGCTTACAAATCCAAGTGAACATTATATCTTGCGTCCTTGATTACGTTATTATATGACTGAGTGATTTGAATGTCATCTTTGAACCAGCAAATGGAATAGCTATTCACAAAATCCAGTAGGGTAATATTTGATATTAGACATTTGATGACTAAAATATCTCCTGATGCAAGGAAGCTACTGTTAGCTTGAATGTTGAAACTAGGAAAATCTGCCGATGTAATTGATGCTGAGGAAATCCATGCAAACAAGATCAGTATCTTCATTTTTTCTGCAATCATGAAGAATAGATACGGTTAAGTATTTTCTGATAAAAACTGTTTCAAAATGTGTAACAGTGTTAAATAAGTTCTTGCTACTTTATCGATATCAAATATAAGCTGTTTATCCTAATTTGGTAGATCACTATTTTAATTCTAAATTGAAAAGTTATTTTTTTAGATATACTTGCAATAAAAAGAAAATGTATTGAAACACTTTCAATATTCCTTTTTCTAAAGGTATACGTTGGAAAAGTCAGCTGAAACTTACCTATGATGAAATGAATGTTACCACGCAATACGTTTAACAAGAATGGACATCATATATGGTTGACATTGTCCAGAAAACAAGTTTTATAGTATGTTTTCCTGGTCTTTTCGCTTTGTTTCAAAATTAAAACATTTTCAAAAATTCTTTAAAATGCGTTTTTTTATTGCGCAGTAACTTACATTGCTGTTAAAACAAATGTGTGTTTTATTTCAATAAATTATATTGATCTGATGTTGGGTTGGGGATATTATGATTCTTAAAAATGTGTCGCTTTATGTATATACTAGCTATACATGTTTGCTTAGTATACACAGTATACATATAGTACAAGCCGAGTTTTAGTCATGAAATCTAAGAATGCTGAAAGCAGAAAGAAAACTTACAATCATTGGGGCGGGATTAAAATGCACGAACTATTAAGCTCCAATCTAAAATCATTTATAAAGGCGGTTTTTAACAAATGAAATATTATGTTACATTTTGTTTGGTTATATACAAGACAGAAATATAAGCATAATATGAGCAGCATTATAATAGCATCGTAATTAGTAGTACATGTTTTACCCTTTAGTAAAAGTTGAGGTTTAACACACTGTCCACTTTTTAAGAACGTTTCAAATTTTGACAAAGTTACATTTTAACTGACATTTTTATCATTCTACTTTGGTCCATTTTGCATATGTTAAATTAATTTGTTTTTTTAAAAATGCATTCAGATGTTTTCTTATTATTTAGAGGTGTCTCTTTTGGAAATAAGTCCTTGCAAAAGCTTAGTTGTATCATTTCATTAAGTATGAGAATAATACATTTAATATATATGTTGGTTGAAAACTATTACACAATTGAAAGAAAGAAAGAAAGAAATGATTGTTATGGAAAAGATTGCCGTGAAGGAAGACAGATCTACCTTGAAATGTTAATGATAATCCTAAATTCCTTATTGTTCTTAAGATCACACTTCAGCTAGTTTGATCAATTTTTGACTTAAATGTAAATATATAAACAAATTGAATGTAATAAGATCCTGGATAAACGGAAAATAGGATTGGGCATAAATTTCGACGATGTAAATACTCAAACAAAGAAACGCTGTTATTCTTATCTATGGTTAAAATTTAGAAGGGAGTCGCACCAATGTTAAATAAATTGCGTAAACACATAATCGGAATTGTAAGTTTTAATAAACTCGTTTCTTTAAACAAATTGAGACATCGTTACAAAACCATATACATAAACATCATGTAAGCAGTTTGTTATGCATTAAAATATTCTTATTTAAGTTGGTCTTTTGTAAGACAAATCAGTGATAAAGCGCATTTCTTTTTACAACCAATATACTAATACTTTTTCTGGCAATAACGTATACTGCCTAGGCGGCTGAATGGTTGAGGAGGTAACCACTCATCGCTGTTGGTTTTTATCTGCAATCAATTTGTAATTAATCACACACATGCTTATCTAATATGTTTATTTTTGTTTTGTTTTTTGTAGTAAGAAATTTATGAGAAAACGTTTTTCTTCCAATGATTAAATCACGACTGAATAATGATTACATGATTTTGATAATACAAATCAAGTCACCATTGAGACATTTAACATGAGAAAACTGATATGTGTTGTATTATCGATACATGTATCATGCTATTTACGACATGTTAAAAGAGCGAATATTCATATATAATATATGAAAATTCTTCCAAGCGCTATGATAATAACTATCTTAAACAATAAAGATGTTGATAAGTATGTATTTCTTTTGCCTTTATTGACTTTTATCAATAAAAGTACCATTTGCTTTTTCATATTTAATTTGATAAAGTGGTTCTCATAACGATTACGGGCCCCTGTTTTCCCAAGGGTCGTTCTATGGATAAAGCACACTAGAATTCCTAACAACCATATATTATCAAAATGCATGCATGTACTTTGTCGCATCATTGGCGATTAAATTCAACGAACGCATGAGACCAACATGCTCTTACCGTCAGTTCAAGCATATCTTTTACAACATACGCTATAGCATAGCATAGTATTGAAATCTCATACCATAGCATTGGAATCTCATACCATAGCATTGAAATCTCATACCATAGCATACAATCTCATAGAATCTCATTCGTCATAGCATACCATAGTATAGCATACGACATGATTTTAACTCGGTTTTAAATGTTTTAATTTGAGAGAATAAATGTTCACATTGCAGATTAGTAGTAAACTTTGGCTTCTGTGTATGGAGTCGTTTTTGTTCAAATATCATAGCATAGCATAGTATACCATATCATTAGGCCCTTCATTTCAATTTCTCATAGCATAGTATACAATTATCATAGCATTGCATTGAAATCTCATAGCATATCATTAAAATCGCATACCATAGCATAGCATGAAATTGTAAAAGATATGCATGAAATGACTGTAATAACCAACCGCAGATACCCCTTACTCTACAAGGACTTCCCTAACTTCCCATGAAGTACTTACATGTAAGTATTTTAAAGCTTAGAACTATTTGCATTAATTTTTTTCAGTACTTTTCTATCCACTTTTATTTTTAAGCAATACTTATAATTATTTTCAAAAGGGTCTTGTTAACTCCTAAAAGTTAAAACGAAGGACCATCTCACCCCCTGCCCGAGCCAAACACAAAACATAAATGACAAAACACACTGATATGGCAAATATTTGTCCAATATGGCAGTGCGAAACAAAACTAGACATGCAGATAGATAGACATTGTACAACGGGGATGAAAAAAAAAGTTTATCCCGAAACTCTTAGTTCATTTGAGCTAAAATAAATCCGACAAAAATTACCAAATATAGCTTTATCAACATAAGTTGACACCTTTATTTGGATATAAATTTGACAATAAAACATAAAACTATAGTTAAAATTTTAAATATGTCAAACTCCAGTTTTGATAAGAATAGCAATAGCTTCTCCTAGCATCATAATATCAGTTAATATAAGGGATCAATATCGTCTATATAAGAGCTGCATTTACTAAAGCTACGTTAACACAATTAGCTGTTAAAACTTTGACATTATTAGGTAAGAAATAGTGCACATATGGAGATAATTATTTTTCGGTCCTTTCGTCTTTGCTGTCTGTTGGCGAATTAAAGACTGTGAAAATTCAAAACAATTTCTTAATACTTGTGTTTATCTAAAACGTATATTTTCCTGCGTTTGGGAGAATTCAAGACAGATAAAAACCATCTGCAAGTATATAAGACACCTTATTTATATGTCCTGACGTACATTTCCTGTTTTGGGGCGAATTCAAGACAGAGCAAACCCGTCTGCAAGTATAAAAGAGTAAAAAATGAACAACAACAACAACAATAAAAAAAAAAACCAAAAAAAGAGAGCGAAAATAACCTATTTACAGACGCAAATGAATAAAGCAATTAATTTGTATGCCAGCAGTAACTCACGAATATTTACATACTTAGATCGATACATAGCACTGATCACAGAGAGAGAGAGAGAGAGAGAGAGAGAGAGAGAGAGAGAGAGAGAGGGGGGGGGGGGAAAGAGAGAGAGAGACACAGAGAGAGACAGAGAGAGACAGAGGGAGAGAGAGAGACAGAGAGACAGAGAAAAAGAGAGAGAAAGAGACAGGGAGAGAGAGACAGAGAGAGAGAGAGAGAAAGAGACAGGGAGAGAGGGAGAACAAATACCGTTGCGTTTTAAATTTATTCATGGTTGATATATTCTAATTATACAGAATATTTGACAAAGATTCATAAAATGAACTTCGTAATTAATTATATTTGTTTTGTTCGATGGAACAGGACGGATATATCAACTTTGACTTTTAATATGTATCATATAATGACTTTTGAAGTGATGGAAATTCCGTTTTGTTTTACGTTTAATGGTGTACTTATATCGATGTTCTATGTTTCCAGAAAATGTGTCGATGTATTATTAATCGTCTGATAAAGTATAGGATAAACTCCCAGATATGAGCTCACGTATTACTTATTTAAACTTGTGAGTTTTCCAGCTTTTCAGACTTAGTAAACATACTTCTATAAACGTAATTTGATAAAGAAAAGGATATACATTGTAATGTCCTTAAAAATAGTATTATTAAGCCCTTTCACAAACCTCATCATTACACAATAGAGTTGATAACAAAAGAGACGAATTGAATATCATTTGGTTTTTTGTTTGTAAAACGTTAACAAGAACAATATTTTTTCAACTCAAAATAATAACATTTTTTGAATGTTTTTCTTACTTATTTTTAATATTATCAATTCTAGAAAAAAAAACCCAGGTATGAAAACAATTTTAAATCGTCTTTTAGAAAATTGGACAATGTTGTCAAGAACATACAAATATTTCGATAGAAATAGAAATATATTAGAAAATTATTACGTGCATAAACTTCTCAGTTGTCCGCTTGCTGTGTAAAAAAGAAACAACCTGGGACTACTTGATATATATTGCAGAAGTAAACACGTATGCCAATTTTAGATTCTAAGAAACTGAAATTTAAAATTCCGCTCTTATAGGTCGTATTCAAATTATTAGATGAAAAAAGAGCAGAACGTTAGAAGAGGCGTTTTTATTTGTTATCTACTGTAGACAAGTGTAATTTAAATGTTACTGTGGTAAACTGTGTATCTTTAAATACTGTTGTAAGATCATTTTTTTAACTTTATAATATCATGTTCCACTTCTTTTCATATACATTTTTTTTATTGAGAAGAGTTGATTATTTCTACAAAAGTATTTTACTGACATTTTTTAAAAGTAAAATCGCATGTTGGAATTGACAAACCGTCAACAATCCCAAAAATCCACAAAACGAAATACAAATTTAAAGCAGAGCAACACAGACCTCCAAAAAGATAGAGGTAGGATCAGGTGCCTAGGAGGAGTAGGCATCCTCTGCTGACCGGTCGCACCCGCCGTGTGCTCCTTGTCACAATCGGGCATGCCATAATCTAGGTAAATGTCAAAATCGGGAAAATGTCATAATAGGGAAAAAAAGAAACGTTGATGATTAGGTTTGTTTGTGATGGTCAAAATACAAACCTTGAGCAAACACGGACCTCCATTACATTGGAAGTAGGATCAGGTGCCTAGGAGAAGTTAGCATCCTCTGCTGACCGGTCACACCCTCCGTGTGCTCTTTGTCGTCATCGGGAAAAAACGGAAAAGTCCGTAGACAATTAGGTGATAAATTATGGTCTAACAATTACTATCAAAAACGTCAGTCAGCATGCGACCCAGTGGATAATTGTATTTGCTGACAAGGTCGTTGTATCGACCATAGAACTTACGAAAAGATGACTTCAAACGAGCCTGTTGATAGTCCTGTTTTATCAACTTGTTTGTCAGTAGCTTGTCTCGCATTAGAAACTGTTCATACGAAGAGCATGCCCTTGCGTATCAAATTAACTGAGAGACAAAAACACAATATGCAGGTGGTGAAGGTGTATTGCTACATAAGTCAGGAAAGTTGACCATAGAAAAATTGAAGTCATCGCGATTATCATAAAGTTTTGTTGTTAGGTTACCATCAATGTCCATTTCCAGTAAAATATCCAAATATGAAACATATGACGTATACTCTGGTATTTTTTATTTCAAGTTCGTAAGTATGGAAATAACAATTGTTAATTGATAATACGTCGTCGATATACCTGAATGTTGAGTTGAAGGCCACAGTGAGTGATTTATTTTTTTCACGTACAAGTTTTTGAATAAATTCTGCTTTATAAGACTACAAAAATAGGTCTGCTAAAAATTGGGAACAATTGGTACCCATGATAATTCCAACAGATTGTTGGAAGACTTCATTTCCAAAACTTACATAGATGTTGTCTATCAGAAACTCAAGCATCTTTTAATGTCAACTTCAGAGTACTTGTGTGTGCAATCAGAATGGTTTTTAACAAAATAATTTTTTAGATTTTCAATGACGAGGTAAACATTTTTACGACTTCCATTTTTATTGAAGAAACAACTGTCGATGATATCAAAAAGCCTAGATTTTAATTTGTCATGGGGAATGGTTGTATAAAGCGTTGAAAAATCGTACGTTTTAATGCTATTGATTTTAGTAAGATTTTGTGACCTCAAAGTTTCTAATAATTCTTTAGAGTTTTTTAGTATCCACATCTGATTCTGGAATATATTGTTGTACAGTACTCTTGAAGTTTCTCCTTCACTACTGTAAGAATTTTAGTAAGGCATAAAGAAAGAGGTTTGGTAGAACATTTACTGGAACCTGCTATATATCTCTGTTTGTAAGGACTTTTGTGAAGCTTTGGAATCCAGTACAAATAAGGTAAATTAAATTCATTTTGTTTATTGGGGATATTAATGATATCCATAACCGATTTATGATTTTGAAGTATTTCCTGCTTGAAAAGGCTGCTATTGGTGTAAGTAGGATTACCATGTGTAGAATCAAAACGTAGTTCTTTGAAAATGCAATTAATATAATGTGCCTTACAAACAAAGACAATGTTGTTACTTGCCTTATCAGCAGGGACCAGTACATACTGATCGTGCAATCTATCTAGTTCTTTTCTCACTTCTGCTTTATTGAAAACAGAAGGATAGATGGTTTTCATTTGACCACTCAGTCGTTTAATACGAGATTTAAATATACATCTGATGCTTTTAACCCACTCTGACAAGGTATCAATGTCTTTTTTTTCAGATTTTGCCCATCGCTTGGCGTAATCTTCAACAGAATTCATGATATGTATGAAATTACGACGGCATGTGAAGGATCTAGGCTCCCTAAATTTTGGTCCTTTCATAATAAGTGATCTTAGGTCTTCGTGTTAACTAAATTAAAATCGCCATTAATGACATGTCCGGCAGCATAGCATTCGTTGACTTTATTTAAAGTCCAAATCCGTATCGGAGTGTTTTTTTCTCTCTTGTAATTCATTTTATGATTACTTTTTTTACCATTCCAAAGTGACGTTGTAGTTTGTTTGTTTCCTCATTCATAAATAGTTGGGCATACTGTTTTGTGGTAAAACATGTTCATTTTTTGCGAAATGACGAAAACCAGAGAAACATTACAAGATACACCAAAATGGACTGGAAAAACCACAAAAAGTTGAATAGATAAACAAGTTATATCAATATCAAGGAAGAGGGGACACCGAACCTTAACTAGTACATATACTAAAACACTACAGACAAAAAAATTTAAACCTGTTAAATACAGATCTTAAAAGGTTCTAAATTTTCTAGGACAGTGGAGCAGCTTGACAATGTCCCCTTCAGAATCCCTTTGTCTTAATAAAAGAATAAATTTTCCAATTTCAAGAAGCTATGACGAGATAAAAACAGTTTCATGAAATAATGCGGGGATATTTTAGGTAGAAAATATTATGACGCCAAGAGATTTAAATAAATAGAAATCGGAGCGATCTGGTTTTAAGTGGCAGCGTGACGTCAGTACATTGCAATGTAAAGTGGTAGCAACGTTATTGTTGACAAACGCCACGCACGATTCTGATACACGAACGATCACGCACGATACACGAACGATTACGCACGATACACGGACGATCACTAACGTACTGAATTTTCACGATACACGAACGATAACGTTAAAAAACGCAAACGAACGATTCAACATTATTTAACACGCAAAATCAAAATTAATATTTCAGATTTGAATTACGAAAACGTATTGCTTTAATTTGTATTACAATATGCCTGTGTTTTATTGAAAAGCGGCATGTACAGTAGCCATGCACTGTTTTTATTTATACAAGTAAACGATATGATAGGATCCATACACCAATTAAATTGTTTTGTCCCCACAACGAATATTAACTTCTATCCTAAGTTAAAGAAAATTAAGTGAAAAAGAAAAGAATATAATGCATAAACTACACGAAATTATTTACATACGAGTTGATGTTTATGTAATCCGATTCCCTTACGTACGATTTAATTGTGCGATATACAGGTTAAATTTGTTACCTTGTTCCAAAAAAATTCGATTTTACACATCCTATATTTTCATAATTTACGGTACATAATTGATTGACTTTTATTTTTAAATTTTAAAGCGTCTAAATAAATTTTATTTCTAATGAATGTTTATACAATGTAACAGAGAGGAACGCGTATCGTATTTTCATTTGAAAGAAAACTTAATGATTATTGTTTAGCTTGAACGGGAAATGGTTAACTTCGACCGCTTACATTCAACGTGTCTCTTTTGCTTGACGCTAAAATTATTAAAATCATGTTTCAAGACACGATGGATGCTTGATATAGACTGATTAAAAATTCATGCAAAACTAAATCGACCGATCAAAGGATTAAATGACTTGTTGAATTACTAGTTAACGACGAAAGAGAGAATATTTTAAAAAGATTAGCTGACATAATACATGTATGTAAACAATTGTTCATATTTTTCTAACAAATAGTTTAAATTCACATATTGTTGCGTTGTTTTGAAAACTACTCGTCGTTGTTTTAGACACAATCCTGGCATTCCGTCAAAAAAGTTACAAAACGAAAAAACCGCACAAACACTCACAATCACGCACGGTAAAAAACGCAAACCAATTATTCTGATACACCCACGATCCCGCACGTTACACGAACGATCACCCACGGTACACGAACTATTTAACACGATTAGCTTGTCAACAATAACGTTGTTACCACTGTACACCACGGGAGAAATTTTACACTGCTGTACATGTAATCTTGATGACAATGTGTAATAAATTTGATTAAACAAAACAGTCTCTTGTAAATTCGTTATAACAATCAATATTTTGTAAATTCAATCAGACAAATTTAGTATGGTGAAATTTTTTAATACAACTGCATATTAAATTTAGACTTGCTAAGTTTTAAATGAATGTATTTGTCAACGTCATAAGACGCATCAAACATGTAATTCATAAATACTAATACAAATATATATATCTTTAATGAACTGTTTAAAACATAAACAATAGGCCTGGATTCCAACAATGGCCAAACACAATGATGACTTAGGAATATTTTTAACATTAAAACCTTGATAACTATATTTAACATTATATACCAAGAGTAATGTACGTGGTGTCTTTGCTGCTATTATCGGCGTGTCGATAAACAGGAAAGTGCTAGCGGCGATATTTCCGTGATATCATTGTAATTGTCAAAGAGCGGTTCCTTCCTATGTTTTGATTTTAATATATGAAACGATAAAATTTAAGTTCTTACAATACGAATTAAATACTAAACCAGGAAAATGAATTATCATGATTGCATGAAGAACTTCAGTATGATAATTTAAAGCTAAATGTTTATCCTATGGTGCTCTTTTTAATGTTTGTCCACGTAAAATTATAGGTATAATATACGAATCGTGTGATTTCTTCAGTATCTCCCTGATGTCCAGGCTCGTCACAAAGATGTATCCAATGTTTGTGTGTGTCGGACTTTTTGCATTTGTCAATGGTTACGGTGAGCTAGATCTATCTTGTTTATGTTTGAACTAAATATTCTAATATTTTAAATTGGCGGAAATTTTATAACTTTGGTGAAAATTTGATATTTATAAATGGCAATGTATGTCCGTTTGGCTCATTAGATAAACAAAATGCTACATTTTTTTTAAATACGGAGATTTTCTCTGATTACTGCATCTAAGTACAAGGATAATGATATTGGAATGCTGTAACGGGTATTTTGTTATAGTACTGTACTATGCCAATATTTCTTAATCGGATTTAAAACGAAAACAAAACGCTAAGCATATCAATAAGAAATGAAAGTCCCATGGCTGCAAGGTCAATGAGTTATGAACACTTCCCGTCCTGATATTTTGTTAAGCGCGTTTGTTGGTTTTTGCACTGGATTAAAAAAAATGGATGTCGGATATATCTCATCTTGTTTTTATATATATATTTTTTCTAACATTTTGCTCAGTTATATTTGTTCTCAATGTTGCACGTAAATCGATGTGCGTGAATTTTCTGCAGGTTTATTTCACTGTTCGCAATTTTTGTCCACGGTAAAACAACATGATATTACTCAGCAGAGCATCAACCACGTGTCAGTGTTGGTGATATTTTAACATATAAATATATCATGACGCCACATTCATCATGCTGATAATTATATTATTGTATATTTTTAATCATTTTATTCAAACCACGTAATCAACTCCAAAACTTTTATTTTTAAATAATATAGTGAGGATATAACACGATTGACTATGCTTTCATTGTATACATAAAAAAAATAAAGAATAATCAATGTCCGTTCTAGCGAATAGCGATGGAACGGGAATAATCAAAATACAAATATCTTTTTATGGAAACTTGACTATTTTATTAATATGGTTGTTGGTTATTTATATTTAGGTGATTAGTAGAAAATTGATGTAGTAATGTAATAGCTTTAAAATAAAATCATTTTTTAAAAATAAATTAACGTTTCTCTTTTAATAAACTGCAACTTAACATTTCTGACAAGCTTCTTTCCATCTACTCAACAGTTAATGTCGCCCTCAACAAACCAGCATACCAACCGTACCCTTTGCCAGGTTTTGACAGATGGGACGCCAACAACGCTGTAGACGGACGTAAATCAGACCTGAGTTGGGATGGAGGTCAATGTGCTTTATCAATTAGAGCAGCACAAACCGCCACCTGGTGGGTGAACCTGACCAGCATCCACAGTATCCATCACATCACCATCTACTTCAGGACGGACAATCAACCATGGGGTATTGTCACATTTACTATAATTATGTCATTAAGTCCAGTGAGACATAACATATGTTTCGACTATAGCTGCATCGATACGTTTAGTGGTTAGCCCTGCATATCACCCGAATTCTTAAAAGAGTCTATAAGAATAATTGTAATCTGAAATAAATCCCGATGATATACCAATAGAACGGTACACGTATGGAACTCTAGAATTGCATTTTCTCAACGTCAACAAAGATGTAACTGTCCGACTAACAAGATGGCGAGTTTGTAATTATGATAATTATAAGTAACATCAACATTGTAGTAAAAATACAATATCAAGCATATTGAGTATTTTATGAAATGTAGAGGTGTATAAAATTAATTTACGATACACACGTCAGATAAACATCCCGTTAGTACGACACTATATCATACCAAACAGTATGCAACCTTTAGACTATCAAAGTGATAAACAATGGAACATGCTTAAACCTGAAAGCCTAGCTGTTATAACTCCTTACATTTACAGACGTAAATTAGTTTCATTAAAGCCACACCATTTTAAAGAATATTAAAAATGTTAGACACCTACCAAAATAGATAAATGCCTTGACCATGTTACAATAGCTAGTGTTGGAGTAGGTGTTGGCACGATAAAGGACCCTCACTTATCTTGTAAGCCGCGGCGTGAGTACAGGTTTTACAATGAAGACAGAGCGTTTTCCTGAGGTACACTGCTTCTTTTTCAAACAAAGTGTTCTTTTTGGGTAGACTTCTCCTTTTTTAAATAAGATTTTAATACTGAGTATCACTTGATGGACGCTGGTCAACTGATATCTAACCTGTGTTTTAACATCTGCTATATATGTAAGTAGTTATCAAATGTATCGGGAATTTTCTGCCAAATGTAAATATATAACCTCTTAGCCCCCACTGGTGTATCCCTACCAAGAAATAATAGTAATGTTAGTTTCCAACCAACTAGATCAATACCATGACTATGTAACGTTAGATAGGCCAAGTGTCGCAGTATGTCTTGGCACGATAAATGACACTAACTTCTCTTGTAAGCCTCGGTGTTGGTTCAGGTTTTACAATGAAGTCAAAGCGTTCTCCTTGGGTACACTTCTCGTATTTAAGCAACGTGTTTTATTCAGTATAGACGTTGAACAACTAATATCAAAACTGTGTAATCAGTTATAAATTTCCTCTGAAATGAATCAGGACCTTCCTACTATGACATGTAAATAAATATCCTTTTAGTCACCAGCTTTTAATGAAATAATATATTTCTAGAACATTTCTGCACGATTATATCTTGAATTATAGCCGTACCAAGAGATAATAGTAAAGTTAGATTCCTAACAAATACACCGATACTGTGACCATGTAAAGTTAAATAGGTCTAGTGTCGCGGTAGGTGTTGGCACGATAAAGGACACTCACTTCTCTTATGAACCCTTGTGTGAGTCATTAAAGGTCTGATAATGAATGCAAAGCGTTTTTTCTTGAGTGAAAAGCTTCTTTATCATCAACTCGTGAATACTCAGTATGAATTGAAGGATGTTAACAACTGAGATACAAAATGTGTGATTAAACATCTGCTCTGTGTAGGCAGTCACTAATTTCCTAAAGGTAATTTTCTTATTGTAATTGTATTTCTGACTCCTACATGCAAGAAATATTATGTCAACATGCAAGAGAATTATGTTAACATACAAGATATATGTTGACATGCAAAAAAGTTATGTTGGCATAAAAGTAACAAACATTTAATGGAATCTTAGTTTTGTATGGGTAAAAATCAATTACTAAAGTGTTACCATGGAATTTTCCTTTGAACTCGCTTCGCTGAGGTACCGGGGGAACTATGGATCTTCGGGGGGACTTCGAAATAAAACCAAATATTGAAATGAGCCAAAATATAAAGTTTATTAATTTTGATAGCAAATGTCAAAAGTTGCATAAAATAATAATAAAAACAGTTCTTGAAATTGACAAAGAAGAAGAACATGAAATAAAGAAATATATTTACCTTCGAAATAAAACCAAATATTGAAATGAGCCAAAATATAAAGTTTATTAATTTTGATAGCAAATGTCAAAAGGTGACAATTTGCGTTTGGCTTTTGGTTTTATTTCGTCGATAATTACAAAGTCACGCCCAGAAAGATAATCTTGAAATACAAAATATAATTGGTCATTTAATTACTTATGGGCGTGGATAAAAATGAAACGAACAGGTAACAATAAGTATAATTAGCGTTAATAACAATTGTTCAAATTATGTAATTAAAAACACTCACAGGTGCCAGGTAAGATGTCAAAACAGGTTAAATTATGTAATTAAAATACTTAGCGGTCCTGTGAGGCTTATTTAACAATTGACATTGATTGGGAAATTCAATGAATTAAAGAAATTAAGTATTTAAAGATTTCGACATATAAAGTAATATTAATTCATTATTTAGTAATAGCATTTCGCAATTTTACTTTTTTTTTTCTTCTTTTTTTCACTTTTTTTTTTTTTTATCATTTTTAAACGCATATACAGAATAATTTATCTACAAATTGTAAGTTTACACGAATAGAACACAATATTATTAAAATAGCATTTGATGTAAAAATGAAATATACAGAAAATATATAGAGGTAAAATTATATATAAAAATATAAACAAAATATATACACGGAGCATAAAATGAAACAAAATATATACAGGTAAAATTATATATATATAATATAAACAAAATATATACATGGAGCATAAAATGCTGTAACAATGCTCCCCCTGCTCGAACAAATTGATGCCTCCTGGCATCATAATATTTACAATCAGAAAATAAATGAGCAGAGCAAATATAGGACATATTAAAGAAAAGCATCATATGTCTAAAATGTATATACACATCAATGGGAATTCCAATGTGCAATCCCAAGCATAGTCGACTATGAAACATGAATAATAGTATAAATATTGAATAACAATCACAATATCCTGAATTGAAATGAATTCATCGTCCCTGAATATATGAATTAATACGACAAGTAAAACACTGTTACAAGCCATCGTATAGCGAATGTCCTGCACGAAGACATCGAAAAAGTCTTTTGAATAGATCACACATTCCTTTGCACACATGAAGTCTATTTTATAGCACGAAAGTAAACTCGGTGTCCACTGGAAATATAACACTGGGAAGCCATGATA
This sequence comes from Magallana nippona, assembly GCA_033439105.1. Taxonomy (NCBI): domain Eukaryota; kingdom Metazoa; phylum Mollusca; class Bivalvia; order Ostreida; family Ostreidae; genus Magallana; species Magallana nippona. The sequence goes on along the minus strand of CM065917.1, from coordinate 42,117,723 downwards.
AAGTCAGCTAAGGTTTCTGCTACACACTTACGTTTGAAATAGACAAGTCATTTATGGTAACCACGGCTATGATTTGGAGATGGATTAAGTAATACAAAACATTGAACGAATCTGACGATTTGCGAAAAATACACCATTTAAAAAAAAACTTAAACGACACTTGAAGAAGAAATGCAAAAATAAAAAGGTATAAGATGAATTAAACGCGGTTGATATGCAAAGAAATGTTTTATCAGGGATTGTAAATGTTCGAGCGCAATTTTAGTTACGTCGACAAACTTGGGTATATGGAGTTATTTGATGGTTTGTGGAGACATGATGCGTCACAAATGTTTAAACTAGTCCTGTAACCTAAGTGTATCAACCTGGGTGATAACATGAACTGAGTTAAGACAATTTTTCTTAGAATATAAGCCTGATATGCGCTTATTGATACAGTAGCTGGAGGTGATATTGGAACGGAAAAAGAGTTATGATGGACTTTAAAATCACCCCAATCAATATGTAAAGTTGGTCGATTGTAACCAGACACATTGACCGTGTCTAAATATACTGTGCCTGTAAAATGACAATATATTGTACAAGAAGATGGTAGGGCCATTACTTTACATAGTAGAGTATTGGAAGGAGTGGTGAACTCCAGGTAAATCGCAGATTTTGTTTTACGTTTATATGATCTGTAGATGAGGAAAGCAAGAATAACGACAATGATAAGAACCAGAATATTTGTAGAGTAGCAGGCATGATCCGTAATCGGTACAGGCATGCTAGGTGTTTCGGTAGTAGTTATTTCAGAGGGGAAAGTGAAATGAAACGACGGTAAATTAACTGGTAGGGCATGATATGGCTTGGCAGCTAAGGCCAGGGGTATTACAACAAAACGAAGTTTGTAGAAGAGGTATATGGAGAAGAAAAGAAGTAAGGTTGATAAAACTAAAGCTGTAATGGAAATAATCATTTGGTTAGTAAGGACTGTCTCAGGAAATAGGTTGTCGTCTAATGTTGTGTCGGAAAGTTGCTTAAATATAATTTGATCCTTTTTAGTTGGTTGAATTACTTTTTGTAAATTAAGATGAAGCTTTTGATCATTGGCAACTAATGAAGAAAATTTGTGGTCAAAAATTTTAAACTGAGGAAGAGTAGCATGAACAGGCTTAGGAAACATTGAATTGGCAGTAATAGTTTTCAAATCATTAAAGGAAAAATAATTTTGCAAAAGAGCAAGGTTTGTCACCTTGCTTGAATTCTGGAACTTTTGCATTCTGGTCGTAATAAGATTTCTGTTTGTTTTGTGCTTGTTGCATGTTGGAGGCAGCTATTTCTCTTTAGTTTGGCGATAAGATCTTCAAGATGAGACTTGAAATCCTTTGACACAGTTGTATTTGGTGTTAATGATGTGTCAATTGGCAGTCTCATTTGTTTTCCAAACACCAACTCGTACGGTGAATACTGTGTAGACTGGGTCGCTGGAGACATTCGAAATGCCATCATAATTCCAGGAAGTAGTTTTGGCCAATTGGAATGAGCATTAGCATACATCCTCAAAGATTGGGCTATGGTAGAGTTTAATCGTTCCACAGTGCTGTTTGTTTGATGGTGATATGAGCTCGTGTGATGACGTGTAATGTCGAAAAGTTCACACATGGCTGCCACTAACTTTGATAGAAAATTCTGTCCTCTGTCGGACACAAGAAAAAGTGGTGCACCGTAACGACAAATGACTTCTGCGAATAGTGCTTCGGCAACAACAGATGCTTCTTGTGTTTTTAATGGTATAGCTTCGCACCACCTGCTGAATGAATCAACCACCAAAAGCACGTATTTGTAGTTGCCAGATGTTGTTGTCAGTTCCAGAATAACCATATGCCATCGATGGAAGGTATCTGTGATAGGCATCGGTGTCAATGGAGCTTTTCTTGCATGAAATGATCTTTTGGCTTTTTGGCATGCAATACACGATTCTATGTATTCCGTAATATCACGATACATTTTTGGCCAGAAGTATTTGAAACGAATCGCTGTATACGTTCTGTCAATTCCTAAATGTGCACCTCCTGCAATTGAATCGTGATATGATGAAATGACGTCTTCACGGAGTTCTTTGGGAACAGCTAGCTGTTTGATGATCCTTGCTGGTCGTGGCACTCCTCTAGTTCTGGCAGTGTAAAAATGATATAATACATCATCAGTCATCACGTAAGATTGTGATTGTGCGGTAATTGTTCTGGCTTCTCTTGCATTGTTTGGAAGTTCTTCCAAACAAATGTAATCAATTATGGGTTTAAAATCTGTACATTGATGAAATGAAATGTCTTCCATAGTGAGTTCACGCAGAAGGCTAGGATGAATTGGAGGTAATGCATCTGCGTATATGAAGTGTTCTTCGGTGCATCACAAGTGACTAAGGCTGCTGTATTATCGGGATCAGGTGTCTTTTCATAGTCTCGTCTACTAAGAGCATCTGCATTTTGGTTCTTTGGCCCAGGTTTGTGATGAATTGTGAAATTATAAGCCTGTATCTTCATTGACCATCGTGCTAGTCTTCCAGTTGATTCTTTAATACTTTGTAGCCATTTTAGAGCAATATGATCCGTATACACTATGAAATGATTGGAAGCAAGGTACGGATGAAATTGTTTAATTCCTTCAACTAAAGCTAGGCATTCCCTCTCTGACACATCCCACTTGAATTCAGCACCACGTAGTGATCTTCCACCATAAGCAATGGCACGTTCTCTGCCCTCGCTATCAGCTTGGCTTAGCACGAATCCAATAGCCGTTGATGAAGCGTCTGTGGAAAGAATGAATTCTTTTGATGTGTCTGGAAGAGCTAGAATTGGTGGGGAAATTAAGGCTTCCTTTAAATTTTCAAAAGCAGTGGTACATTCACTTGTCGATTTGAATGGTTTATTCTTATGGAGCAGCTGGTTTAATGGATGTGTTATCTTTGAGTATCCAAGGATAAAACGTCTGTAGTAATTACACAGTCCAAGGAAACTCCGCACTTGCTTTTGATTCTTGGGTTCGGGAAAAGATTTCACAACTGCAATCTTTTCTGGATTAACCTCAATTCCGTCTTTGGAAATAATATGTCCTAAATAATTCACTTTTTGTAGGGCGAATTTGCATTTGGATGGCTTCAATTTTAAATTTGCTGATCTTAAGCGGTCAAACACTAGTTGTAAATGTTGAAGATTATTTTCGAATGTATCACTAAATAATAGGATAGCATCCACATAAACTAGCACAAATTTCCAGTTTAATCCTTGTAGCACTTGTGTCATAAGCATTTGAAATGTTGTTGGAGCATTTCGTAATCCAAAGGGTAGCCGTTTGAATTGAAAAATTCCATGATGTGTTACGAAAGCGGTTTTGTGTTTTGTTTCCGGGTCCAGAGGGATCTGCCAAAATCCGGATCTCAAATCTAAAACAGAGAATATCTTAGCTTTTGAGTTTCCAATGGTATCGAAAACGTCCTCCAAACGCGGAAGTGGGAAACACTCAGGCTCCGTAACACTGTTTAGACGGCGGTAATCTACACAGAATCTCATTTCACCGTTGCTCTTTTTCACTAGCACTACAGGACTATTCCAATGACTCGTAGACGGTTCTATAATATCGTAATGAAGCATTTCTTTTGTTTGTTTTTCAATTTCGTTCTTCATAGTTGGTGATGCTCTATAGAATTGCTGTCTTGTTGGACGAGCTGTTCCTGTGTTAATTCGATGTTGATGTACGGATGTCTGTCCTAGTTCAGTCATGTCTTTTGCGAACACATCACGATTCTTGCCTATGAATTGAAGGATTTTGGTTTTGTTGATTTCTGTCAAATCAGCATCTTCAAGTGAAATTCCAAGTTCTTCAGCCTTTTCCTTGTTGGTTTTCGATGAGGTAGCCCTTGTTTCACATTGACCATTAGTAGGGTCTTCAAGTGGTTCTATGAGGTTTACATCAACAGGAAATAGCTTACCAATGATTTGTTTGGGATGAAGATGAATTGGAATGTTTGTATGATTTATTAATTGGCATACTCCTCTTCCTTTTCTGGCTTTTAAAAGAACTCTAGCACTAGTCACATGATGAAGAGAAGTCACTGGCTCCAGGAGACAAAGTGTATTGTGTGGAACTCTTGACAAGTGAACAGGTATATTTGTAATGCAATTTGGTTGGATTGTAAATGGTTTTGAAGCCCTGGCAATGCCAATGTCAAATGTATTAGAAGAAAGAAAATTTACTGTTCGACAGTTTGGTAATGTGATAATCTTTTCAGAAAAGTCAAGAATAACATCATTATTATCCAAAAAATCCATACCTAGAATAATTGAAAAATGTAACCTTTGAAAAACATGGAATTTTTGGAGCACTATACAATTTTGAATATTGACATTAAGTTCAATGCAACCAACAACATCTAGAACTTCACCCCCTACGCCTCGGACATGGGAAATGTTAGATTTTTGCAATTTTGTTAAGAATGAGAGTTTGGAAAGTTGGGACGTAGAAATGCATGAAATACTTGCACCAGTATCAACTAACGCTTTCATACAAACACCTTGGATTGAAATAGGTAACACATTTGAGTGTAAAGTCGTCATAGCGCCAATACTGATACAAGAATTTCTGTTAGTAGGCCTAGCTAACGTTGTCCCTAAGTCGTTAGATGGCAAACACCTCTATAATGAAGAAGGTGGTGAAGAGCTCTTCTTTGTAACACATGCTGTTGAAATATGACCCTTTGGTCCACACCAATTACAGATAGCATCCCTGTATCTACATGCTGATCTGAAGTGACCTGGTTTATTGCATGAATAACATTGATAATTTGAATGAGGTTTAGAAGTATTAAATGAGTTTTGTCTTTGATAATTTTGATTATGTCCCACAAATTTGGAATTTCGAGAAGGAATTGTAGAATTTTGAAAGTTATTTTGATTGAAATTTCTTCCCCCTTGACTTTGAATGGCTTGAATAGAATAATTTTGCGTTTTGATAAGTTCAGACATAGCTTGAACTAATGTCTGAAGTTTGAATTTCCGGCGGTACAGGTTGTATTTGTATCAGACCTAAAAGCAGGATTATTGTGCCAATTCAGTGTGACGATTGACTATTCCTATGAACACTCTGGATAATTTTGTGAAAAAAATGTCAACACCACAGACCAGAGCCAACACAAAAAAGACTGACAAAACGGGTTCTGAAAAAACTCCAGAAAAGATTCCAGAAAAAAATAAAGAAAACATGTCCGAGGTAAGCAGATCTCTACGCATCATACAAAGTGATCTCGCCGAGGTCAAAACAGAATTAAAAAAAACAATCACAGAGGATAAGCTAGAGTCTCTTGTGTCTTCCATCGTTAAGAAAATTATAGAACAGAATAACAAAGAGATAGAAAATAAAATAAAGGAAGAAACAAATAAAAGATGTTTGGTACTGGAAAAGCAGTACAACGCAAAGATAGACAATATGAAAAATGATATTGAAAAACTGGAACAGAATGTCGAAACTCTTACAGAAAAGCTAGTTGATTCAAACAAAGAAGTGCGTGAATTGAAACAAGTCTTGCAAAAAACAGAACACATTTCGAAGGAAGCCATGAGACTAGCCAATCAAAATGAGCAGTATTCTAGAAAACACAACTTCAAAATTATGGGTTTAACCGAAAATGATAATGAAAACACATGGAAACTCGTACAAGACTTTCTGAAAACAAATATCAATGTTGAAATCGACGACCGCGAAATTATAGCCGCTCACAGAATCCCCGGCAAAAGAGGAAAGCCTCGACCAATAATAGTCAAGTTGCTAAACACAAACTCCAAGTCAAAAGTCATGAGAAAAAGATCAGAGATTAGAAAAAGAGGACAAGGAATCAAATTGGTGGACGATGTTACCAGACCAAACTCGGACCTCATCACCACTCTAATCAACCACGATGATATAGCGTCCGCTTGGTATTTTAACGGATCGGTATTTGGGAAGTTGAAGAGCAATGAGCGTCGTGTGAAATTCGATATCTTCGATGAAATTGATGAAAAAGTGAAATTTTTCATGAAGTGATTCATATACCAGTGTCTTCTACTTGTGTTTGGCGTTTTTTCTTTTTTCCGAATTCAGTCACTGTGTACGTTCATACATTTCCGGAACTTCTTGAAGCCGTTCGGGTTCTACAAACTTTTTCCGGAATTTCGTGTGCCGTTCGTCCATAAACTTTCCTTTACATGTTTCATAGTGGACTTCCGGTGTCGTGTTATTTGCATGAGTTACGAATCTACTTCAGTACTCGGTACTTTTTGGTAGTTTTCTACTAAGTTAGTGTCATTTAAGATCATTTTTCTGTTTTATTTACGCTTTTTTTTTCTCTTTAGTTTCTGTTTTGTATGAATGAGTAGTATGAATGTAAACCTAGATTTGATTTTTGACCATGGTTGATACAATTAAGATCGCAACTGTAAATTGTCAAGGACTTGGCACTCCATCTAAGAGACTGGATGTTTTGAACTTTTATAAATCTAAGGGCTACTCAATTATATGTCTTCAGGACACACATTTCACTCCAGAACTAGAAACTTGTGTTGAAACTCAATGGGGATATAAATGTGTTTTTAATTCTTTCTGCTCTAGTTCAAGGGGGGTTGCTGTTCTTTTCAATAACAATTTTGAACTTCAATTACATAAAGAAAAAAAAGATGATGAAGGCAACTTGTTAGCATTGGATTTGAGTATCGATAATAATAGAATCACTTTAGTCAATATCTATGGGCCTAACTCAGATTGTCCAGATTTTTATGATAAAGTACGAGAATGTTTTTTGGAACTTGATAATGATTTTTTTATTTTATGTGGTGATTTTAACATAGCCCTCAATCAAACTCTTGACACTCATAATTACTCTCATGTAAATAATCCCAAAGCCAGAGAAAAGCTACTAGAGATTATGAGTGACTTGGGTTTGATTGACTATTATAGAATCCTTAATCCCGACAAAAAAATCTTTACATGGAGAAGAAAAACCCCATTTAAACAAGGGCGTCTTGATTACATCCTTATTTCAGAAAATCTTTCAAATATTACTGAAACTGTTTCAATCAAATCAGGCTATAGATCAGATCACTCTGTTGTTGTTTATGAACTTAAATTTAATTCTTTTGTGCGAGGAAAAGGCTTATGGAAATTTAATAATAATTTACTTCATGATAAAATATATGTTGAAAAAGTTAAAAAACTTATTGTGTCTGTTAAAGATCAATATAATAACTCTATTGATGAGTCTGCCTTTTTAGACATCCTTCTCATGGAAATCAGAGGAATAACTATTTCCTATTCATCATACAGAAAGAGAGAAAATGATAAAATTGAAAAACAATTAATTTCTGATATTAATGAATTAGAAAATAACACTGATTTTGACTTTTCATTGTTAGAAGAAAAACAAGCAACTCTAGAAACTTTAAGAAAAGAAAAATTGCGAGGACATTTCATACGTTCTCGGGCGAAGTGGATTGACGAGGGTGAAAAACCTACAAAATATTTTTGTCATTTAGAATCCCGGAATTTTCTCAATAAAATTATTAAAAAAGTGTTTGTTTCAGAAGAAAAGATTTTATATAAACAATCAGAAATTATGGAAGAGGTTAAGTCCTTCTATGAGAAGTTGTTTAAAAATTCAGACTCAGAGCTTGTAGATATAGATATACAGTCTGTTGTCCAGCCTTTAGACATACCAAAATTAGACAATATAACAGCTGACTTTCTAGATAGAGATATTAGTGAGAGAGAAATTTTAAATGTTTTAAAGGGTATGAAAAATAACAAGTCTCCAGGGAGTGATGGTTTTTCAGCTGAATTTTATAAATTTTTCTGGAATGATCTAAAAATATACATTACAAGCGCTATTAATCATATCTTTGTGCATGGTCAGTTGCCAGTGTCCCAGAGACTAGGAATCATATCATGTCTGCCAAAAGGGGATAAACCCAGGCAATTTTTAAAAAACTGGAGACCTATTACTTTACTTAATGTTTTATACAAGCTAATATCTGGATGCATCAGTTATAGAATAAAATCCACCTTAGACCTACTTATTTCAAATACACAAACAGGTTTCATACAGGGCAGATATATTGGAGAAAACACTAGATTTATATATGATCTAATGTCTTACACAGAAATTAATAATTTGCCTGGTTTACTTATGCTTATTGATTTTGAAAAGGCTTTTGACTCGGTATCATGGTCTTTTCTTTATAAGGTGCTGCACTTTTTTGGATTTGGAAACAATATTATAAAATGGGTAAAAATTTTAAATACAAATTTTAAAGCTTCAATCCTTCAAAGCGGCTTTCTATCGCAGCAGTTTGAAATACAGAGAGGTTGTCGTCAGGGTGATCCCGTAGCCCCATATCTTTTTATTCTCTGTGCAGAAATCTTAGCTATACTTATAAAACAAAATAAGGATATAAGAGGTATTTTTGTCTATGATAGGGAACACAAAATTTCCCAATATGCTGATGATACGTCACTTATCCTTGATGGTTCAGCTTCATCCTTGTTTAATGCTCTTGAAACTTTAGAATTATTCTCAAAAATTTCTGGTCTGCAAGTTAATAGCTCAAAAACTAAAATTGTATGGTTTGGATCAAAAAAATTCTCTTCTGAAGTTTTCCATCATTCTAGATGGAAACTAGATTGGGGGGCCACTGAATTTGTACTATTAGGTATTCATTTTTCAGTGGACGTAGAAAAAATTCCAGATTTAAATTATGACATTCAAATTCCCAAAATTATTGCTTTGATTCAACAATGGGAAAGAAGAATTCTAACTCCCATTGGAAGAATTACAGTACTTAAGAGTCTTATTGTACCTAAATTAAACCATTTACTCATTTCCCTACCGAATCCTAAGAAAGATACAATTACATTTTTGAATAATGAGTTTTTTAGATTTGTTTGGAAATCCAAGTGTGACAAAGTCAAACGTTCAATTGTGACCCAAAACTTTTGCATTGGAGGTTTGAAAATGTTAAATTTTAAAAATTTTATAATTTCACTTAAATGTTCTTGGATCAAAAGAGTGGTGCAAGGGGGACAATCATGGATGAGCATTTTTAAAGCTATCTTTGGTGACATAGGGGTTGGTTTTTTAGAGTTTGGTGATAATTTTATTAAAAAACTTATAGAACAATGCAATAATATATTTTGGAGAGATGTCTTTGATGCTTGGCTTAATGTTATGAACGTACACTCTAACCAAATTTGTGATTCTAACAATAATATAATATTTTCTCCAATATGGCATAACTCAAACATCAAAGTAGAGAAGAAGTCTATGTTTTATAAAGAATGGTACAAAAAAGGTGTAAAAATTGTTAAAGACTTTTTACATGATGATGGGTCATTTTTATCAAAATCTGAAATTGAAAAAAGATTTCATTTGAACAAAGTATGTTTTATGCAATATAACAGCATAATTAGTGCTGTTCGAAAGTTTGTTAAAGACTCAAATTTTTCAAAGGAGAACTATGTCAATTTTGTTGGTCCTTTTCTACCCTTTTACTGTGTTGAATTACTTTTGTACAAGAAATGCACTAAACCTATTTATAATTTAATCAATACAAATGTCCAATGTATTATTCCAAACTCAATCATTCGATGGAATTCAAAAATTGTCATGAGAGGCTACTCCGAACTAATTTTACAGGATATTTTCAAAGTATGTTTCAAAGTTACAACAGATACTACTGTACAGTGGCTACAATATAGAACTCTACATAGAATTCTTCCTGTAAAATCGTATCTAAAAAAGATAAAAATAGTTGATAATGATATATGTTCTTTTTGTAATAATGAAGTTGAAACTATTGAACATGTATTCACATCCTGTTCCTTTGCTTTAGATTTATGGAGTAGTTTAAGTATGCATATATATCATGCTGTTTCAAAAAGAGTTGGCTTTAATGAGTATAACATATTATTTGGAGAGACTCCTCCTTCTAATTCTAACTTAGTCATCAACTTTTTGATCCTGTATACTAAACAATATATTTTTCAATGTCTGTACAACAAAAAAGTTCCAATATTTGCAGGTCTATTATGTCACTTAAACTTTAGATATGAAATAGAAAAATGTGTTGCTATAAGAAACTCTTCTTATGATAAACATAATGATAGATGGTTTGAATGGAAAAATCTTTTTCTTAATATTTAACTTCAAGAGCTTTATTCATTTCAGTTTATGCAAAATTGTATCAACTTGAATAGTTTTCAAAAATTATGAGATCATGACTTGTATGTATGTGTGTATGAATGTGTTATATGTACAGTGTATTATAAAATGAAAAACTGCAAATAAAAAAAAAAAAAAAAAAAAAAGCAGGATTAGAGCGCGCAGTCTCGGACAGTACGGCGGCGCTCTCCAAATCCTCAAGAGTGCGAGGGTCCCTCATTATGACTTTTTCCCGAATTTCGGGAAGAAAACCATCCATGATGGCCTCTAACACTTGGCGATCTGGAGTGCCTAAACGTGCTGCCGTTGCTCTCATGGATGTTATGTAGTCTTGTACATTTTCGCCTACTCTTTGTTTCTGTTGAAATAAAGTTGCTGTCGAACATTTACTTGGGTTTAAGAACCGAGTTTTAAACGCGTCTGTTATTCGTTTCAAGATTGTTTGTCAATGTCCGAGTGAATGAACCAACGTTTTGCATTTCCCCTTAGCAGCGTCGGAAATCCCAAAACAACATATTCGTCTTTTAATTTATGTGCTTTTGCATAATGATCTAAATCTATTAAAAATTCATATGCAGCGTTATCGTCAGACCCATCAAATGTGCCGTAATACTTAATAAAACTCTCCATACCTGTTTGGTGTTTCAGTGTTGGGGTCGTTTGATTAGGCGTTGATGGTTGTTTGGATGTAGGATCAGGCAATCTCGGTGTTACTTCTGTGTCTGAATCCTCGATGTCTGATGCGGATTGTTGTTCTTGTTCCTGGATTTGATCCAAGGTGGATGGTTCCGTGGCCGTAAGCTGTTTCCAGGCTTGCAAGCGCGTTTCTGGTTTCCGGTTTGCTGCTGTGGGCATTTAGGTTCTCCACCACTTGTTACCACGGAATTTTCCTTTGAACTCGCTTCGCTGAGGTACCGGGGGAATTATGGATCTTCGGGGGGTCTTCGAAATAAAACCAAATATTGAAATGAGCCAAAATATAAAGTTTATTAATTTTGATAGCAAATGTCAAAAGGTGACAATTTGCGTTTGGCCTTTGGTTTTATTTCGTCGATAATTACAAAGTCACGCCCATAAAGATAATCTTGAAATACAAAATATAATTAGTCATTTAATTACTTATGGGCGTGGATAAAAATGAAACGAACAGGTAACAATAAGTATAATTAGCGTTAATAACAATTGTTCAAATTATGTAATTAAAAACACTCACAGGTGCCAGGTAAGATGTCAAAACAGGTTAAATTATGTAATTAAAATACTTAGCGGTCCTGTGAGGCTTATTTAACAATTGAAATTGATTGGAAAATTCAATGAATTAAAGAAATTAAGTATTTAAAGATTTCGACATATAAAGTAATATTAATTCATTATTTAGTAATAGCATTTCGCAACATTTGATTATTTTACTTTTTTTTTTCTTTTTTTCTCTTTTTTTTTTTATCATTTTTAAACGCATATACAGAATAATTTATCTACAAATTGTAAGTTTACACGAATAGAACACAATATTATTAAAATAGCATTTGATGTAAAAATGAAATATACAGAAAATATATAGAGGTAAAATTATATATAAAAATATAAACAAAATATATACACGGAGCATAAAATGAAACAAAATATATACAGGTAAAATTATATATATAAAATATAAACAAAATATATACACGGAGCATAAAATGCTGTAACAAAAGCCAAAAATTGAAATTATAGACAACTGACAACATGCGACTTATTTATATTGACATGTGATGTAGTTATGTAGACATGCAACTTTTTTATGTCCACATGCAGCTTATTTATGTCAACATGCAAATAAAATATGTAGACATGCTAGACATGTCAACGTTATTATCTTGCATCCTGCAATCAAAACATGAAGGGCACATCGTATGATTTATGGCCTAGTGTCGCGGTAGGTGTTGGCACTAAAGGACACTCACTTCTCTTGTGAGCCCTTGTGTGAGTCATTAAAGGTCTGATAATGAATGCAAAGCGTTTTTTATTCAGTGAAAGGCTTCTTTATCATCAACTCGTGAATACTCAGTATGAGTTGAAGGATGTTAACAACTGAGATCAAAAATGTGTGATTTAACATCTGCTCAGTGTTAGCAGTCACTAATTTCCTATGGGTAATTGTCTTATTTTAATTATATCTAACTCCTACATGCAAGAAATATTATGTCAACATACTAGATATTTATGTTGACATGCAAAATAATTATATTGGCATAAAAGTAACAAACATTTAATTAATCATAGAATCTTAGTTTTGTATGGGTAAAAATCAATTACTAAAGCCACAAAATGCCAAAAAAGAAAAAGCCGACAACTGACAACATGCGACTAATTATATTGACATGTGATATAATTATGTAGACATGCGATTTATTTATGTCCACATGCAGCTTATTTATGTCAACATGCAAATAAAATATGTAGACATGCTAGACATGTCAACGTTATTATTTTGTATCCTGCAATCAAAACATGAAGGGCATATCGTATATTTTATCCGATTACTGGTTTCTTTTAAAGTACATCTATTTTTTTTTTTCAAAGAAGACAACGAATAGTATAATTAAGTGAAAGTTTATTTTTAAAAAAAGAAAAAAAAAGGAAAAGTTGAACTCCGCTCGCTGTAATGTGAGAACTACACGTTCAATAATCAAGTTGTATTTTAAGTGCTATGAGTAGGTCAACAACTTATTTCCTGTGATTTTTGTGAACGTTTCCTATACAACAAACAAGATAAAGGAACTATTTACAATCATTATCAAGCTTCCTCAATCATAGAGTCTAAAAACAAATGAAATTGCATTTTACTTTTTACTGCATATCGTTTTTAATGGCAGCTGCATTTCCGTCGATTACTTTGTATGTATTAATAAAGAACACAGACTACACAAAACACATCACTCGGAATAAAGAAAATATATTTAGGTTCATATTGTTTATACAGCAAAATAAGCAAATCCAACACGATTGATTGTTATTTAATTGTTCATTATTGGATTTTTTCAGTCATCAATAGCTATGTAAAAAGTACAGCATACACAATACAGATTATCTTGTTTTACAAGGACGACAATTTCACACTACAGCATTCCTTGTCTTTTAACATCGCCTGTTTGTTAGATATTTTTTTTTCTCTCTAGCTACAAACGTACTTCCATCAAAACCAGTTTAATTACCCTATAATTATGGTACAGGTTCTTCTTATGGGCTTAAGAAGTACGTTCTTGGATTTTCTGTGTATGTATCCAATACAACAGACAGATTACAGGGAACACTGTGTTACAAGGACGACAACTTTACACTATACACCATGCCTGCTGTCTTCAACACCACATGTCCTGTACATGGACAGTTCGTCATCTACTACAACGAGAGACTACCAGGAGTTACCTACCCTGACGAGTACTCTGATGTTGTTCATATTGGCCTCTGTGAAGTGGAGGTATACGGTGGGTGTCATAATATACTGCTTTCAAATTGTGGTCGGCAACGTAGCAGTATTGGGTGTAATTATAATGTGGTTAAACAACGACCAAATAACTCAACCATTCGCAGAATAAGATATAAGACCTATGTATAATTAAACGAACACGTTTTTTAACTATTTCACAAATAACAATTTATTAAAATAAATAAATGTATCTTCAGCTTCCATTCATCATATACACATGAATACATAAAAAAATGGTGGGAAATGAATTAACAGAGTCGCTGAATGAATATACAAAAACCTATCCCATGAAACAGAGTACGAATTGTGAATAAAAATCCCAGCCCGAAAAAATGTTACTTTATTCAACAATGCATAATGCATGGGAGACAAGTCATACTGATATGTAACTTGGGTCGTGTTTAACGTAACAACAAGTCGTACTGTATTAACTGGTTTGACTTGTGTAAAAATGCTAAGGGACATTCAAATTCAGCAAAAATCTTCTTTCAATGTGTATCCATTCCATAAGTTTAAAAATTGTCTATTAACATTATACTCAGTATCTATGTGATTGGTTCCTTGTAGTTAATGTTTTTATTTCCCATCAAATAATTTGTAAAGATATACGTGAAACTAGTCTTTTCTCCGGGTTATAGCACTGTTGAAACTTATCTGGTTTGCATAGTCAATTATTTCCATTTAAATACTTTCAAAGTTTTCAACAGTTAATGGACAATAAACATAGAAAAGCGCCACTCATTTAACGAACGAGTTAACTTTGTCCACAAAATGGCGGCCAATATGGCGGCGCCCATGAGCTCGAAGAAAAAAATTCATCCCTTAGTACCCTGATTCAACTTCTTTTTTCACCGATTTTCTTATATATATATATGTGTTACCATTAAGCCTTGCTTCGCTGTGCTCGGCATTAATCAATCACAGAAAACAACATCGAATTTGCACTGCACATTCAAATAAAGTATATATTCACATGTATATTTTTTATATACAAGTATACACTCTCTTTTAATACAAATGAATACAAATTTAACAATCTTCTTTTTTATTCTACGAATAGTTTAGTTACAACAATACAAACATTCAAAAAAAAAAATAATACAATGGGGCGGGGGGGGGGGGGGGGGGGACTCATATAATTCAAGGTACATGGAGTACACAGGCTCCTGACGTTATATTTTTTTCTCATCATAGCAAAATATGCATTCTCTACCTAACAATACATCATATACATATCGCTTCTAAAACTGTCACATCAGATGGAATTGCTCCTTGAAACCAATCAATATATTATTTTGCGATTTTTTATACCTTTCAATCGCTCTTTTAACTTCTAAGCTTACAACCGATTCAACAAAAATGGTACAATTAAAAAAAAATAAGGTGCTTTTGGTGAAATGATATCTCATTTTAAAAAGGTTGATTTTGATGACATTGGTGTTATGTTTTTGTTGGTGCACCCACAGTGCAATAAAGGAATTATGCAAATAGATACCGTGTTTAATGTGAACTCACACAGTACTTATTTGAAATTGGGTATACTTTTTTTTATCACATGTTTATCTCAATATGCGGTGGATATCACTCATGGGATAAATTTTTGATATTCCACTGTGTGTTCTTACGCCACGTGACGTCATAATTAAACATTACGTAGCTTCAAGCGGATGATTGACGTAAAATGAAAAAGAAGCAAAACAATTCAGTTGAAAAGTATAGAGTTGTAAATGTGAAGCATTTAATTCTGTTTTAATTTTTTCTTTCATGAATTGATAAAAATATACTCGAAAATGAAATGTTTGTTTGTTAATCTTTAAGGAACTCTTTTTCCGTGCGTAAAGTTGTTGACGTCTTGTAGTTTATGTGTTGTGCGGTTCACAATTATAATTTTAATAGAAAAGATTGAGGTTTAACAAAATGCATGGTAAAACATGTGATAAAAAGAATATCTCATGATTTGCGATGGTATATGATTTTTATCCAACTCGTTGTGTGTTTTCTATCCCCTCGCCAAGGCTCGGGGATAGAAAACACACAACTCGTTGGATAAAAATCATATACCATCGCAAATCATGAGAGATCCTATATAAATATATTGCTTTATCGTATGACACATGTTTTTGAATCCCTTAATGAATCTTATGGCCTCTCTTTCATAATTGAAAAAAAAAATATTTAATAAAATCCATAATATCATGATTATATTATTAAAGTTTACTAATTACTAATATAATTTTAATCAAAGGATGTCCTGATACCGGATATTTTGGTTCCAACTGTTCCAATCCCTGTCAAGACGTTAACTATCGGTAATGTCACTGTCAGGGCTGTAAACCTTGGTACCAAAGATCACCGATGTGAGCTATACTCTGTCCCGAGTTTTTGCTTCCACTTCTTTTTGCTTGATATTTCGATAATCATAAATACCTTTGTGCCCAAAGTACGTTCATCCACTCATATGAAAAGTGTCCAGATTGTCTGTTTTGAAATGCCTCCTCTACCGCTTCAGGTTTCAATACACAAGCAAAAACAGAAAGTCTACGGGGATTTTGCATTGCATCTGCCATGAAATCGCCCGAATGATAACGTTAAAAAATTGTGCGAGGTATTCCGAGTAATTCCGAATGGAGAAAAGATGTAAACATTACCCATTATAAATCTCCGTAAGAAATTTGTTTTCTTCCAGTGAATTTTTATGAGTGAAAAAAGAAAAAAGTGTCAATGAAAATAACTTAGATATTTTCCGTTTTATCGATTTAAACTGTATTTCTTTCGCAGGCATGTGTATTTTTATTAAAAATCATCAAAAAGTGATGAAAGCAATAACTATAGGTAAGGTTACAGATGTGTAACTCTAAAAAAATATATGATTTTTAAAAGCACGCCTTCAGTTTTACATACGTAAAAACATTGCAATTAACGGTGTCACTTTAATTAAATGTCTTTCAAAATTGTTTCTACAGAATATTATAAACAATTAGATCTAAAACAAACACATGATGTGGACATTTTTAATTACACATTTTCAATTTAAAAGATAGAGGATATTCTTCTTTTTAATTCAACAAAAAGGCGAAGTATCAATATCATTATATATTCAATTTCAGTGTAAATTTCCCCTAATGTTTTTTTTTTTTAAATCTACGACACTCCATATTCAGTAGCACACGACAAACGTTATCACGGAGTATAAGCAAACGTTAACGTCACCACGCGTTTTGAATAGATAAACTATAATTGCTATATTTAATAAAACGTGCAAACGAACCTAACCAATTTGTTATGTACAAAAGAAAAATAATCGTAAACCATATCTACCATATTTTAACAAATAATTTTTTTTCCTTGCTTCTGGCACTATATGTCTAGCTGCAGAAACGCAGTAAATGCCATGTTTATGGCTGTTTTATCTATTTCATCTATTTCATCGATCGCAAAGAAAATTATGATACAGTGGTTCTAATGCATAACGATGATATAGTTCATACAAACAAGAATTAAAACAAATATAAGTATGAGCAGTGACAGTGCGATATTTAATTTGTCTGCATGGTTCACTGATGACGTATTTGATAACGTCACAAGAATAGGTAAGATTAATGTTGAGAGACAAATCATCGAAAGGCAGTTTAAACAATGCCGAAATAAGACTTATCAATCTAGAGGTTAGGATGAATTTCAATAAGGATATAATCATAGATAATAAAGGCATGGGTATTTTGTTTTATCACCAAGTGTTATAAGGTAAGCTGATAGACATTGATATTGCTTGATCGGCCTTCCCTCTTTAAGTGTGAACAAAAAGGCAAAAGTGTAACACTACGCTGAATGCTATAAAAATAAATTGGCTAAAAATTAAAAGACAATGACCTAAATTACTTGAAAAGAGCTGCTAAAAACATTTGCTTTGTTGTTGTTATTAAAATAACGAGGGATTGCCAATGAAATTGAATAAGTTGAGAGGTTTTGCGATGAATGATGACAATATTTATTTATTTATTTATTTATTTATTTATTTATACTATTTATACTATTTATAACAATAGACACACCGTAGTTGCCGATCGAATTATTTTATTGTACGTAGTAATTAATTTAGGGGTAGTGTTACACTTTTTTATGTTTTGTCAAAGTAAATTCATGATCTATTTTAAACTGCCACTTGATACAATGGTTCGACAGCTTAAAAAGTCGAAGACGGTTTTTGATACCGAAGTATGAATATAATTTCTTCTTGAAAACTTTCATTTGATATAAATTTCCAACATTGTTTTCATAAAAATGAACGTTTATTTTAGTTTAACCATTATATCAATGTTTGTTGAACTCGGAGTCGCCTTAACCTACAAGCACTTATTTTATTCAACTGAATGAATTGATGGATAGATGGATGGATGAATTGACGAAATGATAGAACATTGGATAGATAGATAGATAGATAGATAGATAGATAGATAGATAGATAGATAGATAGATGATAAATAGATAGATAGACATACAGACAGACAGACAAATAGATAGATAGATAGATAGATAGATAGATAGATAGATAGATAGATAGATAGAAACTAAGATATACATATATCACCGTAGTATTTCTACATGAACACAATTTAACTTAGACAAAATATCAATTGATAGTATGTGACAGAGGATCATATGGTTCTGAATGCAATGAAAAATGTGGACACTGTCGTGACACAAAGCAGTGTTTCAATATTAACGGGACATGTTTGACTGGTTGTGATGCTGGTTATCAAGGGGACTTGTGTAAAACATGTAAGTGTATTGAACAAAACATTATAAATCAATTTATTTTTTTATCTATAAATATTTCTTTTGTTTACATTTAATTTTGTTAATTTTACACAGTACTGACCGTTAATAGTGAACATTGCTCAATAGTTGTATTCCATATTGTACCTTTCAGAAATAAGGATGTAATGAACAATAAAGCATTTGATATTTAATCACATTAAGGAGGACGATTTGGGTTTTATTTTGTCGGCGAAAAAAAAACTATCATAGCAAAACCCATTATTTGTTTAACCTTACGCAAGTTACACCAACTCTAGTTTATTTGTAAAGTCTCGAGAATATCGACCACCTGGTTCTGTTTAGGGGCCATCTCAAAATACAGGTAAAAATTCCACTCTTCAAACAGATTAATAAACATTATAATAGTGATTTCCTCAAATTATATGTGTTTAACAGTATTATTCTCTACCTAATATGTCAAAAATATTAAATTCTACTGTTTGGTTTTAAGTAGGGGTCATCTCAAAATCTTAAAATGCACCACTTTGTGCTATATATTTGGAGTATTATCAATGGAGATTGGTATTAATGGATTCATTCAGAAATTAAGAAAATTATCCTCTGGGTATAGCATAATTTTGTTTGTAAAATTTGAGCGACTTGCGAGTTTAATTTTTCATTTATGTTATGTCTTATTACGTACTTCTATAAAGCTTCATTTTATCATAACGTCATAAAAGCATAATAACAACGCTCACCTGCCATACAACGGGGAAATCGTTAAAAAAAAACCAAAAAACAAAATTCCTAGAAATAAATCTAAATATTTTATGTGTTTTTTTGTTTATTGTATTCCATTTTATAAATGATTTTGAAAAAAATTCACAAAAAGTATAAATACATAATATTTTACTAAAATGCGCAGAAAACATGCACAATTAAAACTAAAGTTGGCCTCCTAAAATAGGTTTTTCATTGTTTATGTTGATTTTGTGAAAGATTGAATAGTTTATTATGAATATATTTATATCGTGACCTATTAATCTTTTTTTAAAATAAAATATATTTCTCATTCTACATGTCAAATCAACTTTATCAGAATAAACGGACAACTTTATGTATTGATTGATAAGATGATAGTGTCAGCTAGAAATGTCTTGACTATTCGGATATAATTGTCAATGAAATGTTTATTAACATTAAAATAACAATGTTTAAATAATTACAAGCAAATAGCTTAATATATGTTGAATTACAGTCAGCATTGTTCTATACTTAAATGTATAAACAATTAATAATAACGAATTGAATGAATAGCTTGTGACAGAGGATCGTATGGATCCGAATGCAATGAAACATGTGGACACTGCCGTGATGTAAACCAGTGTTCCAATATCAACGGGACATGTTTGACTGGATGTGATGCTGGTTACCTAGGAGACTTGTGTAAAACATGTAAGTGTATAGTTTCATTATCCAAATGTTAATAAACATATATTTGTTATCAAAAATACCTATGTAAATCATACAAGTATTTATTGTTTTCAAAAACAAATATAAATGGATATATATTGTTACGATGCAAAAATCAGTAGTTGCAATAGATGGATTTTTGCCATTCAGGCAACGCAATGTTAACTGAAATGTTTTGAAACAAATAAATATCAATGTTTTGCAGTTCAATCAAAATACTGACATTTTAAGTATCATTTATACGAATATTGCTTAATCTTTAGCTTGTGATAAAGGAATGTATGGATCCGAATGTAGTGAAACATGTGGACACTGTTGTGACGTAAACCAATGTTCCAATATCAATGGAATATGTGTGACTGGATGTAATGCTGGTTATCAAGGCGACTTGTGTAAAACATGTAAGTGTATTGATCAACATATTATAAATCAATTTATTTTTTTACCTATAAATATTTCTTTTGTGTACAATTAATTTTGTTTATTTGACACAGTACTGTCCGTTAATAGTGAACATTGCTAAATAGTTTTATTCCATATTGTACCTTTCAGAAATAGTAATGAACAATAAAGCATTTGATAGTTAATCACATTAAGGAGGCCGATTGGGTTTTATTTTGTCGGCGAAAAAAAACTACAATAGCAAAACTCGTTATTTGTTTAACCTTGCGCAAGTTACATCAACTCTAGTTTATTTGTGAAGTCTCAAGATTATCGACCATCTAGTTCTGTTAAGGGGTCGTCTCAAAATACAGGTAAAATTCCACTCTTCAAAGCAGATTAAAAACTATTACAATAGTGATTTCCAAAAATTATAATATGTGGTTGGTAATATTATTCTCAACCTAATATGTCAAAAATATTAAATTCTACTGTTTGTTTTTAAGTGGAGGTCATCTCAAAATCTTAAAATGCACAACTTTTTGCTATATAATTGGAGTATTATAAACGGAGATTGGTATGATGGATTCATTCAGAAATTAAGAAAATTACCCTCTGGTATAGCACATCTGCACAACGTCAAGGCTTTGTGATAACGGAACTCCACACAAACCCTTGACAAGTGTCGCTATTTAAAAGTCGGTTTCAGGCCGTCTTATTTCATTGGTTCCAAGTCTCAATTTGGAACGAATCAGAATGCGGTTCTCATTCATATCAGAAACAATGTTAACAAATGTGGCTGCGCACATGTTGATCCCAGAAAATAGCAAGTTTTCGATCTTCTTGTCGCATTTGTATGGATGATAAATAACCTAAACAAATATAGCTGATTCATTTTTTTTTAAATCAACATTCGTTCACTGTGTTAGAACAGCTTTGTGAAGTTATAAATACGTTGCATACCTTTGGAAAACGATGGAAAGTCACCATACATCAAATGTGCTTAGTTTCAATTAATACTTCCCGATTATCTATTACATGTAAACATGATATTGCGTGCATTTGATTTTCAGTGAGACAATTAATACTGAATTTTTCGCAAATTTTTAATTCGAGATCTGCCATACATGTGTTCCACCCAAACTGCGTTTCAAATGGTGTTATTTCATTGGACATTTTATTTTTTAGAATTATTAAGTATTGTTAAGCGTGAGCCCGACTTTTAAATAGCGACTATGTCAAGGGTGTGTGTGGAGTTCCGTAATCACAAAGCCTTGACGTTGTGAAGATGGGTATAGCATAATTTTGTTTTTAAAATTTCAACAGCTTACGCTTTTTACTTTTTCTTTTATGTTATGTCCTATAACGTACTTCTTTAAATCTTCATTTTATCATAACGTCATTAAAGCATAATAGCAACGCTCACCTGCCATACTACGATAAAATCCTCAAAAATAATCTCAATATTTCATGTGTATTTTGTTTATCTTATTTCATTTTATAAATGATTTTGAAAAATTCACAAAAATTATAAATACATATTTTACTAAAATGCGCAGAAAACATGCACAATTAAAACTTAAGTTGGCCTCCTAAATTAGGTTTTTTATTGTCTATGTTGGTTTTGTGAAAGATTGAATAGTTTATCTTGACTTGACTATTCGGATATAATTGTCAATGAAATGTTTATTAATATTAAAATAACAACGTTTAAATAACTACAAACAAATAACTTAATAGTTGTTGAATTACAGTCAGCATTGTTCTATCATTAATGTATAAACAATTAATGATATCGAATTGAATGAATAGCTTGTGACAGAGGATCGTATGGATCCGAATGCAATGAAACATGTGGACACTGTCGTGACATAAACCAGTGTTCCAATATCAACGGGACATGTTTGACTGGATGTAATGCTGGTTATCAAGGAGACTTGTGTAAAACATGTAAGTGTATAGTTTCATTATCCAAATGTTTATAAACATATATTTGTTATTTGTTATCAAAGATACCTATGTAAATCATATAATTATGTATTGTTTTCGAAAACAAATATAAATGGATATAATTATATTGTTACGCTGCAAAAATCAATAGTATGGAATATGCAATAGAAGGATTTTTGTAACATGTATTCAGGCAACGCAATGTTAACTAAAATGTTTTGAAACAAATTAATGGCAATGTTTTGCAGTTCAATTAAAATGCTGACATTTTCAAGTATCATTTATACGAATATTGCTTAATCTTTAGCTTGTGATAAGGGAATGTATGGGTCCGAATGTAGTGAAACATGTGGACACTGTCGTGACGTAAACCAGTGTTCCAATATCAATGGAATATGTGTGACTGGATGTGATGCCGATTATCAAGGGGACTTGTGTAAAACTCGTAAGTGAAAGAATAACCCAAACATACATGAACATAGATGTACACATTGATAAATTAGATAAATAAAGTAATATATTAAGAGTTGAAGAGATAGATAGATAGATAGATAACTTATATATATATATATATATATATATATATATATATATATATATATATATATAAAACTTAGTATACCTTTTGCCAGCTTGCCCCATTGGATATTTTGGACAAGACTGTTCTGAGGAATGCATCAACAGTTACACGTGTGATGGTTGTAACGATGTCAGTGGTTCATGTGATTATGGCTGCCGTCCTGACTGGATTGGGTACTTCTGTCAAAAAAGTAATCTTTCTTCACATACATACTTTTATTTATATAGTTATTTTTGGGGTTTTTTTTTTTTATTTTTGTTTGTTTATTTTTTTTTATAGTCTTGTTATATTTTTTTTTTATTTTTTTAAGCAGTACTGTTCTTGAAAATGTCGATAATTCAAATTATAGTAATGAAATCATACATGTTTTCAATACTTTACCATTTCTCAATAACATGAGAAATTCCCAAATTACCTTATACAATAACTTGTAGGGTTAAACAGTACTTAGGCGTGTCTGTTTTTAATACACCATATGCCAATGGTTTGTCTACACGGACGTGCTTACATCGTCCCTCAGTGTGATTTGATCGAGGTTTTCTAATGCAATCTTGTACGTTAATATTAAGTATATGCCGAACTTTTTCGAAACTCTTTTCTAAAAAATCTGAATGACCTCGATTAGTTTTCAATTTAATACATTTGCGCAAAACTGCACGTCATTGAGATTTGATATGGAGTTACCAAGTATGCATAGATCAGACCAGCCGGGGATGGATGTAATACACTCAATGCATCGTTGGTAAGTGTACATGCATTGTTTTAAAATATATGCATTTTTTTTTAATTTTCCGAATAATACATATTATGATGAATTATATTGAATGCATAACATAAAACTTATTCCTATATATTACTTAAACAACTGTTTTATAGTTCTTTATTACCTAGGTTTATAAATTATTACTATGTTTTTGTAAAACGGTGTGTCTCATAAAAAAAATGTATAGTGACCTTTGCTTTTTTAACCTTTAAATTGGACGTTCTCAGTTCATTTTAAAGTTGTTATGTTTCCTAAATATATGTGCTGTTAATTTAGTCATGTCAAAACATTTAAATTCATTCAGTCCTTAATGAAAAATATACTCTTGCTACACAAATGCCGACCCGATTTGTTCCTAGATAGTTGATATGAACATAATTCTAAACATGAACTAAACTAAAAAGGAAAGTATAGTTGATGTTAATTAACTGAATATATTTACTACCATATAAACCAATACTTCATAGTTTCTAGGAAGACGTTTTGAACGAATTAACGCCGTGGGTGGATTTAAATCAAGGAATTAGATTATTTTGATTTGTTTTTACGGCTCCTTGTCTTCTTATTTGATGTAAAAGGTTTGTTGGGAATTGATGTTTGAAGATAATTAAGATCAACCTTAATTTAAAAAAGGTTTATATAGCTGCTGATCATACAGAAAATGTGTATGTTGTTTAACTAAATCGGTTTAAAACGATAAAGTCAATTAAAAACCCAACAAAAATACATTGTTTTGCATTTTTTTTGGAGGGGGGGGGGGGGTGGGTGGGAGTTTTGCTTGTTTTCTCTTCATTTTTTCTTGCTGTATTTTGTGGTCAAAAATCTGTAAAAGTATTTCCAGTGCTGGTGTAACTTTATTCAACATGCTTTGCAACAACCGACAATGTAAGTATGACTCATCAAATCAGCTACTGCTGCATTACTTGTATCGATTGTTTATATACTTTGCTGTCGACGAGCGTAATGTATAAGACTTATGTCCAGTCTCCGATTCTAAATCAACCATTTTCTTGTTAGGTGATGTTGATGTTTAGTATTTAATATATGTTTATTCTTTGTTACGAAGTATACATTAATATCAAACTAAAATTAGACATATTTTTTTTTATTTCAATGCGTTCGAAGTTTTTGTTATTTAAGGACTATGTAAATATGTTTTAATATATCGTTGACAATTTAAAGATATACCTTAGGAACAAGACCAACAGGTTTGGGTGTATTTATCAATCTTTAAAAATAATGTGTTTTCAAATGTCTTTCAATCTACATGGTGTTATTATTTTAACTCTTTATGTTTATAAATCTTAACATTCTGCTTTTATCACTTAATAACAAACAATACTTTTGTTTTAATATGACCTAGACCTGCTTTGCTCTATGTCCAGACGTTAACTGTCAGCACTGTTACATAGAGACGGGCACTTGCTTGGACTTTTAAAGTTGACAATATCTATTTTTTTTATCAGGTATAAAGAAAATGTGATCTTTTTTTCTTCTAAAGCTTACGATTCTGTAAAAGTTCTGTAGCGGCCATTAGATATTCTGTACTGAATTGGAAATGTGAGTTTTGTTTTTGTTTGTATTTTATACCTGTGATATAGTGTTTGAATGCAGCAAGGATTTTAAAAAATGTTTTATATTTATTTTTCCAGCTAGAATGAGAGCTTTCTGTGA
Organism: Magallana nippona; assembly: GCA_033439105.1. Taxonomy (NCBI): domain Eukaryota; kingdom Metazoa; phylum Mollusca; class Bivalvia; order Ostreida; family Ostreidae; genus Magallana; species Magallana nippona. The sequence continues at coordinate 42,092,450 of CM065917.1, read as the reverse complement.
AACATCTTCCATCACATGTTTCCTCAGCAGTACGGATAGGCAAGCCTCACAAATGACGAATGTGCTGGTAGTGACAATTACATGTACTTCGAACCACTGAAGTCAATGTAGGACATTGTAATAGAAATTGGCAAATATGAAAACCATCATTCATAAATTACCATATTTTGTTATTATTTATAAAAGCGTTATTGCCATCTAAGTGCTTATACTTAACGAAGAGTTTATTTATAAAAACAGTGATGGGTCATTTTAGAAATGAGACACATGTATCAATCAGTATTGGTTATGAATACAATGGATCAAATCATTGTCACAATAAATTTAACTTGTTATTGCCTATGCTTTGTTAACAGCATTGTTACTCTATCACAGTATATTGCATATAGAATTTGGTTTTCGCCATGTGATCATGATTTGAAGAATGTTATAAACGCTTCTTTTCTTAAAAAAAAAGTTAAACCTTTTTACTCAAATATATGCACTTAACATTAAGGATTTAAGTTAAAGGATTTAAAAATGTTGGTGACTGTTGGCCCAATTTTGATTGTTAGGGTGAGGTTATAATGCTGCATTTACGACGACTATACACCATGCTGTCCTTCAATACATGTTTCAATAATACAACCGAGAGCATATCAACCTCAGACTTCGTTCTTGGTCGATACACTCTCAGCACGTCTATACACATATTGAGAAAACTATATTGGAACTATATATAACTATATACAACGTTATTGTATAACGTAACTGTGATTGCGCTATATTTCCTACGACAGATTTAGGGATGAATAATTCAGCATTTGTGCTGCGCATTCCTTGTGATAAGGACAATAACTGGTTATTTCAAAACTGCGTTCCCTCTGCTGATTAGTTGAAGATTCATTTCCTTTATTGCGTAGACAAATGAATATGATTCATACATGTTCATATAGCTCATCATGCACATGGTAGGTTTGCAAGTGCATGCATAATGGGGAGGAACTGAAAAACAATGTAAATGCTGTTAGAATAACAGCCGCGCCATTCTTTATTGAAATAAAAAGGAAAATACTATAAACGGTTAAACATCACTTATAAGTTGCATCGAGTCAAACCGTTAAGGAGGCTGGGTGTTCAACAAATTATCTATCAGATCTACCTATAATTTAATGATATGATTCGTATAGCTAAAAACTATTAATTTGGATAGTAAAAAATCCATACATTTTCCCATTTTAATTTGGGTATTTTCCTATATTTTTCATAGAAAGCTCTTCTTTTAAGGGACGTCAGTGTAGTGTAACATTTGCCACGATCATCGACCTACTTTAAATATGATATAACACGCATGAAAGAGGGTTGGGTCACATGCCTAAAACGTATATTTAGCATACAGAAATAACAATGGTTAATTATATGTGTTTAAATTGAATAAACACTTCATTAAAAAAAAAAATCTTCTTGTTTATAATAAATAATCAGTGTGTTACACAGTGGGATATATTTATATTGCTTTAAACGAGGTGAACCTAATTACCGAGAAACAAAGAACAATATATTACAAAAAAGGAAACATGATATTGAATGAAAGAATATAAAAATAGAAGCCATGCATCAAATAAATCTTTACATTCGATTTCATTCACCACCAACATACCATCAACTTATTATCACGTGTAGCCTTTAACAACGCATTTTTCCACAAATAAAACTTTACATTGAATGTAATTGATGTTTCAGCAGCAGCGTACCACCTATGTATTTTCACGTGTAGTCTTCAAAAAACGAGTTACTCCACTTTTCGTAGGGCGGATGCGGTAATCTTGAATGTCGTGCATTCGTCTCTTTAGTTCCATCTTTAGTTCCAAAAGATTCAGCCTGCAAGGCTGTTTCCTCGTTAAAAGAAACGTTACCGTCTACGACGCGTCTATCTAATTCCATCATCCCACTTCGTCGGTCAGAGTTGTTTGCATTGTTTATCTGCTCATTAACAATTACAAGCGTATACCCAGGGTTGTTAAAACAACTTTGAGATATTTGGAATTTTCTACTTCCTTCTTCAGTCGTCCGCTCCTCTACTGAACGAATGCTCATTGCTTCCACCTGATTTATGGGTAGCAATCTAGTCGACACTTGCATTGGTTGATGTGGGTTGAATGGACAAGGCATGCTACTGTAACAATACATAAAGGATGTTACGGTTTGTGAAAATATTTGATTTGCATTCAACGAGATATGCGTTTTCCATTATCAAGTCAAGTCGCTTTAGAGGGCATCATCATTTAAGACCAATTCTATGTAAGAATCAATGATTTATAAAAAGGTCTGGCCACGCATAGTCACCAATTTTCCTTATATTTCATACATGGACACACCTAGGTAGTAAAACGCAAAAAGCACTGAAAGTCGATTGCTGGGGGTAACCGTTGCCATGGTAACTGAGGCTAAAGATAGAAAAATAGCAAAACTTACCTACATTGAAGCTATATAAGAAGGTTTTGCTCACTATTGTAAACTATCAAAGACATAAAACAGCCTTTGTCCTATTTTCAATTCTTATATTATATAAGAAAATTGACGGAGAAACCAATACTTTTTTAAATGTTACCATGGAAACCGTTACAAATTTTTGAAATCAGGTTTTTGCGTTTTTTTACTAAACCGAAACGGGAAAGTAATAAATTTTCACATCATTATCAATGTCCATGAAATATTTATTTTATTATAAAAAAATTGACATCCTTTGCTATGGTAACAAGGCTAAGAGATAGGAAAAACTGAGAAATTGAAGATGATTTTTATATATGCTTTAGTTCTAGATTTTAGAAATTTTTAGCAATTGTTTTCGTTGAAACATGTAAAAATATATCCTAATTTGTAAAATATACCAAAAAAAGCTTTGTTATGGAACAGAGAAGTGTTGTTGCTATGGAAAATTAAGTTGCCTAGAAAATCACACAGAAATTCTTACCTTTTGAAAAGTCCATAGCAACGGCAGTTATTTTTATAAAAATATCAGATTTTTTTCAATGGTCATTAAAGTTAAGGGCATACTTGATTTTTCTCACAATTTGATTTTATATATTTATTCATTATATGTGACTTATATCCATTTAAATATGCCTAAAAATATTATAATTTACCTTATTTTTCAGCTTCTTACCATAGCAACGGATCTCAGTTTTCATATTTAAATTTTTAATTGCACAATCATAATAGCGTTTACCAAAAAATCCAAGATTTGCTCTTTTTATTCAAATTAAATGAAGAAAACATATTTTTAAATTTCTGTTTAGTAACCATGAAAACCCTCTAGAAGTATGCGTTTCTCCATGAATATTTTAATGATATAGTCTACCCTAGAAACCCCAAGTTGTGCACATTACTCACAGTATATACTCAAATAAGCATTAAAATGCCATTTTTACATCTTTACCCTCTGTTACCATGGCAACGGGACCACATAGCAACAACTAAATGGTGTTACGCTTTTTTACTCATCAAAGTCTATCAAATTGTAAAGTATGAAGAAAATCCGTGACTATGCGTTGCCCTCAAATTTTGATTCTTACATAGAATTGATCTTAAATCTCATATCTTGTTCATGACATGTTTTTGACCAAATGTTCATGAAATTTACAAAGGATATTTACATACAGGTATTCATCCTAATTAAACCCTACCTAATTAAAAAAAAAATAAATGTAAGCGTTTTATCTAAATTTAGTATTTTGCAAAGTAGTTTACAACACACATTATGTACACATTAAGTATAAGTACAAAAAGTATATACTGAAAATTAATGAGTCATTTTACTGATATCATATGGTACACAATTGTTATCTAGACAAACATGTAAATACTATTTATATAAATACTGTCATGATGTTTTGTGCTTTAAGGAAGGGGTCTTTCTGGTTTTCGACTTGTCAAAAGTAAATTTGATTAAATGTTCATTAAATGAAGATGAAAGGTAATTGAAATATCATATTTTTTCTATCTTTTTTTACTATTATACAACTTGGCATAGAAATAATAATCAAATTTAAAATCTAACAAGGACTATATTTTTGGTGAAACATTGGCGTTCGAAAATATCACATGTTTTTTGCAATTCAGAATTGTTATAGATTAATGAGTTTATTTAGCATTTTTAAAACAATAACATTAATGATGGATTTTATCACCTAATTTGAACTAATAATAAGATACTAGGGTTTAGAATATGTTTTTAAAACATGATTTGCCTATCAACTTACATTTTTAAAGGCTTTTTTAAGCGCCCACTCTATAAAAAGATTTGTTTGAAAAAATAACTATCATCGGATTTTCACTCTTATTAAATGGTTAATATATTAGATTGTCTGTCAGTTTATATCTTTAGGTACATGTATAGTCTTCATAATATGTCAAAATCAGAAATATTATGTTATTTGAAGCATAGAAAAACAAATATTTATATACTTACATCGATGCATAGCACTGATCAAAGAGAGAGAGAGAGAGAGAGAGAGAGAGAGAGAGAGAGAGAGAGAGAGAGAGAGAGAGAGAGAGAGATACCGTTGCGTTTTAAATTTAATCATGGTTGATGTATTTTAATTATACAGAATATCTGACAAAGATTAATAAAATGAACTTCCTTATTTATTATATTTATTTTGTTCGATGAAACAGGACGGATATATCAACTTTGACTTTTGATTTGTATCATATAATGACTTTTGAGGTGATGGAAATTCCGTTTTGTTTTACGTTTAATGCTGTACTTATATCGATGTTCTATGTTAACAGAAAATGTGTTGATGTATTATTAATCGTCTGACAAAGTATAGGATAAACTCATAGAAATGAGCTCTCTTATTACTTATTTAAACTTGTGAATTTTTCAGCTGAAATGAATACCAGATTATGAGACTTAGTAAACATACTTCTATAAACGTAATTTGATAAAGAAAAGGAAAAATGATAAGTGGCAAAACGTTAGAAGAGGCGTTTTTATTTGTTATCCACTGTAGACAAGTGTAATTTAAATGTTACTGTGGAAAAATGTGTATCTTTAAATACTGTTGTAAGATGATTTTTTAACTTTATAATTTCATGTTCCACTACTTTTCATACACAATATTCTTTTTATTGATATAGTGGTAGAGAAGAGTTGATTATTTATACAAAAGTATTTTACTGACATTTTTTTAAAAGTAAAACCGCATTTTGGAATTGACTTAATTCAAACAAATAGCATTCATTGAATTCATTTAAAGTCCTATTCTAAAGAGAGGTTTCCAGTTTGATATTTAAATTTCGTTATAACCTCCATTCGGAAGAATCACCCACTCGTATTACGTGTCTGTCAAATCACACTATTTCTTAAACCGTGTAAGTAATGCTGTTTTTATTTAATTTCCAATGAATTTCATAACATAAAACTGTTAAGATTACTCTTATTTCGTGTCGTGTACTGTACGTGAAATTCAATGGATATTTCTATTTCAAAATTTACAATGATGCAATACATGTAGTTTGACATTTAAATTGTATTTCTTGACCATTTCTTTATATTTTAGAGGTTTTAGGTATAAACAGTTTTTGAATTAGATTTTTTGAAGAATCAAAACAAGGAAGTACTTGAAGAAGGTCTATCAAAAACTTCCTGTAGTAAACTTGGACACCAAAAAACATTCAATCGATCATTTCCAATTAATAGTGTTTTGTTATTTTTTGTTCATATTGAGTGCTTGATAATAATAAACTCATCTACACACTAAATACGTGCACTTTTTTCGTATCACGTAATTAACTCTGATGAAAACTGATTTGGTATCAATGACCTGTGACGTAAAACGCAATGTGTTCCTTTTGCATCCAAACACTTATTTTATGTTGAAAAAAATAATATATTATTTCTATCCTTGTCGTTACAAAATCCAAATCCAAACCGGAGTGTTTTTTTCTCTCTTGTAATTCATTTTATGATTTATAAATGACATTATGACATTGTCATGTTTTTTCGAAATGATGAAAACTCGAGAAACATGATAAGATACACCGAAATGGACTGGAAGAACCAAAAGACATTGAATAGATAAACAAGTTATATCAAGATGTAGGAAGAGGGGACACCGAACCTAAACTAGTACACATACTAAAACACTACAAACTCGAATTAAACTGGAAAGAAATGGTGCATGAAAAAAGTCACCGAAACTTACACAGGATGAAACTCTGCCATTCAGTCAACTGAAATGTGACTGAAAGGTAACTTAAAGGTGACTGAATGGCACAACTCTGCCATTCAGTCACCTTTCCAGACCATTCAGTTTACATTCAGTTGACTGAATGGCAGAGGTTCATCTTGTGTTAATAAATTTAAACCTGTGAAATACAGATCTTAAAAGGTTCTAATTTTTTTTAGGACAGTGGAGCAGCTTGACATTGTCCGCTTCAGAATCCCTTTGTCTAAATAAAAGAATACAATTTCCAATTTCAAGAAGCTATGACGAGATAAAAACAGTTGCATGAAACAATGCCGGAAAATTTTAGGTAAAAAATATTATGACGCCAATAGAATTAAATAAATATAAATCGGATCGGTCTTGTTTTATTTGGCAGTGTGACGTCAGAATATTGCGATTTACACCACGAGAGAAATTTTACACTGATGTAATCTTGATGACAATGTGTAGTAAATTTGTTTAAACAAAACAGTCTCTTGTAAATTCGTTTTAACAATAAATCTTTTGTTAATTCAATCAGACAAATTTAGTATGGTGAAATTGTTTAATACAACTGCATATTAGATCTGGACTTCGCTAAGTTTTAAATGAATGTATTTGTCAATGTTACAAGACGCATCTAACATGTAATTCATAAATACTATTAAAAATATATAAATCTTTAATGAACTGTTTAAAAGATATGGGCCTGAATTACAACAATGGGCATACACAATGATGATTTAGGGATATTTTTAACATTGAAACCTTGATAACTATATTTAACATTATATCCCAAGAGTAATGTATGTGATGTCTCTGCTGCTATTATCGGCGTGTCGATAAACAGGAAAGTGCTAGCGGCGATATCTCCGTGATATCATTGCAACTAATAAGAGAAGTTATTTCCTATGCTTTTTTTTTCATTTTAATATTTAAAACGACAAAAAATAAGTTATATGAATACTAATTAAATTCTAAACGAGGAAAATGTATTATCATAATTGCATATCAGCATGATAATTTAAAGCTAAATGTTTAATCCTAAGGTGCTCTTTTTAACTTTTGTCCACGTAAAATTATAGGTGTAATATATGAATCGTGTGTGATTTCTTCAGTATTTCCCTGATGTCCAGGCTCGTCACAAAGATGTATCCAGTGTTTGTGTGTGTCGGAGTTTTTGCATTTGTCAATGGTTACGGTGAGCCAGATCTATCTTGTTTAAGTTTGAACTAAATATTCTAATATTTTAAATCGGCTCAAATTTTATAACATTGGTGAAAATTTGATATTTATAAATGGCAATTTAAGTCCGTTTGGCTCATTGGATAAACAAAATGCTACAGTTTTTTTTTTCTTTAACGGAGGTTTTCTCTGATTACTGCATCTAAGTACAAGGATAATGATATTGGAATGCTGTAACTGGTATTTTGTCATAGTACTGTACTTTGCCAATATTTCTTAATCGGATTTAAAACTAAACGCTAACCATATCAATAAGAAATGAAAGTCCCATGGTTGCAAGGACAATTGGTTATGAACAATGACGCTTCCCGTCCTGATATTTTGTTAAGCGCGTTAGCTGGTTTTTTGCACTGGATTTAAAAATCAAAATGAATGTCAGATATATTTCATTCTTATATTTTTCACAAACACCTTTTTCAGTTATATTTGTTCTCAAGGTTGCACGTAATAGTTATATTTTTTCTCAAGGTTACACGTAAATCAAGGATGTGCGTGAATTTTCCGGGGGTTTATTTCACTGTTCTCAATTCGTGTTCACAGTAAAACTCAGCAGAGCATCAACCACGTGTCAGTGTGGGTGATATTTTAACATATGAAAATATCATGACGCCACATTCATCACGCTGATAATTATAATATTGTATATTTATAAGCATTTTATTCAAAGCACGTGATCAACTCCAAAAATTTTATTTTTAAATGATATGGTGAGGATATAACACGATCGACTATGCTATCATTGAATACTTTAAAAATAATCAAGGAGAATCAATGACCGTTCTAGCGAATAGCGATGGAACCGGAACAATCAAAATACAAATATATTTTTATCAAAATTTTGTTATTTTTTTAAGATGGTTGTTGGTTATTTATATTTAGGTGATTAGTAGAAATTTGATGTAGAAATGTAATAGCTTTAAAAAATCATTTTTTAAAAATAAATTAACGTTTCTTTTTTTAATAAACTGCAACTTAACATTCTAACAAGCTTCTTTTCATCTACTCAACAGTTAATGTCGCCCTTAACAAACCAGCATACCTACAGAACCATATACCAAGTGACAGATGGAACGCCAGTAACGCTGTAGACGGACGTAAATCAGACCTGAGTTTAAATGGAGGTCAATGTGCTGTATCATTTATTGATTATTTAACCGCCACCTGGTGGGTGAACCTGACCAGCATCCACAATATCCATCACATCACCATCTACTTCCTGACGGACAATCAGCCATGGGGTATTGTCACATTTACTATAATTATGTCGTTAAGTCCAGTGAGACATAACATATGTTTCGACTATTGCTGCATCGATATGTTTATTGGTTAGCCACTCATATCACCCGAAGTCTTAAAAGAACATATCAGTTAATAAGAATAATTGTATTCTGAAATAAATCACGATGATATACCAATAGAACGGTACATGTATGAAACTCTAGAATCGCATTTTCTCAACTTCAACAAAGATGTGACTGTCTGACTAACAAGATGACGAGTTTGTAATTATGATAATTATAAGTAATATCAACATTGTTGTAAAAATACAATATCAACCATATTGAGTATTTTATGAAACGTAGAGCAATATAAAATTAATTTACGATACACATGTCGGATAAACATCCTGTTAATACGACACTATATCATACCAAACAGTATGCAACCTTTAGACTATCAAAGTGATAAACAATGGAACATGCTTAAATCTGAAAGCCTAGCTGTTATAACTTCTTACAATTACAGACGTAAATTAATTTCATTAAAACCATACTATTTTAAAGAATATTCAAAATGTTAGACACCTACCAAAATAGATAAATGCCTTGACCATGTAACGGTACCTAATGTCGGAGTAGGTGTTGGCACTATAAAGGACCCTCACTTATCTTGTAAGCCGCGGCATGAGTACAGCTTTGACAATGAAGACAGAGCGTTCGCCTTAGGTACACTGCTTCTTTTTCAAACAAAGCGTTCTTTTTGGGTAGACTTCTCCTGTTTTTCATAAGATGTTAATACTCAGTATCAGTTGATGGACGCTGGTCAACTGATATCTAACCTGTGTTTTAACATCTGCTATATATGTAAGTAGTTATCAAATGTACCGGGAATTTCCCGCCAAATGTAAATATATAACCTTTTAGCCCCCACCGGTGTATCCCTACCAAGAAATAATAGTAATGTTAGTTTCCTACCAACTAGATCAATACCATGACTATGTAACGTTAGATAGGCCCAGTGTCGCAGTATGTCTTGGCACGATAAATGACACTAACTTCTCTTGTAAGCCTCGGTGTGGGTTCAGGTTTTACAATGAAGGCAAAGCGTTCTCTTTGGGTACATTTCTCGTATTTAAGCAACGTGTTTTATTCAGTATAGACGTTGAACAACTAATATCAAAACTGTGTAATCAGTTATAAATTTCCTCTGAAATGAATCAGGACCTTCCTACTATGACATGTAATTGAATATCCTTTTAGTCACCAGCTTTTAATGAAATAGATATTTCTAGAACATTTCTGCACTAATATCTCTTGAATTATAGCCCTACCAAGAGATAATAGTAAAGTTAGATTCCTAACAAATACACCGATACTGTGACCATGTAAAGTTAAATAGGCCTAGTGTCGCGGTAGGTGTTGGCACGATAAAGGACAATCACTTCTCTTGTGAGCCCTTGTGTGAGTCATTAAAGGTCTGATAATGAATGCAAAGCGTTTTTTCTTGAGTGAAAGGCTTCTTTATCATCAACTCATGAATACTCAATATGAATTGAAGGATGTTAACAACTGAGATGAAAAATGTGTGATTAAACATCTGCTCTGTGTAAGCAGTCACTAATTTCCCATTGGTGATTTTCTTATTTTAATTTTATTTCAGACTCCTACATACAAGAAATATTATGTCAACATGCAAGAAAATTATGTCATCATACATGTACAAGATATTTATGTTGACATGCAAAATAGTTACGTTGGCATAAAAGTAACAAACATTTAATGGAATCTTAGTTTTGTATGGGTAAAAATCAATTACTTAACCCAAAAATTTACATGATAGACAACTTATAACATGCGACTTATTTATATCGACATGTGAAATAATTATGTAGACATGCGACTTATTTATGTCCACATGCAGCTTATTTAAGTCAACATGCAAATAAAATTTGTAGACATGCTAGACATGTCAACGTTATCATCTCTCATGCATATGTCCCAGTGAACCTGAAATAAAAGATACCACAGAGTCTGCGTCATCTGTTTCATATTTGGATATTTTACTGGAAATGGACATTGATGGTAACCTAACGACAAAACTTTATGATAAACGCGATGACTTCAATTTTTCTATAGTCAACTTTCCTTACTTATTTAGCAATACACCTTCATCACCTGCATATGATGTTTTTGTCTCTCAGTTAATTCGGTACGGAAGGGCATGCTCTTCGTTTGAACAGTTTTTAAGGCGAGGCAAGCTACTGACGAACAATTTGATAAAACAGGACTATCAACAGGCTCGTTTAAAGTCATCTTTTCGTAAGGTCTATGGTCGATACAACGATCTTGTCAGCAAATACAATTATCCACTGGGTCGCATGCTGACTGACGTTTTTCATACTAATTGTTCGACCATAATGTATCACCTAATTGTCTACGGACTTTTCCGTTTTTTTCCCGATTGCGAGAAAGAGCACACGGCGGGTGTGACCGGTCAGCAGAGGATGCTCACTCCTCCTAGGCACCTGATTCTACCTCTATCTTTTTGGAGTTCCGTGTTGCTCTGCTTTTGAGATGGTTGACGGTTTGTTATTGTCATTTTGTCATGCATACAGAATTATATTCCAAATATGTCATTGTCTTTAAAAAGATATTTGTCATGTTTTTTAAAAAGAAAAAAAAAGTTAATAGCTTTGATCACCAGTAAGCAGTTAAACTTGACAGATTGATAAATAATGTGGTTACTATATATTTACATTCCACATATTCTTTGGCACGTAAAATGTGTGGAAAACTACTGAAGATATAGCACCGTGACACAGACAGGGGGTTTTAATAAGACGTCCCAAACGTTGAAGGGTGTAAAATGTAAAGTTAACGCTTGTGGTTGTTATAGTGGCTCTTCCATTAATTTGAACTTTCCTGTAGGATTAAACAGGAGTTACGATGTATAAATCACATTTGCAGACGAGGCAAGATGTTTAAGAAACTGTGAATATAAACGAGGTATAATCAATTATCACAGACCGCTGAAACTATATCTTTCAGAAGAACAATGATTTAGTGCTTGAATACTGAAGTTTCATTGACATCCATGGGTATCAATTTTGGTAGATTCAATTAGCACAAAATCAAGGATACGTAAATCCTATGACCTTTCAATACAAAATGTTAGTAGAAGTTGCACTTCAATAAACATTAAATTTCGTGGATCAACTTAACAACGAAATCCACAAAAACTGGTATTCAAAGAATATTGATGAAACAGCTGTAACAGGATCATATTTGATATAAACATCCTGCAATCAAAACATGAAGGAAACATTGTAGATTTTATCCGATTACTGGTCTCTTTTAAAGTACATCTCCTCCTTTTTTTCTAAGAAGACAACGAAAAGTATAATTAAGTGAAAGATTAAAAACAAAAACAAAAAAAACCAAAAAACAAAAAGAAGGAAAAGTTGAAATTCGCCCGCTGTAATGTGAGAACTACACATTCAATAATCAAGTTGTATTTTAAGTGCTATGAGTAGGTCACCAACTTATTTCCTGTGATGTTTGTAAACGTTTTCTATGCAACAAACAAGATAAAGGATTTATTTACAATCATTATCAAGCTTCCTCAATCATAGATTCAAAAAACAAATGCAATTGAATTTTACTTTTTACTGTATATCGTTTTAATGGCAGCTGCTTTTTCGTTGATTACTTTGTACGTATTAATAGAAAACGCAAACTACAGAAAAAAACATCACTCAGAATAAAGGGAATATCTCTAAGTACATATTGTTTATAGAGCAAAATAAGCAAATCCAACACGATTTATGGTAATTTTATTCTACTACAATTGTTCATTATTGGATTTTTTGTGCAGTCATCAATAGCTATGTAAAAAGTACAACATACACCATACAGTTTAGCTTGTTTTACAAGGACGACAATTTCACACTATAGCACACCTTGTCTTTTAACACCTCCTGTTTGTTAGATATGCTTTTTTTCTCTAGTTACAAAAGTTTTTCCATAAAAACCATTTCAGTTATTCTATAATTATGGTACAGGTTCTTCTAATGGATTTACGAAGTACTTTCTTGGATTTTCTGTGTATGTATCCAATACAACAGACATATTACAGGGAACGCTGTGTTACAAGGACGATAACTTTACACTAGACACCATACCTGCTGTCTTCAACACCACTTGTCCTGTACATGGACAATTCGTCATCTACTACAACGAGAGACTACCAGGAGTTACCTACCCTGACGAGTATTCTGATGATGCTTACAGTGACCTCTGTGAAGTGGAGGTATACGGTGGGTGTCATAATATACTGCTTTCAACTTGTGGTCGGCAACGTAGCAGTAGCGGGTGGAATTATAGTGTGGTTAAGGAAGGAGTCTTCTCATTGTGAGACATACTTCTTCTATCAAAAAATTCATGAAATTTTAACACAGTCAAACAGATCATATAACCAAATGCTTTTATCAATTTAATCACATTTGACCGCCTTGTTTTGCAAGAAGATGAGATCAAGGTCACTACTTTTTTTTACAACTTTAAAGATGTTAAAAATAAATGTAGTTATCTGCAGTTTTGTAGACATCTGTTTAAGACATAAAGTTTGTATTCTTAATTGAAATGATAGAATACCAGAATGTCTATCAGCTTGTAGTAATAAATTGAAATACATATTTAAACTAAATTGATATTGCTAAGCCCGCATTTCCAATAATTTTCTTAAATTTTGAAGATATTTTGATTATTTTTCTATGCTTCCAATAACTAAACATTTCTGATTTTTACATATTATAAAGGCTTTACATAAAGATATTAATTGACAGAAAAGCTAATATATTGACCATCTAATAAGAGAGAAAATCCTTTTTTAGGGACTTTTTTAACACAAATCTATTTATAGAATGAGCACTTAAAAAGGCTTATAAAAATGTAATTTGGTAGGCAAATCATGTTTTAAAAACATATCCTAAATCCTAGTATCTTAGTATTAGTTAAAATTAGTTGAAAAAATCCATCATTAATGTTATTGTTTTAAAAATGCTTACTTAAGTCATGAATCTACAACAATTCTGAATTTCAAAAACGTGATATTTTCCTACGCCAGTGTTCCATCAACAATATAGTTCTTGTTAGATTCTAAACTTTGATTACTATTTCTATTCCAAGTTGTATAATATCAAAAAAGATAGAAAGACATGATATTTTAATTTCCTTTCATTTTGATTCAATAAACAATTAATCAAATTTACTTTTGACAAGTCAAAAACGAGGAAAGACTCCTTCCTTAAACAACGACCAAATAATTCAACCATTCGCAAAATAAGATACAAGACCTCTGTATAATTAAACGAACAAGTTTATTAACTATTTAACAAATAACAGATTATAAAAATTAATAAATGTATATTCAGCTTGCACTCATCATATACACATGAATACATAAAAAATGGTTGGAAAATGAATTAACGGAGTCGCTGAATGAATATACAAAAATCTATTCCATGAAACAGAGTACGAATTTTGAATAAAAATCCCAGCCCAAAAATGTTACTTTAATCAACAATGCATATCATACATGGGAGACAAGTCATAGTGATATGTAACTTGGGACGTGTTTAACATAACAAGTCGTACTGTATTAACAGGTTTGACTTGTGTACAAATGCATAGGGAAATTCAATTTCAACAATATAATTATAATACATATATTATTCTATAACTTTCATTGAAAAAATTTATGTGTAAAAGCGAAGGAAAATCCAAATAATATACAAAACCTTTCGTTGAATCTCTCAACTATTGGACAATGAGAGATAACGTACAAACGTGTAGCAAAGCTACGCTGTTTGTATGAACGGAAAAAGTGAATAAAATTGAAAAGAAAAATTAAATGAATAGAAAATCAAATAATATAGAGAAAAGAACTGTCTTTAGACTAAAGTTCTTTTAAGATACCGTATTGGACTATGTATTGGACTATGTTTTGTTCTATAAATGGTTAATTCCTATCTAAATAATAAATAAGATATTTTAAGACTTCAAATAAAGAAAGAATAAAAGAAAAGAAAATATATTTTAAAAAATCAGAACCAACCGCTACTAGGCCAAAACGTTGCAGACGACTCCAATGGAATCTCAGCGTATCCGGTGTCACCGTTGGGCCTAGCGCAATTTTTTATAGTTTGAAACGCAGATAGTAGGATCCACCTGCCTAATCTGATCATAGAACCATTTTAACAAGACCTTGGACTTTCTGTGGGATGTTACTTTCTTTTTCTTGTGTCAAAACAAGTTAAAAATGACGCTGGTTTCAAGTGAAATGTACACAGATTGCTAGATTTTAGCTCAAAAATCAGACAAATCTTGTTGATTTCAGAGGGCCATGGCAAAGTAGCCTACTATGAAATAGACAGGCCTACCTCACAATGCTGTTTGACACAACTACCCGAAGTCCAAACTATTGTTAGAATGGTTCTAAGCCAAAGTAAAACTAAACTTTGCATGCTCAGAGTACATTATCATATGTCATACGTAAAACGTTAAAGTTGTGTCTTCGGAAAGAACGGCATCTTCACAACGTCAAGGCTTTGTGATTTCGGAACTCCACACAAACCCTTGACATAAGTCGCTATTTAAAAGTTGGACTCACGCTTAACAATACGTAATAATTCTAAAAATAAAATGTCCAATGAAATAACTCCATTTGAAACGTAGTTTGGGTTGAGCACATGTATGGCAGATCTCGAATGAAAAATTTGCGACAATATTAATTGTCTCACTGAAAATCAAAAGCTCGCAAGATCATGTTTACATGTAATAGTAATCGGGACGTATAAATTGGAACTAAGCACATTTGATGTATGGTGACTTTCCATCGTTTTCCAAAAGTATGCAACGTATTTATAACTTAAGGAAGCTGTTCTAACACAGTGAACGAATGTCGATTTAAAAAATAATTAATCGGCTATATTTGTTTAGGTTATTATCCATACAAATTCGACAAGAAGATAGAAAAATTGCTATTTTCTAGGATCAACATGTGCGCAACCGCATTTGTTTACATCGTTTCTGATATGAATGAGAACCGCATTCTGATTGGCTCCAAATTGACACTTGGAACCAATGAAATACGACGGCCTGAGCTCGACTTTTTAATAGCGACTTATGTCAAGGGTTTGTGTGGAGTTCCGAAATCACAAAGCCTTGACGTTATGAAGATGAAATAACGGAAGAAAAGTATGTGATTCCGAAGATTTTTTTTTTCTTCTTGGAATGATTATCCATTCCATAAGTTTATAAATTTTCTATTAACACTTTACTCAGTATATATGTGGTTGGTTCTTTGTAGTTAATGTTTTTATTTTCCATCTAATAATTTGATAAGATATACGAGAAACTAGTCTTGTCTCCGGATTATAGCACTGTTGAAACTTATCTGGTTTGCATAGTCTATTTTCATTTAAATACTTTCCATTGAAAACTTGGAAAGTTTTCAACAGAGTTAATGGACAATAAACATAGAAAAGCGCCACATTTAACGAACAAGTTAACTTTGTCGAACAAAATGGAAGCCAATATGGCGGCGCCCATGAGCTGGAAGAAAAAAATTCAGCCCTTATTACCCTGATTCAACTTTTTTTCACAGATTTTCTTAGATATGTGTGTTACCATTAAGACTTGCTTCGCTGCGCTCGGTATCAACCAATCACAGAAAACAACATATGATATATGGAAATATCGAATATTGACAGATTGATCAATTATATGATTTTATTTGTTAACATACTAAATTCTTTAATTTCATTGTTCAATTCACACAATTACGAATTAAAAATCCAAGGTATTCAGAAATGGTGGTTACATGTAACACGTTTTAAATAACAAACACATACATAGCGATACACACTCTTAAAACTGATATGATTAACATTTTCCATCAATTATTAGTTGCAAGAAATATTACATATTCATAAACACGCGCCACGGACTTTTGACTAAATTTATCGATTATTATCGTTTTCTATATCAACCGGAAATGAACATGCAAGAAGAAAAACAAAATGCTTTTCACATATACAGTGTATATACGCATGTACATTCAATTAATTAATCAGACAACCACGAGAAGTAAATACGTATGTTTTTGAAATGATGCTTGATGACAACATATTTACAATACACCTTTATACATTCAACTCGAATTTGCTCTGCACATTCAA
The DNA here is from genome assembly GCA_033439105.1 of Magallana nippona. Classification (NCBI taxonomy): domain Eukaryota; kingdom Metazoa; phylum Mollusca; class Bivalvia; order Ostreida; family Ostreidae; genus Magallana; species Magallana nippona. The sequence continues at coordinate 42,075,551 of CM065917.1, read as the reverse complement.
ATAAAGTATATATTCACATGTATATTTTTATATACATGTATTCACTCTCTTTTAATACAAATGCAGAATACAAAGTTAACAATCTTCTTTTTTTATTCTGCGAATAGTTTATTTTCAACAATAGAAACATTCAACACAAAAAAATAATACAAAGGAGGGGGTACACATATAATTCAAGGTACATGGACTACACAGGTTCCTGACGTTATATATTTTTTTCTCATCATAACAAAATATGCATTCTCTACCTAACAATACATCATATACGCATCGCTTAAAACTGTCACATTAGGTTGAATTGCTTCTTGAAACCAATCAATATCTTATTTTGCGATTTTTTTTTATATCTTCCAATCGATCTTTTAACTTCTAAGCTTACAAATGATTCAACAAAAATGGTACATTTAAAGAAAAATAAGGTGCTTTTGGTGAAATGATATCTCATTTAAAAAAGGTTGATGTTTATGACATTAGTGTTGTGTTTTTGTTGGTGAAAGTATCAGTGTTTGCATTTTTCCCGAACCATAAAAATCAATCCACGATTGAAAAAAAAAAACCAACACTGTGCAATAAAGGAACTATGGAAATAAATATCGTTTTTAATGTGAACTCATACAGTATTTTTTGGAAATTGTGTGGATACTTTTTCTAAATATATTGCTTTATCGCACGACACATGTTTTTGAATCCCTAAATGAATCTTATGGCCTCTCTTTCATAATTAAAATAAATTATTTAATACAAATAAATACAGATTAAGCATATTATAATGATCATATTATTAATGTTTACTAACTACTCATATAATTTTAATCAAAGGATGTCCTGATACCGGATATTTTGGGTCCAACTGTTCCAATCCCTGTCCAGACGTTAACTGTCGGTACTGTCACATAGAGACGGGCACCTGTCAGGGCTGTAAACCTGGATACCAAGGTCACCGATGTGAACTAGGTAAGGTTACAGATGTGTAACTCAAAAAAGAAATATGATTAAAAAAAACACGCCTTCAGTTTTACATTGCTAAGAAATTGCAATTAGGGTTTGACTTTAATTAAATGTCTTTCAATAATATTTCTACAGAATGTTATAACAATTAGATCTAACACAAACACACGATGTGGGCATTTTAAAATACACGTTCTCAATCAAAAAGATAGAGGATATTCTTCTTTTTAATTCAACAAAAAGGCGAATTCTCATTATCATTAAAGCTTTAATTTTAGTGTATATTTCCACTCACGTTTTCTTTGAAAATCTTCGACACTCCATGTTCAGTAGCACACGACAAATGTCATCACGGAGTAGGTACAGAGGTTAAAGTCACCACAAGTTTTGAATAGATAGACAATTGCTAGATTTAATAAAGCGTTCAAAAAAACCTAACCAATTTGTTATGTACAAACGAAAAATAATTGTTAAACCATCCATATCCATCATATTTTAACAAATAGTTATGTCTTTGGCTCTATATGTTTAGCTGCAGAAATGCTATAAATTACATGTCTGTTTCATCTATTTTATCGATGGCAAAGAACATTATCATACAATCGTTTTAATGCAAATCAATAATATAGTTCATACATACGAAAATTAAAACAAATATAAATATGAGCATTGAAAGCGCGATATTTAATTTGTCTGCACGGCCTGATGTGGTTTAGGACCGATGGTATCACTAAAAAGCTTTCAATGCTTAAATAAATCGTCTTCGTTATCGTTTTGATATTCAAAACACGAGCTTAAGAGTTGAGATGTTTCGAAATGTTGCGATAGGGAAAGAAATATGGTTTTTGGTTTTAAGTGGTGTGTGGATAAATAAGAACAAAAATTATAATAATTCAAGTTATAAACATATTTTGGATTATATATCATATATCTGAGTTTCTCGGTCAACTTTCAGTGGTCTCGGGGTCAATGTCGTCTCACTCAGCAATTGATGACGTAGTAAAATATGAATGTCGTTTGATTTTATTGTAATTTAATTTCAGATTTTAACCAATGTTTTTGAACTATTATTTTTAATAAACAGATGATATGTCTTGGTTATTAAAATTGCGCTTAAGATATATTCGATTCAATTTAAAGAAAAAAAATACAAAAGAATAATTTAAAGGACACTGTTTATTTACACATGTATATACACATATAACTGTAACGATTACGCAGGTATGATAAAGATATCGTAGAGACCAATGAGCAATAATTCCTCCTACGTCACAATGGGCAGCATAATGATATATTTTACTCGAGAATGCAGTCAGTTTTAACTTGATCTATTGTCCAAGTTATAAAAACTACAAGTGTAAAATGTCCCTAAAATATCTTTAAAAATGAATTTTTAATTCTAAACTAATGATTGATATTGGAGGCGGGGATAACCAATGTTTTGTTTACACAGGAAGTGGCTGTAGACATTTGGTCTGTAAATTACTCATCACAGCATTAGAAATGTATCAGCAAAAATCGCTTACCTTTGGATTGATTAAAAATTAATCCTTCAAATGAATAACACTATTGGTGTAATAATGTTAGAAATCTATTAAAGACCTAAAACATAATTACATTGCCCTTAGTTCAACATAAAAAGTTCTCTAAAAATAGAACATTAACTAAACTGCTCTTACATCTTATAAACCTGCAAACTGTGCTCTTGGAGTATGATTTGGGGTGTCATGTTGTTTTGTAAAAAGGTTTCAAAAATTCTCTGGTAGTCCTGGGGGTCAAATAATTGGTAAAAAATGACGTTTTTTGACAAAAAAACCTTCTTCCTCGAACTCCTCTTACATTTTCAACAGTAGAGAACTAATCTCTTGGAATATGTTTTGGGGTGTCTTATAGATGCGCAATAAGGTTTCAAAAATTTCAATTTTGTCCTGGGGGTCATTAAATGGCTGAAAAATGACGTTTTTTTTTTTTACAAAAAGTCTGGTTTCAAAAAACGTCAATTTCTTTTTGCAGTAGCCTAATGATCTAATAGGATATGCTTCGGGGTGTCATGTTGACGTGTAATCATGTTTCAGAATTTTTGTTTTTATTACCGGGGTCTGTGGGCATCAAAAAATGACGTTTTTTTTTTTGCAAAAAAAATATGGTTCCCAGAACTCCTCTTACAATTTATGCAGGAGCTATGTCATCTCTTGAGATATGATAGGGGCTGTCCTATAGGTGTGCAATAAGGTTTTAAAAATTTAAATTTCATCCAGAGAGTCAAGTAGTAGCTGAATATTGACGTTTATCACTCCTAAAAAAACCTACTTCCCAGAACTCCTCTCATGATTTAATGAATAGCAACATCATTTATAGGGATATAGCAGGGACTGAGCTATAGATATGCAATAAGGTTTTGAAATATAAATTTGATTCTGAGGGTCAATAATATCTGCAAAATGATGTTCCGTCCCATAAAAAAACTATTTCCTGGACCTCCTCTTATCTCTTGTGATTGAAATAACGTACCATAAGATGCATAAGAAGGAAGAATATATATGCTTTAGGGGTGGGGATCACAAGAATTTTTTTTCAAAATAATTGGTCATTTCTGATTTTGGGACGGTGGGGTGGGGTTAGGGTGACCTTCAGATGCCATGACCTTCTAATACCACAAAAATATTTGCCTTGACATGGTCATGGTTCAAGAAACAAAAATATATATGGTTTAGGAGCTGGGATTTCGATGATTTTGAGGATATTTTAAAAATATTCGACTATTCATGTTTTCAGGGGGCAGGTGGGTAGGGAGATTCAGAGTATCTTCTCACATTTTTACAGTAGCAAAATCATTTTTTGATTGTTTTTTTCTGTATGATGTCAGATGTACATAAAGAGATTTTGGGTATTGCATTTTAATCTTAAAGATAAACAAAATGTTATATATAATTGTGAAAATTATAAAATCAGTCAACAAAAACCTTGCTGTAAAAAACAAAGCCGGGTCAACATTGGGCTATGGTTAGGAATTACACTACATATGAATAAGATAGGTTACTTGATTAGTTCTAACTCTGGAAAGTCACTGGGCATCTCAAAGGGGGTATAACCTATATACATGTACCAATTGATGTGCAATGACACAAGGAGAAGAATGAATATGGTCTAGGGTGGGGATCTCATGTATTGAAATGTATTATAATTTCCTATTTCAGAGGAGGGGGGGGGGGTGGTTGTTTAAAAACAACTCCAGGGGGTGGGGGGGGGGGGGAATAATCCAAAGGGCAGGGGAACTGTTTCTATTAAGAAAGAGGATTTTCTATTCGTTTCCTCTTTTTTTCAGCGCAAATTGAAAAATGAACACAATGCAATAACAGAAATGAACATGAATTTTATTCATTTTGGTCGTTGAACACAACATAAATTGGTGAACCCACCATCTTTTTTTTACACATCATCACATTTTACAGTATCTTTAAACCTTCATATTCCACTATAACAGTCAAAATATTGGTGATTCCACCAATTTTATTCATCGAATATCTCAATTACGAATAAACTTGGTGGGTCCACCAATAATAAGATATTGGCGACTCTGTTATTTTGAACAGCATCAAACATCTCATTCACACAGGACCCTGGTGGTTCCACCAAAAATCAGTTGTGAATTTGTCCGTATACAGTTTTGTATTTCATTCACATAATTGGTGAACCCACCAACAAAGCAATGATAGAACATATGACAAAAACAAGAACCTTTCGAATGCCTAAATATCAGCAATTCTACAAACATTGTTTGGTGATTCCACCAATAGTCAAAGAGGTAAATTTTTCTAGTCAATATATAACTACTACACTGAATACATTTTAAGAACTTGTCTAAAATGAAAACTGCTGTCGCTATTTCAATACTTGGTGGATCCACCAATATAAAATTTTGCGAAATGTGAAATGAAACTAGTTTCCAAATTGGTGGACTCACCAAGACTGTTACAAGGTTAAACGCTGTTAATAAATCGCTGTGTTAAATATAGAATTGGTTGGGCAACCAATATAGATGAAAATTTTAGCTTCTGTACAAGACAAGAAAGTTGGTGAATCCACCAGAAATCTCACATTAACATATTTTTAGTATTCGCTGGTGTAGACTAGTGGAATGATTTACCTTGGTGGACTCACCAAAAACAAGCATTTTCACTTTAAATTTACATATACTTGGTTGATCTTCGAAGACTTATTGACCAAAATAGATTACAAAGCTGGTGCATGCATTAAAAAAATTAAAATCCCCCAATAGCACTTGGTTTATCACTGTCAAATAAAAAATAAATTTGTCGGAGTCTGTTTGTTCTTCCTGTGTGTCAAAAATACGTTTTCCTTTTTAACTGGATTATCAATGACAGAAAAGAATTATATATAATATATATCTAATAACTTATGAGTGATTTCCACCGATTGTAGGTGTTGTAAATAAACCAGTTACCGTCCCTTTTCATCATTTCAATAATTTCGTTGAGTATTATCCCGTAGAAAATCACCGATACTACTCTCTGGTCATATTTTAAAGAGTTCTCGAATTATTGACATACGCATAATTTTGTTTATCCTCCTCAGGCTTCTAGATGGAGGTGGTGCCACAGGGGTTTTACGTGCAAATCAACACAATGATCTGTAAAAGAAGTACAAAACTAATTAATTTATTGGATAATTATGAAGATGAAAAGAAATCACCAACTTTCTTTTTGATATGAAAAACTTGCTCAAAGATGATTTTACTTGATTAAGTCAGCTCAAGTACAGAGAAAATGAAAGAAAATATTGTCACATAAAGTCAATGTTGATGTCATTTATATATGCGTTGACGTTTAAAATAAACAACAAAGTGTTGATATCATGAACAAATTTGTAAAAAGGAAACAAAGTACTCAGTTTAGTATCTAAATAATGACTCAATAATCAATATGTAATCAATAGATATTGAAAAAGTGAAAGTCTCTAACGATAGTAAATAATATTCCTATAATTTGTTTGCTGCTTAGATAGTTTTACATATGTATTGTTTCATGAAGATGGCTAGAATAAATGTTTTAACTAAACAACCCCTCTAAATATCCAGGGGTCGGAGAGAAAATATTCCCCCTGGCATTTACCGGATTAAATGAAAAAAAATAGTATAATGCTTTCTTTTTCACTTAATTTACATTAATTCTCATATCAACATATCTAAGAACAGAATTCAGCCCTTCCTTAGCACATTGTATTGTGTTGGACCATGACCAGGCGTCTCAGTCCGTGCCCGCTTCACCTGAGTTTTATAGGAAATGCGAAAAAGGAGTAATAATGGCAGCTACCGAGTGCCTCTTGGACAAAAGAAAAAGCTTTCATTCAATACATACAAATATTCCATCTGCCTTGTGGTTATTTCAACTTAAACAGACCTTGCAGCCGACAAGGCAACTTGTCATCTAACGCCTGGCTATTCTACTTGGCAATGTCACTTGGGCAAACAAAAAGACAATGCAACATATCACTGCACAGTATTCTACCTAATGTTACATTTGTAATCGAATTATACAGACTATACCACAGTGATATTCTTTTTCTGTGTACATGAAATTCTTCTGCATCTAATATTCAGTTTATTTAATATTAGACCAACAAAGCTTAAGCTTTCAGTATTCATTCTTACACTGTCTCTTCTATAATAGAAATACAAACAACCATATTGTTGACAATATCTGGCATTTAAATCCAAAAATCATTGTACAACATATTATGCAGTTTTTTGGCTAGGAAATTGTTACTGTACTATATTTACATCTACCAAGTATGATAACCTCAAATTTTAACAGAAATTTATTGCAATTTATAGCTATGTAGACACTGACATGACTGACATCTACCAATTGGTCGAAACCTACAGCGACCTCAGAAAAATCATGGACTGCACGAAATAATCATTTACATGTTCATCGTACTGATGTATACATGTATGAATTGTAATTTAATTAATTTTAATTACTTTTGACAATCAGATTATCAATTTGTTAAAAGAAAGATGTAAACATAAACGATGGCATGCTTTCTTTAATGATCCATGCAGGTTATGAAGGTAGTGATAATTGCAGAAAAATTCACATAACCCGCTAATGCGGATTCTGGCCACACCCTGCGATAAGAAACCCTACCTTGTGGTCGCGGAATTAATAATTTTGGAATTTATAGTCTTTCTTAGAATCAAGTCAGTTTCAGTAGAGATAAAGAAGAATACTTTCAACCATTTTATGTATATATTAACTCTATATGACCATAGTGGACTCCTGAGTGACAGGTGACAAAACAAAATCCTATTTGCGTATGTTAATTTTAAATCTGTTAAACTTGATCTCAAAAAAATTTTTTCAAAATATTGAATTGAAATGCCTCTTCATGCACAGGTCTTATACTTACTTGAAAGCTTTCTATATGGTCATGATTCAATATCAACGATCCTGTTGTAAAATGATGAGAGGAATCTGTAAAAAAAAAAAAAAAAAACCAACATGTCAAGTTTCTAAGTTTACTTAAATATTGATATGCAAGATTATTTAGATTAATAACTACAAGTACATGTATTCACATTGTTCATAAACGTAATCAAATAAGGCTTTGTGACAATCAATCACAAATTATAAGTTTTGATAATTTTAAGATAAAGAAATGCCTCATCTCTGTTCCTTGCCAGACGCCTTGACATCGAACAATTCTTGATTTTACGAAATAATTTAAAAACTTAATTATAAAACTTGATTGAACGTGAAAAATCTATTTCGTAAAAATCCAAATATTATTGTACTTACTGTCTAGTAACCAGATTAAAATTCCTGTTAGAATTATTGTTTTTGTATTAGCCATGCCTGCAGTTATTGTTACGTAACATCCTGCCAATTGGCATCTTTCATGTCGATCAGAACAGCATGGGTTAACATTTACAGAATTTCCTTACATTTATGTTTACTAATGAATATCCGATATGTTTATCTTTAACCGATGCTTATCATCTCTGTCATCTGAATTAAAGCTGAATATCTTTAAAATCTATTGGCAGACATACACGTATGTAATTCATATTAAAATATTAGACTGAGGCGTGCGTAAGGATCATGACATTTTACTAATGTTTTAATATATGTTGAATTGGCCGTCCGAATTTTTTAACCATATGTTGAGTTTTATTTTGATTTCATTTGCACCAAAGCATTTATTTGGTAAAGTAAAAACGTCCTTATAATAACAATTTTAAAAGTTTTCGTTTGGAAAAGAAAACGGAACTAAAAAAAAACAATAAAAAGGGGAAAACGTTGTTGAATAGTTTGTTCAGAATTATAGATACAAAAAATGAAAAGAACTAGTCGTGAATTAATCAATTGATGGATAAGTTTGTCAGTGTTAGAGCAATTGCATTTTTTTACTCTATACTACTGTGTAGCTCTACTTGCAGAACAGTAGCTTTACGTGAGAATTTTGGTTGGCATGTAGAGCTATAACTGTTAACGTGCTAAAAAGTTGCAATTTACGTGGCTTAATAGTTTTAGCTAATTTTGAACTGATTAAGCTTACTTTCACAATGTCTGTGGATGTAAATAGTACCATCGATATCTCCAGACAAGTTTATGTTTTACAAGCCTCGGAATTTCTCTTAAAAACGTTAACCGACCTCTGAAAAAAGTAAGCAAAATTCACCTACAGATCAAGTGCATGTCGTCATTTATACGTGTGAACAAACTACAATACTTCTCTTACATTTAAGTTATATTGGCTTAGCGAAAATAGTGGTTAAAATATAACGATTTAGTTTGATTCCGGTCTTCTTGTATTTTCCCATCATTTTTTTTGTTTCAAAGTTTAGAAAATGCGAAAAATCTTTTTAGACATATTATTTTTAAATTCTACTGCACTGAAACTATAAAAATTAGGCTATGTCTACTTACACTCGCGATTACCAAATTTCTAATGGGAATCCCTACATATTTATTTTCCATTGTTTGCCACTATGCATATTCTCAGTGAATTTAAATTGTACATATATCTTATTTTTAGAATTAAACTTCATATTAATTAAAACTTTCATCTCCTCTATGATATCGTGTTAGATCCGGCGACATTCAGATGCTGAAATCATTCAGTTATGTTTAAGGAAATTAGGTAGCCAGATAAGTATGGTACGTGCGTATATCCAGAAGAATATATCGCTGAATATATTTTTTGATATTATATATATCCAACCCAACCCACTGATTACGTCAGGCGAAGGAATAGATTAGTGCACCTTCCTTTACACAGTCACTGAAGAATTTGAACCTTCTTGTTCTTTTCTCTTTGAAGAAAGGGGGTTTGGAGACATTATTATGTCATTTATAGGTCTAGTATTTATTTCGCGCGTGTTTAGGACTTACATTTAGAACAAATAAAACAAAAAAAAACTGAATATTTAAAATTCATTATGACAGCAGTTACAGGCACGTAGCATTGTTTTTGAAAGTGGGGGCGGGGACAAACTCATCCAAATAATCTTGACAAGCAAAAAAAACCTTATCAAATTCATGAAAATCCTAATAAGTTGGGAAGGGGGGGGGGGGGGGAGGCAGAACATAGCATATTTATAACTTCGTTTAACATCAATATCACTGCTAATTTCCCTCCTTTCAATTCAATTTGTTTATCCTCCCCAAAAAAAAGGGGGGGGGGGGGGTTATTTTTACTGCAGTTAATTTTGTACACGGTTAAGTATCATATTCACAATAATTCCGAGTATTTATTTTGATGTAGTATGACTTACCATAACTAGGCCGACCTCATTTGTTGTCTTTATTTCTTATATTCTTTCTTCATTTATCCAACCATCGGCATCCATAGAATTCTTTTCTTCTCTTCCATACACAATATCCAATATTTCCGTCATCATTCAAAAAGATGAATAAATATATTCCGTGTTAATTCAAAATTCTGTTGTTGTTAATCCGTGTGTTCCATTTCAGAATGTGGATCAATCGTACTATAAACTGTAACTGTGGTTACATGCCCCATTCACCCAGCCTTCCATTGGTTGAAGGTATCATGTTTCAGAGGAAGACACAGCATGAAGTCTTCTTTATGCAACCGTTATTTGTTGACTTTGCCGTCCATTTCAAATTCAAAATTGATAAAATGCTAAATATAACTACATTTAACTGTATTTATTTGATGATTAGTGCAAAAAACAAGCGCAATATTTTTCAGTTATGCGATCTTTTTTCAACCACGTCAGTCCATAATTACATCTATTCATAAAGTAACTTTTGAGGGAAACTTGTTAATCTTAATCTAGGATTAAATCGTTACAAACTATTAATTGTCATAAATTTTCAATACACTCTTCTCCCAGAATAAACAGGAAATTTGATTAGATCAAAACTCTCTCTCTCTCTCTCTCTCTCTCTCTCTCTCTCTCTCTCTCTCTGCAAATTATCTACGCACTCTTTTCATTCTTTATCTCTCTCCAATCATGTGTCTATGTGGGGATTTTACGACATCCCAGAACATTGAAGAATTCTCTCTCTCTCTCTCTCTCTCTCTCTCTCTGGGGAGGGTTAACTATTACCCTGACCTACCATGCAGACTCAGGGAAGCCGCCCCTGTCTTCTGCTCGGCCGCCCCGATTACGACACCGAGTGCGGAGAATTTCATCGGATTGGATTTAAGTTTGATTTTTCCGCTTCACAGGCGGGCACCCGGTTTTTTTATTATAGTTTATTTGACAAAAAAGCCTCTAACATTTCTTTTGCCTCCAAATGAAAACTTTTCAAATGGAAAGAGTTGAATGCATTACAAAGAGAAAAATACCCAGACAATACAACTGAGGGTGGTGTGTCTGAATTTTACATATTGCCTTATGATGAAGTGTTTGGGGGACAAAGTCATCATAGCGTATAAAAATTGCTTTAAAAGCTAATCATAAATTAAGTGTCTGGTAACTGGAATGGGTTGTTTTATATCAATCGGATTGTTCATCTATTTTGAATACAAAGTATCATAACAAAGAGACATGTTTTGAAGGGCATTGTTTAAATTAACATTTTCATCAAACGTTGCAAATGACTGTTTGAATTAATTAGTTAGCAATGTTTTAGCGTTCCTTTGCTTTTTGTTGGGACACTCAGATAACATAGCTGAAAAACGCCACTTAAGATTCTTAGACTTTCTTATCAAATATCATTAAAAAAACCTGAAGGTGGATTGAGATCATATAATATTTTTTAAATTGTAAACAAACAAGATAAGGTCGCTAGGATAAAGAGGATATTTTGAATTCAGATAAGGAGACACAAAACGCGGTTTCGTTTGTCCTGCACACCGTCAGCAATCCTTTATCCTCCCGCTGATGTGAAGACCCAGCGAATTCAACAGAATGTAGCCTCCCGCTGTGCCGACCAAGAAAGTGATCTTACAGGTGTTTGTAATTATTTAATCAAAGACCTCCCTCTTTGCCGAGCTTCTAGCACGGAATCTTTCTGAAATTCTCAGATATTATTGAATTTTACGTAATTTACATTACGTTACAGTGATCAATGTTCTAATGGAACATGCTCCTGGAAAGTGACTTATAACTCAATAAATATAAATATATATCTTTTCAGTTCAATAATTGTTAAAAATTACAAGCAATTATTAGAAATCTTTACGGAAAAAGTATGTGCCTTACAAAAATACGATTGAGATGAATCGAATGAGCACATACAGGAATGTTTATGAAGCTATATCTTATAGATAAGAAACTTTAGAGAGGCGGGTAGGACGCATCTTATATTTACATGACGGTCTATGTGTTGCCTAATATTTGTCTATTCTTAGGACAACTTCTGATATTTTATGTACATGAATGATATACTTATTTCTTTATTTATTCTCCGTTGCATCAAATCCAACAGTTTCTTCACGCTGCGATAAGTACAATAACTAATTTGAGAATGAATCATTGGATTACTCTTTATTCATTTAATGAAAATGATGTTTATTTCAAATATGTATTAAACGGATACATAATCTTCTTTTCACACACAAAAAACAGAATTGTCTCTGTCGGTTTTAATAAAAATTCGCACACACGAACATTCTGTCCGCCGCCACGAAATGTCTGTAGTTTTCAGGGTTACATGTCCGCCGGTGGACATAACGTGACGATTTTTTCGAGAGAAAAAAGGCGGACATTTTGTGACGGCGAACATAGTGTGACGGCGGACAAAAAGTGATCGACCCACCACATGTGTAATAAGAAATATGCAAGTGATAAGTTTATAAGACAGAATTTATTGCATTTAAAAGTGCAGTTTGCTCCAAAAGACAGTTTTATAGGTTGATATAGAGGGGTGTTATAGTTGTCTGTCCCCTTCCCCATCCCAATTCATCCGCCTCAGCCTGCAGAGCTATTAAGATTACATACATGAACAGTATGTAGTATTGAATATTTACATTTTCCAGTATCTCTGTCTGTGGTAACACTACGAATCGATTTTGTACTATACATCCCAATAAATTCAAAAGACGTATTGTTGGGGACGCAAGCGGGTTTGCATAATTAATATTATAATATTTGATCGTACAACTGCTGAAAATTATATAAATATAAGTAATAAGAAATCATTCTTTGAATATTATGAGGTGATAATTTCGGTCGGGGCGTGATCAAATCTATCATAAAGCCCTTCGGGCTTTATTGGATTTGATCACGCCCCGACCGAAATTATCACCTCATAATACTTAAAGAATGATTCCTTATTCCTTATATAAGAAACTTCCCCCTCTTTGGGAAAAAAGAAATATACCAGGATGATACAACACGCTTACTCCTACCATTGCCACCACAAATGTTTAGTTCTGTATACATGTACATTTTCACATACTGTTATTAGTTATCCAGGTCCAATCAAGGGTGTACGGGGATTTACCCCTTGATTAGACCTGGATAACGAATTTATTTCCTATGTTATACAAATCTTAAAGTATTATTATTTTACCAGTGCTTTGCAACTTGAAAATCGGGTCTAAGATCACTCAGAATGAAGAGAAATGAATCATATAACATATTTTATTAATGAATCATTATAAACAATGTATTTGAATTCAATTGTTAAACATGAATTTTTTCACCCATTTTTAAAACAGTTCTTTATTGTTCAAAAAGATTTCAAAAATATTTTCAATATTTTTACGCCTTGTAAATGGTGTTAAAAACGGCACCAAAAACTAATTTATATTAACTGAAATTGTGCTGAAAATCATTTAATCATACCAATAGAATATAAGAAATTGGGATTTTGACATGATTTATTCATTTACTTCAATTAACGTTACATTTTTTTTGTGCAAAGATCTATAGGTGCACTAGTACACAAGAATTGCATTGTGACGTCACATTTTATTTACACCCGGCTTCAGCAGGTGGTACGGAAATTTACACCCGGCTTGTTAACCAATCAGATGTCGCTTTATAAGCGACATAGGAAATAAACATGAAACTAAAAAATCTTGCATTCGCGTCTGAATATTGAGAGAGAGAGAGAGAGAGAGAGAGAGAGAGAGAGAGAGAGAGAGAGAGAGAGAGAGAGAGTTCACATATTTTCATTAATTAAGACATCAACACCAGTGGTCATGTTCATGAAAGTATCTTAAGATCTATCTTACGACTGTCCTACAATATGTCTTAAGACATATCTTATGACCACTCTTAGACGTATCATAAGATGTAAACCGAAGCTGTCTTACGTATCCTAAATTAAGAATTTAGTAAAATGCATGCTTTATATATTTTTATCATCGCGAATTTTAAATATCAGCGAGCTTTGGTCATCTTAGAATCGAAATTCTCAGACACAGAGTTTCAAACACCCTAGCAAGTAATGTTACAAAATCGAACTCATGTAAATCCAGGGTGAGGATGGAAGGAGATGGGAATTTTCAAAGCAGAAAAATTGAAATCGTCTCTTTCGGTTCTTCACGTGAATCTGATATTTTAAAACTGTACTGGTTACATGCATTTCTTACCCAGGTAAATGTAGACAATGGTGTGAACATGGATATACATGTATATATGAATACATGTCATAATATCATCATAATAAATACCGTTATCATGTTTTCATCAAATTCAAATTGCGTGAATTTTTTCTCACACGATAAGATTACTTGGATCTATAAATTATATTTTCGATCAGATATAATTCGCCGCATCTTATTTTTTTTTTAATAAACTGCAAATTGCAAAAGGCTTATTTAGATTAGATTAGACGGAAAATCTTCTGAAAATTTAGAAAACGGATTTTGTACTCAATGTATGTAACACAAGCTATGCGTGGGGGGGGGGGGGTTAATTTAAACTGAATAAAATCACATAGTAAAGTTACTGAAACTAGCACTTGGAACCCCCACCCTCCTTTTGCCGAGATGCAAATTTATATGTTATCAAAAATCGTCCTTGTTAACTTCCCCCCTTTGTAAAAATTTCCACAAATAATTCATTCTGTATCTTCTGACAACATCCAAACGTCTTGATCTATTGTTAGGATGGTTTTTAAGATGAGTCGTAAGTTGGGATGGCAGATACTTTGGATCTGATAGCTTTGGCTTAAATGTGCATATAATGTTCAAACACTAGCGGGTTTTTTTTTTTACATTTATGTACCGTGACAGATTGGTTGTCAACCTTATGCATAATTTGTAAACAATGAACAAATTGTGTAAATACGTCTTTATGCATATGGATAGATGAATGGGGGGGGGGGGGGGGGGGGACCTCCTACCCTATTAGTTCTTTATTTTATTTTCAAAACAGTATTTTGTCTGAAATTCTTATTTGGGTCAATGATAAAAATATAAGTGACGTAAGTGACAAAATTTAGAGATACAAAGCACAAAATATACCCACTTACTGGTTTGATATTAAAAACTTTGTAATTTTGTCAGTCAGCTGCATATAAAGAATTATGACCACGTACATACATCATCAATTTCAGTTTAGTTTTTTCAACCCTACCCTCTCCTATAACTTTTCATTTTGCAGTTGTGTTAATTTTATTTTTTATTTTAAGGAATAGGTTGAGAAAGCAATTAAACAAATTCGGACACGGTATATACAAAATTAACTAGATATTCAAGATAATAAGATATTACATGTAAGCATTTCATCATATTAATGTGTAAGTGATACATGTAATTTCCGTGCTTGCGCGGGATATCATCTAGTTTTAATGATTGGGAAGGGGCCTCTTAATCATAAATTTCTCTCTTGTTTAAATTGCTGAGAATCTTATTCTCAGTACTCTTTGCTACTGTGGAAAGCATTAACTTTTTTAATAGGTTCTTTTTGTGGATTCTGTCCTTTACAAAAAATTATGTCATTGGGAATTAATTCAACTGCAAGATCTTTCATTATCAGGATCCCGATTGTTTCTCGAAACTTCTTTACAATTGCTTTTAAATCTGGCATACTTGTTAAAAGGATTTCAGGAAGGCGCTGGAAATCTCAATATCATTTGATTCGGTTTTACATACAGCACAGGATCCAATATTTCTGCCAAAATGTCTCTCCTGTCCATAAAAAAAAAACCTTACGTGCGCTATAATGTCGTCAGTTACATGTGCATCTACATGTAGCGACCTACTGCACACCGGCGCTGAAAACTGCCACAGTCGTTGTGGTCGGAACTGCATGTCAGTCTATGTTGAAGTTGCGGGTCCTGGTACATGTAAGTTGAAGTTTAAAAAACTCGCTTGACCGGAAGTGCGTGAATCGTATACCCGGTACATATATCTGCACCAATAACCCGTTCCGGAATTTCTTTAACATTTGCTAGTAATGCCAAGTGCAGACAGGTTTTATTTGGAACGATTATCGACATAAAATTACATGCAGCACCGCCAATTAGGACCTCTGTACAACTCGATCGATCCGGTTGTACTAAAACACGATTGACACTCGATCGGGTTGTGGTCCTCCAAATTCCAAATGGTAATTTACCGAGTGAAGTCCAATTAGCGCTTCATCATTTATCATTGACCTGAGATAAATTTTGATTCAGATCGGTGATATCGGGACGATTGTCGGATTCCGACTGATGTACATAAGAGTTTCAACAAGTTTTAAAACAAACAACTACATGTATATGTAACATGTGAAAAATGACAAATGGATAATAAATGTAGTTAAGACCATGGAAGCTAAGTAAATCCCAATGTAAAATATACATGTACCTACATGTAGCAAATTAACCCCCTTTGAAATATATGTATATGTAATGCCTGACAGTTATTTTAACAATATAAAGATGACAAGTGAGGAAATTCAGTTTTTGTTCACTAGCACGGTATATTTCCCGTTCGTTAAAATCTTAATGATAAAGTTCGGCAAGTAAGAAAACAAAACATCAAAAAACAAAAAGAAAATGAAAAAAATGTTGGGATATTTCATCTGACTTCATGACTTCGTGTAAATGGGTAAATTGCAAACCATTGTTGCATTTATTCACACCTCCGCGCAGGTGTCAAAATCCGGGACCCGCCTGTGAAGCGGAGAAATCGCACTTTCCCCGATGAAATTCTCCACTATAAAATCGGCACTCGTCGAAATCGGGGAGTCCAAGCAGAATTTGGCAGAAGCGATTTCCCTGCGTATGCATAGTTGGTTAGGGTTAGGGTTAGCCAGAAAAAAGAAAGAGGTAGATAATTTGTCGAGTAAGTACAGCTTAATAACTCTGAAAGGGTGGCCAATAAAGGGGGTCTTCAAAATCAAGTATCATGACATCCTTTTGATACGGAAATCGTTTCTGTTTTAAATTATTCATCAAATTAAGGTGATTGCAATTGCTGTTCAATTAAGAAATAAACACCATTGTTACAATGTAGAAAATGGTTTGCGCTCGTGCGATAACCATTGAGACGTCAAAAATAAGATTTCTTAGTCTACGTTTTTGCTATTTTGTAGGTTGATTTAAGGGAAATAAAATACATTTGTAAATATTCATGCTTACATGTAATTAATGATTTTACATCGTTCATACGTCCATATACCCTTAAATCAAATATGTATATGTAAAATAAATGAGGCGGAGATGTGTGACTATTTCCCGAATCAATATAAACGTTTACTTCAATAAAATCACGGACTGTGTAAAGTCTATGACATAATTAATGACAGACTTCCAACCGTAAACCATGTCTAATTTGTAAAACCTCTGCCTATTCCCTGGTCATCGTCGGTACCATCTGACAGAGGTGTGCCGATAGACCTTCCATATAAATCGTTTTCATTTTTAACATCAGAGAAAACATTTTCCTTGAACATGTTCCCCATATATACATTTACGATGTGTCGTTTACAAACATGCCTGCATTTATTATTGTCTATATATCGATGGGGATTTCTTATTTCACTTGATGTCATCTTACTCGTCTGATGATTTGCTCTGTTGCTTGACTATTTGATAAGAAAATGCATTTCTAAGCGATTATGTAAATTTTATATGCTCTCTCTCTCTCTCTCTCTGGGGCATAAAAGTAACATCTCTACATTTTACCAAACACTTAAATAAAATGAGAGAGAGAGAGAGAGAGAGAGAGAGAGAGAGAGAGAGAGAGAGAGAGAGAGAGTTGGATAAATCGTAGAACATGTTACAAAACGAAAGACACGTTTGAAAATCTATTGTTTGTTCATTGAGATATAAATCTAGACTGAGCGAGTGGTCTAAGGTGCAGCCTTAATTAGTGTAGAATGATTGCCGTTGAGCCATGCTGTGTCGTGTTTGTATCAGTATAAACAGGTCGGTCCGCGCTATTGAATTGTTTCAGATGTTTACAAGCTTTGCATTTCGAGGATACAAACAACGTATTTGATTACTGCATGTAAATCATGGATGAAGAGGAGAAAATTCCGAAGTTAAAGGTACGTTTTTGAATTGTTGAAGTCAAAATATGAAGAGAAAATAGACTACTTTGAGTACAAATTATACGTCACGAATATTTTCCTTTTACCCAACTTATAAAAACATAATCTAAAGAATTCCCTATGTTTATACTAACGATGTGGGTGCTGAGAAAATAGGTCAAGGAACAAACGATTGTAAAGATTACTCCCTTTTGAATAGCGGATCATGTCGTGAACAATTTAATTATCTATTGGCAAATAACTCTATAGTTAAATTTGGAATTTCTATGTCAAGCTGTGCATTTGTAGGAAAATTATCTCAATAACATTGGTGATAATCTCATTTCGGCATTCACTCGGCGATTTGTCAAATACATCTGTATTGACCATGTTAAGAGATGGATCAACATCACTGACAATTTATTCTAATGCTCCTTCTTTTCTGTTTAGAAGACTCATACAAAGCCTCCTCCGTTATGCGCCGTAATTTCTCGAACACCTCGTAAAAGGCTACACGCTCGGACTCGGAAGTTGCTATGAACATTTCCCTACCTTTGAATCAGATGTCGCAAATCTAATATTCAAGCGCCTGTTGATGAATCTACTGGCTGAAAAGATCCATTCAAAAGCATTACCCGAAGGTAGGTTTTCATACACTTGTTTATGTTGATATATTTGCTTTTTATGATTAAGTCATATACATGTAGCTGGGATACAGACAAAACTGTTGTATGGATTAAGTGAACACAGCTCGTTCTATTTACGTATGACTACAGTTCTAAATCATTTAAATATTATTGCCATACAGAAAAATGTTATTTATGTAAAGTTTACATACAAAAATCTGCCTTTATGTATAAAACTTAACGTCACTGAAGATCACAGAGTCTACAATAATGTGTGACAGATAACGATCACATGTTAAGTAATTCGAGATCACGTGAAGAATTAATGTAGAATTGGACTACTTGTATTTAAAATCTCCCAGAGCTCTGATGCAAAACAGCGTACTGATTTTGTATGCATCATACAGAAAAAGTTCTGTGTGCAGCGATATTTATTTGTCTCTAAAAATACCAAATATTCGAGGTAAACCCCTGTTGAAAATCAAATGAAACTCGGACTTTTAACTTTTCCTTATTCATGTTATTCAAGTGAAGTGCCTAACCCAACTCGGCTGGGATACACACTGCGCATTATCTCATTATTTCATCTAAATTCAATTGCCTAGTTAATGCTTTAGTTTGAGATAAATTGGTCAGATAAGGTGGTCAACACTGAATAATCTTGCTGTGTCAGTAATTTCCGGATGCTTTGTTTTGAAAGTTCCGAGTTCTAATTAAGCCTTGCTGAGAAGCGACTACACCTTTTTGTTTTTTCATTCATTTTTTGTAATTTGGAAAGCATTTCTTTAATTTTGACAACATTGATTTAGATACTTCCTAATATTAACTTCAGTCAAAAACTAAAATGAAAATAATTAATATTAGCTGGACTAGAAAAGAGGTAATATTATTTATGCGGACGACCAACTTGAACTTAATATTGATTGTTAATTGTTGAAATTTGTGCTGGGGGGATAACCATGACACTGACGTTTATCTGCTAATTTTTGCGATGATCAAATGCTCACTTTTTCGCAACAGTTATATCCAAATTTGTTTGTTAATATTTATTCTAATCGCAGAAAATGACTGACGCTAATACAAGAAGTTACAAATTTTTCACATTTTTGCAAATTTGAAACTGATAAAGAAGAATCTGTTTGTTCTATATTAGGTTTATGCTGATTTGCGTTAGTTAAAGAAAAATATTCTTGACAGTCTCTATGTATGCTGATTATTAAAGTCATTTGTATCCAAATTGACCACGTTTTTTTGCAATATCTATTGTATTAAATGTGAGCCCTCAATCGCAGCTGTACATGCAATAGGACATTTATTACATAATAGGAAGGGGAGTGTATAGTGTGACGTATCTCTTTCTAGATTTTGTTCTTTAGGTTAAATGTCACTATAAGTTTCAACACCGTCCTAAATTAAATATATCAGATAAAAGACTGTTTTGAAGAAAAAAATCCCCCACACTTCTGATGTATATGTATCGTCCCTAATTTATGCATACAACATTTATTCATATTGACGTAGATTTGTCACCGCAATATATCTACTGCTCACAAATCAATATATGGGGTTTACTACAAATGTGTCAGTGGGATAAATTTGTATGTAATCTGAAAACGCGAGTGCATGCTTGTTTGTAGGTTTTGAACCTAAGTTGTCCGATCCAATGTATCTGCCCGAAACTTGATGAACTCGCCCTACCCTTTCCTCCATGATTTTTTGTTAGTTAATCCGTGTTCTTGATTACCTCGTTCTGTAAAGTTATTTCCATCAAAACCATGATCGCGCATTCATGAAAAGAATTGGGTAGTTTTATTAATTCAACTTATTTGTATATTGTAAAAATTGTCCAATCCTAGGTACATGTAAATGCCCGATGCATGATGATTTCGCCTTACACTTTCCGCT
The DNA here is from genome assembly GCA_033439105.1 of Magallana nippona. Classification (NCBI taxonomy): domain Eukaryota; kingdom Metazoa; phylum Mollusca; class Bivalvia; order Ostreida; family Ostreidae; genus Magallana; species Magallana nippona. Next base: position 42,055,157 of record CM065917.1, on the reverse strand, counting down.
ATGACGTTAATTAGTCAACCCGCGTACTTTCAATCAGAATCAAAATCGAGCATTCAAGAAACGAATTGGCCTATATTATTTATTCAACATTTGTCAAATCTAATTTCTAGCTACACTCTAAAAAAGTTCCTGCTAAATAAACTCACTCTTAACGTATTTATTCAATATTATAAAATTTCATTGCAAGTATATATTTCTTATGCTAACTCCCACTGATTGGATCCGCCAAAGCGCGTCCACCACCTTACTTTTATTTATGCTACAGTCGTTTGACCAGTTCCGAATAGGGTACGGATTTGGCGGTGCTGTAAATGTTCCCGGGTGTTATTTTGAGATATACACCATATCCCTGCTGATATTAATGCAATATTGCTGCAATTAATTTTTTTAATAAAATTATTCTAACAAATTACGCTGGAAGCCATTTACCAGTTGCGAATAAGCCGATGAGTTCCGAATAGCATAAATGTTTCTATTTATATCGAATGTAGATAAAAAAAAGTTCCGGCCCTAAATACCATCGATTGAACCTGTTGAATAACAGGTTTAATGCAAACCACCCAGTTATTGATATTTTCCTAACATATACAATTTGATTCACCGTAACAATATTTTAGACCAGTTTCTAACATCCTGTCGGAATACAGTCACAGCGCCTCCACTTATCATTATTATGGTACAATATGGTTTATTTAAGACTTAGCAAGACATTCAATGAATTCCAGAAATATTTATTTTAATCCAATCCTTTATTTAATCCTAAAACAGAGGAAAACAAATTGGGTATTCGTAACATGTAAAATGACGGCTCGATAAAACTCTGCATCTTCTTGCGTTTTTTTTTGTTTTTTTTTTTTTGTTTTTTTTAATCCTGCATGCCTTTTTGGTATGTTAGAATACATACCAAACCTACTTTTAATAAAAGAAGTTTTGTTGCAAGTGAAAATTTAAGGCGCTGACAGACGATTCTATGCTCATATTAGCGTTGTAATGACCTAAATTTATTGCAAAGCGAAAGGAGGTCGACTAATCTAAGACCGATATCGAATGCATAATATATGACCGCAAAAAATGAAACTACTATTAATTTTTTCCATCTTTTCTTTCATTAATTATTTGCTATTTAATTTATGAACTATTCGGAACTGGTCAAAATTCGAAACTGGTCAAACGACTGTATTTTGAAAATGAAACTAGGTTTTTGATTAATTTTACAATAATTATTTATGAAGCAAAAATAAAATTATAGTTTACGGACATTTTCTCACAGGTCTTAAAATACACAAGGTGTAAGCAGTTAATTCCTTAGTTTATTGGCAAAATGTATTCATTTATAAGGATAGAAATGCGTTATTACTTTCGCTATAGGAAACATAGTTTTGTTGCTTTTATCGAAGATCTAATTAGAAAGATTGAAAAAATTATGTATTTTCAGGTACACCTTTTCTCCTTTTTGGTAGGATATGTACATGAGGATGTCAATGCATGATTCAGCAACGTGGCTAAAACAATGAAGAGGAAATGATGCCGAAAGGTTCGATGATCCCATTGACCTACTTCTTAATGTCACCATGATTATTAACTTTATTTAATTATGACATTCAGACCTTGATGCAAAATGATATGTGCGATTTGAGAAAATTCACTCGTCCACTTTACTACAAGTTAAGAAACAACGATTCGATAGTGGAAACGTTCTACACAGGGATGGGTGACTCTCCTAACAAGAAACCCGAAGGAGGTAAACAAGCATGGTTTAATTGTCGCAAAATTCTTAGCATAAGAGGCATTCAAAAACTTTCCCCATTCATCTTTAATGACATTGTTTTAAAAAGAATTTCAATCCATAATTATGAGTTAGGATGATATGTTGATCTTTCTGGTGAATTCACCAACTCTCTGATCTTGTATGTAAACTGAACATAGCATTCATCCTGGTGGGCCCACCAATTATTTATTCAATAGCAGCGATAAACTAATTGTTTTCAGGGTTTCTTTGGTTAATCCACCAATTTTGTAATCTATTTTTTTATGATTCCTAGAACTTGATTTCTGGTGGATCCACCAAGTTGGGGTATTTTGAATTTTGTCAGTCTTTTTGGTGGCTTCACCCACTTTCTTGTTTTGTACATAAACTGACATATTTTGCTTTTTCTCTGTTTATTTAGTGCCATCGATAAATGTTTAGAAAATGTTGGTGAATGCACCAACTTTGTACTCTATATTTGTTTGTAGAATTTCATTTTGGTGGATCCACCAAATATTTGTATATTGAAATTCTGTCTGCATTTTTAAATTTTGGTGAGTTCACCAAATTTAATCAGTAAAATATTAAGACAAAACGATTATTACATATTTGTATTTAGGTGGAATCGCCAATAAAGGTTTCTTAAAAACTGAAATATTTGATAACATGTATTGCTATCATTGCTTTGTTGGTGGGTTCACCAATTCTTTGAATGAAATACAAAACTGAATACGGACAAATTCACAATTGATTTTTGGTGGAACCACCAGGGTCCTGTGTGAATGAGACATTTGATGCTGTTTAAAATAATGGAATCGCCAATATCTTATTATTGGTGGACCCACCAAGTTTATTCGTAAGTGAGATATTCGATGAATAAAATTGGTGGAATCACCAATATTTTGACTGTTATTGTGGAATATGAAGGTTTAAAGATAGTGTAAAACGTGATTTTGTGTAAAAAATGATGGTGGGTTCACCAATTTATGTTGTGTTCAACGACCAAAATGAATAAAATTCATGTTCATTTCTGTTATTGCATTGTGTTCATTTTTCAATTTGCGCTGAAAAAAAGAGGAAACGAATAGAAAATCCTCTTTCTTAATAGAAACAGTTCCCGGGCCAATTTGTCTTAAATATATCTAATGTATCTTGACATGATCAGCAGAATTGGACAGAATGATCACTATAGGGCATCTGCAGAGTGGGGCCCTAAATAGTTACAAAATCAATCTGTTGATAATATGTTATACATGTATTTAGAAATGTCTTTATTTTCAAATTGATTTAACAAATTAATCAGTCAAAATGAGTTATAAATAACCGATTGGCAATTCTGCAATTGATTGCATGATCCCTAGTATAATATCACATGTATTTTTGTATATATAATTATACATGTATGTTAACAATCAGGATTGAAATGCACAAATTTTCATGAGTAATAAATCTTGACATGCCACATATCTCTTGACAAAAAAGAATAAGCAATTTAAAATAAAAGAAAATTAGTCATTAACTCTTTTTCTATTACTGGTGTATGATGATGGGGTAGGGGGTATAATGGAAAAAAAAGCTGCAGCATGCCTTCACTCTCACTAGAAATGTATATCTACTCAACACATCCTGGGGATAGGGAACGGTTAAGACCCCTTCCCCTCCCTCCCTATTATAACTCATATAAACATGATATTTAACACCCAAATTTAATACAAAATAGGGTTAATATGGAGTCAACTCAATAGTATAAGTCTGACAAATGATAAAAAAAATTCTGCAATTAAAATGACAGAAACTGTAGATAAGCTTATTTAAATAAAGTTGATGATACAGTATGCTGGCAATGGGAGATCACATTTTAGAAAGTGAAAGTACAACTTAACTGTTTTGTATACCGGTGTCTCATAATATTGCGCTTCTACCTGTATTATACTTACCAATATTGGTCAACATCATAATGATAATCCAATTAGAGCACAATAAGAAATCCTTTAGCTGATCACCACAAAAGAACCGTTTTTTCATGTTAATTAATCCTATTCTGCATATCAAAACAAAAAAACAAAAAAACATGCATGTACACCACGTGAAACCCATCTAACCAAAGAGCTTGGTAAAACTAGTACCCGCTAATGCAACCTGTACATCTTGTTGTGTACGTAACCTCAGACAATGATCATGTATTTGTAACATATTGCATGTATTTTCATAACTTTATTCTTTAAAACCCCTTGCACAAATTTATTAGGTAATTAACCATGTAAAGCACAATTTTCAGCTTTAAGGTGGTATGGGACACCCACATATTGTGATGTACTCCTTATTGAACAAAACAAAGTATAAAATATAATATTTTCCCCAAAAATAATGTTACCTAACAGCATAGTGCAATGGGTTAGAGCGTGTGTCTGTAAGTAGAGAGTTTGAATCCTGCTGGGGCTTATCTTATTTTTACCTTAAGTTACCAAAAATTTTAAAAACTTTTTTTTTTGGCCAAATATTCATTTGTAAAAAATTTTAATTCTAAAACGGTGAAAGTAATTTAATTAGAATATAACTACATATAATATAAATAACGCACTTTTTTCCACATAAATAACGACATGTGTTTGATACCACCCTTCAAAATCGTTAAAGCAGTCCTGCAGTAAAAATCATTGCGCAATATGACATTTATTTTGAACTGTTTACAATATTCTTTATTGCAATTACATGTACAGGCTTTCATTGTTATCAAAATATTCTGATTATTTTTTTATTTATCCATGGGTAGTTGGGGGGGGGGGGGGGTCAGAGTAATTATTGTGTTTGCAGGGTGGGGGGATTGTAGTCTGAGGTTTACTTTCGGTAATTTTACTACATAAATGATTTTTCTTTGGGGGGGGGGGGTCTGGATTTCTCACCTTCACCCTTTCTCTAAATCCATGTTTGTAATAATTATATAGACCATACTTTCTATGACATGGAACGTTTAGATTATTGTTTAATTTAAAATTCACATGCAAACAGTTAAACCCAAAATTGTACATAAAGGCAATATGGGTATTATGGGATGTGAACTCAGCATTTATGAAAATTATAATTTTTAAAAAGTACCGGAAATTGCATGTGGGCTTTTTTTTTTACTAAAACTAGTACAAGAGAGTGTTATTTAGAGGCAAACACTTGGTGCGGGTATTTTTTTTTTTGTGGAAAGCGCCAGGTAGTGTTCTATCTCATTATATATGAATGAATACATGTAAGTTATTTATAGTTATCACGTGATGATGCACCGAAGTAGCAGTAATGTACTATCCGATTTTATTGCAGTAAAATTCATTTATTCAGAAAATAATAAGTTTTTAATCCGATTCAAAACAGTAATTTAATTTTACGATTTTGTGTACAACAGTCAAAATAAGACGCTAAATTGCTCATATGCTTCCTTAACCTACCTGCGTAGATTGATAGAAAATGATAAAAACATATATCACCGTAGTACTCATATAAGTACAAAACTGTTTAACCTAGACAAAAAATCAATTTATAGCATGTGACAAAGGATCGTATGGTTCTGAATGCAATGAAACATGTGGACACTGTCGTGACGTAAACCAGTGTTCCAATGTCAATGGGACGTGTATAACTGGATGTGATGCTGATTATCAAGGTCACTTGTGTAAAACATGAAAGTGTATTGATCAATGCATTATAAATCAATTTATTTTTTTACCTATAAATATTTCTTTTGTGTACAAATAATTTTGTCAATTTAACATAGTACTCTCCGTTAATAGTGAACATTGCTCAATAGTTTTATTCCATATTGTACCTTTCAGTAAAACATGTAATTGTATAGTTTCATTATCTAAATGTTAATAAACATATATTTGTTATCAACATACCTATGTAAATCATACAAGCATGTTTTCAAAAACAAATATAAATGGATATATATTGTTACGCTGCAAAAATCAGTAGTTTCAATAGATGGATTTTTGCCATTCAGGCAACGCAATGTTAACTAACATGTTTTGAAACAAATAAATGGCAATGTTTTGCAGTTCAATCAAAATACTGACATTTTTAAGTATCATTTATACGAATATTGTTTAATCTTTCGCTTGTGGTAAAGGAATGTATGGATCCAAATGTAGTGAAACATGTGGACACTGTCGTGACGTAAACCATTGTTCCAATATCAATGGAATATGTGTGACTGGATGTGATGCTGGTTATCAAGGGGACTTGTGTGAAACATGTAGGTGTATTGAACAAAACATTATAAATCAATTAATTTTTTTATCTATATATATTTCTTTTGTTTTCAATTAATTTTGTTAATTTTACACAGTACTGTCCGTTAATAGTGAACATTGCTCAATAGTTTTATTCCATATTGTACCTTTCAGAAATTAAGATGTAATGAACAATAAAGCATTTGATATTTAATCACATTAAAGAGGCCGATTGGGTTTTATTTTGTCGGCGAAAAAAAACTATGAAAGCAAAACCCGTTATTTGTTTTTTAATCTTAAGCAAGTTACACCAACTCTAGTTTATTTGTAAAGTCTCGAGAATATCGACCACCTGGTTCTGTTTAGGGGCCATCTCAAAATACAGGTAAAACTTCCACACTTCAAAGCAGATTAAAAAACATTACAATAGTGATTTCCTAAAATTATATGTGTTTAGTAGTATTATTATCTACCTAATATGTCAAAAATATTAAGTTCTACTGTTTGGTTTTAAGTGGGGGTCATCTCAAAATCTTAAAATGCACCACTTTGTGCTATATATGTGGAGTATTATAAATGGCGATTGGTATAATGGATTCATTCAGAAATTAAGAAAATTATCCTCTGGGTATAGCATAATTTTGTTTGTAAAATTTGAACGGCTTACGATTTATACTTTTTCATTTATGTTATGTCTTATTATGTACTTCTATAAAGCTTCATTTTATCATAACGTCATAAAAGCATTAAAGCAACGCTCACATGCCATACAACGGGATAATCATTAAAAAAAAAACCCAAGAAACAAAATTCCTTTAAAAAAAATCTAAATAGTTTATGTGTATTTTGTTTATTGTATTCCATTTTATAAATGATTTTGAAAAAAAAAATCACAAAAAGTATAAATACATAGTATTTTACTAAAATGCGCAGAAACATGCACAATTAAAACTTAAGTTGGCCTCCTTAATTAGGTTTTTTATTGTCTATGTTGATTTTGTGAAAGATTGAATAGTTTATTATGAATATTTTTATATCGCAACCTCTTAATATTTTTTTTGAATTATAATATATTTCTCATTCTACATGTCAAATCAACTTTACCAGAATACACGGACAACTTTATGTATTGATTGATAAGATGATAGTGTCACCTAGAAATGTCTTGACTATTCGGATATCTTAATCAATGAAATGTTTATTAAGATTAAAATAACAATGTTTAAATAACTACAAGCGAATAACTTAATATTTATATTTGTTGAATTACAGTCAGCATTGTTCTATTCATAAATGTATAAACAATTAATGATCAAATTGAATGAATAGCTTGTGACAGAGGATCGTATGTCGTGACATAAACCAGTGTTCCAATATCAACGGGACATGTTTGACTGGATGTGATGCTGGTTACCTAGGAGACTTGTGTAAAACATGTAAGTGTATAGTTTCATTGTCCAAATGTTAATAAACATATATTTGTTATCAAAGATACCTATGTAAATCATACAAGTATTTATTGTTTTCAAAAACAAATATAAATGGATATATATTGTTACGCTGCAAAAATCAGTAGTTGCAATAGATGGATTTTTGCCATTCAGTTTTGAAACAAATTAATGGCAATGTTTTGCAGTTCAGTTAAAATGCTGACATTTTTAAGTATCATTTATATGAATATTGCTTAATCTTTAGCTTGTGATAAGGGAATGTATGGGTCCGAATGTAGTGAAACATGTGGACACTGTCGTGACGTAAACCAGTGTTCCAATATCAATGGAATATGTGTGACTGGATGTGATGCCGATTATCAAGGGGACTTGTGTAAAACTCGTAAGTGAAAGAATAACCCAAACATACATTAACATAGATGTACAAATTGATAGATTAGATAAATAAAGTGATATATTAAGAGTTGAATAGATAGATAGATATACAGATAGATAGATAGATAGATAGATAGATAGATAGATAGATAGATAGATAGATAGATCGATAAATTGTATATATATATATATATATATATATATATATATATATATATATATATATATATATATAACTTAGTATACCTTTTGCCAGCTTGCCCCATTGGATATTTTGGACAAGACTGTTCTGAGGAATGCATCAACAGTTACACGTGTGATGGTTGTAACGATGTCAGTGATTCATGTGATTATGGCTGCTGTCCTGACTGGATAGGGTTCTTCTGTCAAAAAAGTAAACTTTCTTCACATACATACCTTTATTTATATAGTTATTTTTGTTTTTTATTTTTGATTGTATATTTTTTTTAATTTTTTTAATCAGTTCTGTTATTGAAAATGTATAATTTTCAATTCATAAATATTATTAAAAAAGAATTAAAAGAGAATGATAAATAACCAATAGTAATGAAATCATATATGTTTTCAATACTTTACACATTTCTCAATAACATAAGAAATTCCCAAATTACCTTATACAAAAACTTGTAGGGTTAAACAGTACTTATGCGTGTCCGTTTTTAATACATCATATGCCAATGGTCTGTCTACACGGACGTGCTTACATCGTCCCTCAGTGTGATTTGATCGAGGTTTTCTAATTCAATCTTGTACGTTAATATTCAGTATATGCCGAGCTTTTTCGACTCTTTTCTAAAAAATCTGAATGACCTCGATTAGTTTTCAATTTAATACATTTGCGCAAAACTGCACGTCATTGAGATTTGATATGGAGTTACCAAGTATGCATAGACCAGACCAGCCGGGGATGGATGTAATACACTCAATGCATCGTTGGTAAGTGTACATGCATTGTTTTCGAAAATATGCATTTTTTTTTCACAATAATACATAATATGATGAATTATTTGGAATGCATAACATTAAACTTATTCCTAAATATTACTTAAACAACTGCTTTATAGTTCTTCATTACCTAGGTTTATAAATTATTCCTATGTTTTTGTAAACAATTTAGTGATGGTGTGTCTCATAAAAAAATCTACTGACCTTTGGTTTTTTTTTTTTTACCTTGAAATTGGACGTTCTCAGTTTATTTTAAAGTCGTTATGTCTCCTAAATATATGTTTTGTTAATTTAGTCACATCAAAACATTTAAATTCATTCAGTCCTTAATAAAAAATGTACTCTTTGTACACAAATGCCGACCCGATTTGTTCCTAGATAGTTGATATGAACATAATTCTAGACATGAACTAAACTAAAAAGAAAAGTTTAGTTGATGTTAATTAACTGAATATATTTACGACCATACAACCCATTACTTCATAGTTTCTAGGAAGACGTTTTGAAAGATTTAACGCTGTGGGTGGACTTAAATCAAGGAGTTAGATTATTTTGATTTGTTTTGACTGTTTCATGCCTTCTTATCTGATGGAAAGGTTTGTTGGGAATTAATGTTTGAAGATAATTAATATCAACCTTAATTTAGAAAAAAAGGTTTATATATCTGCTGATGATACAGAAAATGTGTATGTTGTTTTACTAAATCGGTTTAAAAGGATATAGTCAATTTAAAACCCAACAAAAATACATTGTTTTGCATTTTTTAAATTTTTTTTTTTTTGGGGGGGGGAAGGGGGATTTGCTTGTTTCTTCTTCTTTTTTTTTCTTGCTGCATTTTGTGGTCACAAATCTGTAAAAGTATTTCCAGTGCTGAAGTGTAACTTTATTCAACTTGCTTTGCAACAACAATGTAAGTATGACTCATCAAATCAGCTACTGTTGCATTACTTGTATCGATTGTTTATATACTTTGCTGTCGACGAGCGTAATGTATAAGACTTATGTCCAGTCTTCGATTCTAAATCAACCATATTCTTATAAGGTGATGTTTATGTTTAGTATTTAACATATGTTTATTATTTGTTACGATGTATACATTAATATCAAACTAAAAATACACATATTTTTTTTTTATTTCAATGCGTTCGAAGTATTTGATTTTTAAGGACTATGTAAATATGTTTTAATATATCGTGGGCAATTAAAACATATACCTTAGGAACAAGACAAACAGGTTTGGGTGTATTTATCAATCTTTAAAAATAATGTGTTTTCAAATGTCTTTCAATCTACATGGTGTTATTATTTTAACTCTTTATGTTTATAAATCTTAACATTCTGTTTTTATCACTTAATAAAAAACAATACTTTTGTTTTAATATGACCTAGACCTGCTCTGCTCTATGTCCAGACGTTAACTCTCAGCACTGTTACATAGAGACAGGCACTTGCTTGGACTTTTAAAGCTGACAATATCTATTTTTTTTATCAGGTATAAAGAAAATGTGATCTTTTTTCTTCTAAAGCTTACGATTCTGTAAAAGTTCTGTAGCGGCGATTAGATATTCTGTAGTGAATCGGAAATGTGAGTTTTGTTTTTGTTTGTATTTTATACCTGTGAAATATTATTTGAATGCAGCAAGGATTTTTAAAAAAGTTTTATATTCATTTTTCCAGCTAGAATTAGAGCTTTCTGTGAAACATCTTCCATCACATGTACCCTCAGCAGTACGGATAGGCGAGCCTCTCAAATGACAATTGTGCTGGTAGTGACTATTACATGTACTTTGAACCACTGAAGTCAATATAGGACATTGTAATAGAACTCAGCAAAAATGAAAACATTCATTCATAAATTACCATATTTCGTGATCATTTTTAGAAGAGTTTTGCTTATACTTAACGAGAGGTTTCTTTATAAATACAATGATGGATCATTTTAATTAATGAGACACATGTATCAATCAGTATTGGTTATGATAGAATGGATCAAATCATTGTCACAATAAATTTAACTTGTAATTGCCTATGCTTTGTTAACAGCATTGTTACTCTATCACAGTATATTGCATATAGAATTTGGTTTTCGCCATGTGGTCATGATATGAAGAATGTTATAAACGCTTCTTTTCTTAAAAAAAAGTTAAACCTTTTTACTCAAATATATGCACTTAACATGAAGGATTAATGTTAAAGGATTTAAAAATCTTGGTGACTGTGGTCCAAGTTTAGATTGTTAAGGTGAGGTCACAATGCTGCATTTACGACTATACACCATGCTGTCCTTCAATACATGTTTCAATAGTACTACCGAGAGCATATCAACCTCAGACTTCGTCCTTGGTCGATACACTCTCAGCACGTCCATACACATATTGAGAAAACTATATTGGAACTATATATAAATATATACAACGCTCTTCTTTTTTGAAATAAAAAGGAAAATACTATAAATGGTTAAACATCATTTAGAAGTTGCATTCAGTCAAACCGTTAAGGAAGTTGGGTGGTCAACAAATTATCCATCAGATCTACCTATAATTTAAAGATATGATTCGTATAGCTATAAACTATTAATTTGGATAGAAAAAAATCCATACATTTTCCCATTTTAATTTGGGTATTTTCCTATATTTTTAATAGAAAGCTCTTGATATAACACGCAATAAAGAGGGGTGGGTCATATGCCGAAACGTATATTTAGCATACAGAAATGGCAGTGGTTAATTTTATGTGTTTAAATTGAATAAACACCTCATTAAAAAAACAAATCTTCTTGTGTCCAATTAATAATCAGTTTGTTACACAGTGGGATATATTTATATTGCTTAAAACGAGTTGAATCTAATTACCGAGACACAAAGAACAATATATTACAAAAAAGGAAACATGATATTGAATGAAAGAATATAAAAATAGAAGCCATGCATCAAATAAATCTTTACATTCGATTCCATTCACCACCAACATACCATAAACCTATTATCACGTGTAGCCTTTAAAAACGCGTTTTTCCACAAATAAAACTTTATATTAAATGTAATTGATGTTTTAGCAGCAGCGTACCACATATCTATTTTCACGTGTAGTCTTCAAAAAACGAGTTACTCCACTTTTCATACGGCGGATGCGGTAATCTTGAATGTCGTGCATTCGTCTCTTCAGTTCCATCTTTAGTTCCAAAAGATTCAGCCTGCAAGGTTGTTTCCTCGTTAAAAGAAACGTTACCGTCTACGACGCGTCTATCTAATTCCATCATCCCACTTAGTCGGTCAGAGTTGCTTGCATTGTTTATCTGCTGATTAACAATTACAAGCGTATACCCAGGGTTGTTAAAACAACTTTGAGATATTTTGAATTTTCTACTTCCTTCTTCAGTCGTCCGCTCCTCTTCTGAACGAATGCCCGTTGCTTCCACCTGATTTATGGGTAGCAATCTAGTCGACACTTGCATTGGTTGATGTTGGTTGAATGGACAAGGCATGCTGCTGTAGCAATACATAAAGGATCTGTTACGGTTTGTGAAAATATTTGATTTGCATTCAACGAGATATGTGTTTTCCATAATCAAGTCATGTCGCTTTACAGGGCACCATCCTTCAAATCTCATATCTAGTTCATGAAATGTTTTTGACCGAATGTTCATGAAATTTACAAAGGATATTTACATACAGCATACAGGTTTTTATCCTAATTAAGCTCTACCTAATTAAAAGAATAATAAGTTTAAGCTTTTTATCTAAATTGAGTATTTTGCAAAGTACTTTACCACACACAACATGTACACATTAAGTATAAGTACAAATAGTATATACTGAAAATTAATCAGTCATTTTTCTGATATAATATGGTACACAATTGTAATTTAGACAAGCATGTAAATACTGTTCGCATGATGTTTTGTGTTTTAATTATTTTTTGATAGATACCTTTTCTGAGTCCTTCTTCGTCTTGCTACTTCAAAAGTCGTGAAAGTTATGAACAAAATGGCAAAAACGGACACACCAAGGACGATAACTAACATAGTGTAATCCTGTGTAAACCGTTCTATCAAAAGAAACCATAAATTGTTACGTGTTTCATTAAATATCAAACGCCAATACTTCCTATGGTAAAACATATGTAAATAATCAAAATTATTACATTAACATGTGTGACAGTGTAAAACGATGCATGTCAAGATTATTGCAAAATATTTGTTGAATTTATTTAATAACTGATAATGATTTGATTGATTCATGAATCTTGAATTAACACTTACTTGCAGTCTCCACGCGATTTTGTGTGGTTTCTTCATATATGTTAGTGTAGTTACTGGTTTTTTCTGACTTATGTGTATCAACCGTGGATATTTCAAAATCGGCTTTGTTTTTCAAACCAATCATTACGTCTATTCTAGTTTGATTTATATTCTCTGCATACGTCATATTATCCATATCAAATTTAGTAAACCTTTGAATATAACAAAAACTATATATAATCAGTTTGCAAAAAGACATATATGTCCTTTTTTATGTAAAAGAATTATCAGGATTTCCAGATTTTTTTCTTTTCTTTCTTTCTTTATTATTTTTTTTAATGAAGTGAATAAAGATATATTTTAAATAGATTGAAAATAAAATCTTCACGCTTGTTCCATAAGCTGTTTTCATGAACTTATCAGCAACTTACATAATGTGTTCTGATGTGCTTTTTGAATTAATTTTGCTGATTGTACTATGGTCTGCCGTGTTTCCTTTGCTTGAATCGCCATAATCGTCCACTACAAATATAACATATACTTTTTATTTTAATAACACTTTGCATTTTTGTCAATTAATATGGTTAAGTAATGGTGTATTTTCTGGTGGTATGGTGGTATGGATGGGGTATATGAGTTTTTAAGATGAGCTTATGTTAAGTATCAAATTAACAACACACAGAAACACCATAAAAAAGGTTTATTATATATTTTTAATACCTAGTATAGATACGAATTGCCTTTGTTTGACGCTTTCTCTATCTGTTAGTTCGCAAGCGAAGAAACCTTCATCCTCATTTGTTATGCCTGAAAGAAAAATAAATGCTTTGTTATTTATCTATATCTTTAATAAATGAAAACTAAGTACGTTTTATGTTCTTTAGATTTAAATGGAAAATCGAAATTAAGGTCAGTCGCGGGTTTAAAATAGTGCGCCTTCTTCGCAGGGTATTAGGTATTACTTAAAGAAAAACGCAAATACAGAGTAACAAGTTCAAATACACAGTTTATCATATAACGTTTTTATCGTAAATAAATTACCATCTCATAAAAATTAGTTTAAGTGAAATGAATCATGTTCAAAAGTACATTTATTATCTCCCAGCTACTTGGAAATCGACGTTATCGGAGTCAAATTCGAACGATGACGTCAGCTGAGGCATTGTCGTAACAACTGACAAAAATCAACATCGTAAATTTAAGAAATAAACAGCAAGTTAAAAAGTTCACCGGGATATGAACTTAGTTGTCATGTGATCAAATCCTTTTAAACCCGAAGGGCAAAAAGTTTATTTATACATTACCCTTTCATTGCTGAAAATTAAAAAAAAATCGTATGTTTGTAATATTTTACATATGAAATTGTAAATGATAACACCCGTTTCCCTATATAATCCTATATAAAATGTCGGGAACGATACGGACATACGACCAAACAAAATTTGAGTGCGGTAAACAGATAAACTATCCGGCCAATCAACTTTATATTTGGAACATAGTTTACTAGTTGACCTTTCATTGGACACAAATTTAAACAAATCGTATGTTTGAAATATTCTCCCGCGATACTCCATAATCAATTTCAAAATCTGATTTTCTCAAGTTTTAGTAAATGATCAAACATTGACATCGAAACATTTAAACTTCAAAATCATAATTTTCATACATATATATTTGGGAATGGACTCATTTTCAACCTATGCTATACGAGTTCGATATAGTTTGAGGCAAATCGGTTACTAAAAGGGCTTAATCTACCCCGTTAATGTTAAATAAGTTTAACATTGGTAAGAATTAAATTCACTCCTCTTAATTCAATCTTAACGTTTAAGAAATACTATGATATATATGATCGATACAACGACCTTGTTAGTAAATACAATCTTCCACTGGGTTGCATGCTGACTGACACTTTTCATACCATAATTAATCACCTAACATTCTAGGGAATTCTCCGTTTATCCCGATTACGACAAAGAGCACAATAGAGGATGGTCACTCCTCCAAGTGCATCGTATTGTGAAGTAGACACATTGTTTATATACAATATAGATAAATTTGTATAGCCAATCAAATAAGGTTTTGCAACTAGAAATGAATTATACAGTTACTTAATGACGGAGATAGAAGATCGCTAGCCTCTGTAGATCGTGTGTTTCCTTGACACAAACAACGCGTACAATCATCAATAATACAGAAATAAACTTAAAGAAATACTCACTTGTTATTTGTAATTTAAACACGATATTCTGTTCCTGAGCTGACAAATCCAAGTGTACGCTATATCTTGCGTCCTTGATTACGTAATTATATGACTGAGTGATTTGAATGTCATCTTTGAACCAGCAAATGGAATAACTATTCACAAAATCCAGTAGGGTAATATTTGATATTAGACATTTGATGACTAAAGTATCTCCTGATGCAAGGAAGCTGCTGTTAGCTTGAATGTTGAAACTAGGAAAATCTGCCGATGTAATTGATGCTAAGGAAATCCATGCAAACAAAATCAGTATCTTCATTTTTTCTGCAATCATTAAGAATAGATACGGTTAAGTATTTTTCTCATAAAAACTGTTTCTAAATGTGTAACAGTGTTAAATCAGTTCTTGGTACTTTATCGATATCAAATATAAGCTGTTAATCATTATTTGATAGATGACTATTTTAATTCTAAATTGAAAGGTAAAGTTATTTTTCAGATATACTTGCAATAAAAAGAAAATGTATTAAAATACTTTCAATATTCCCTTTTCTAAAGGTATGTGTTGGAAAAGTCCGCTGAAACTTACCTATGATGGGTAATACGTTTAACAAGAGTGGACACTATACATGGTTGACATTGTCCAGAAAACAAGTTTTATAGTACGTTTTTCTGGTCTTTTCGCTTTGTCTCAAAATGAAAGCATTTTCAAAAGATTCTTTAAAATGCGTTTTTTTTTTATTGCGCAATAACATACATTGCTGTTAAAACAAATGTTTGTTTTATTTCAATAAATTATTTGATCTGATGTGGGGTTGGGGATATTATGATTCTCAAAAACGTGTCGCTCTATGTATTCAATAGCTATACATCTAGTGCAAGCCCAGTTTTAGTCATGAAATCTAAGAATGCCGAAAGCAGAAAGAAAACTTACAATCATTGGAGCGGGAGTAAAATGCATTATAAAACCCCAATCTAAAATCATTTATAAAGGCGGTTTTAAACAAATGAAAAACATGTTACCTTTTGTAAAAGTGTTAACACATTGTCCACTTTTTAAGTGGGTTTCAAATTTTGACAGTTCCATTTTTATTGACAATTTTATTGTTCTACTATGGTTCATTTAGAATATGTTAAATCTTTCTTTTTTAAATGCATTCGGATGTTTTCTTATTGTTTAGAGGTGTCTGTTTTGGAAATAAGACCTTGCAATAGCCTACTTGTATCATCTTATTAAGTGTGAGAATAATACATTTAATATATATGTTGGTTGAAAATCATTACACAATTATAAGAAAGAAAGATTTACCTTGAAATTTTAATGATAATCCTAAATTTCTTAATGTTCGTAAGGTCACACTTCAGCTAGTTTGATTAATTTTTGACTTAAATGTAAAATATAGACAAATTGAATGTAATAAGATCCTTGATAAACGGAAAATAGGATCGACTATGTAAATACTCAAACAAAGAAACGCTGTTATTCTTATCTATGGTTAAAATTTTTAAGGAAGTCGCACCAATGTTAAATAAATTGCGCAAACACATAATCGGAATTGCAGGCTTTAATAAACTCGTTCCTTTAAACAGATTGAGACACCGTTACAAAACCATACACATAAACATCATGTAAGCAGTTTTTTATGCCTTAAAATATCTTTATTTAAGTTGGTCTTTTGTAAGACAAATCAGTGATAAAGCGCATTTCTTTTTACAACTAAGATACTAATACTTATTCTGGCAATACAGTATACTGCCTAGGTGGCCGAGTGGTTGGGGAGGTAACCACTCATCGCTATGAGAGTGGGTTTCAGAGACCGTGCATAAGTTCAGGTCCCGGCCAAAATATAAGGAATTTTCCTATGCTTCAAGTATATGACATTATGTCATCAAACCGATGACTTCATGTTCATATCAATTAATGACACCAACACTTAATTATAGTGGTGTAATTTGAACACAGTATACTGTATTTCGAAAACAAGTATACTTGTTTGGGTAGAGTTAGCTTACAGGTTTTTGGTTTTTTTTTCAAATATTCTTCCAAAATATTTTCGCTACATTTTTTCATATGGATGTTATCTATTTCTGCAAATTCTTGCCTCGGTATCGTCAGTTTTCACAGAACGAATGGAGATCGAATCATAATCTTTAGAAAATGGGTTTATACTTAAAACCTTTTCACGATCTTTTAAACTTTTTCGTACTATTCTATCATAAGTATAATCCATTGGTTGTTCTACACTCTGCGTGACGTCATGCTCACTTGTTGCTCCTGTTGATTTCTCAAAATCCAAATCTCTGTCTGCGTAATATGTTGGTTTTATTTTGGATTCCATTAAATAGCATGTATTCTTACATGTGTCTTCCGTTTTGTAACTGCACAATGTTCCTTTGTATGGAAGTGATTCCTCCTTATCTATGAGATACTCATCATACTCAAATCTATAGGGATGAGGCACTGATATCTCAGATGAGGCAGTGATATCTCAGATCAGGCAGTGATATCTCAGTTTTTTCGTGATATAATACTCATAATCAATCTTTCGAAGTTGTGGTCTAGCATAATTGGATCCTGGATGATTCAATCTGTAAATCAAATATAAAATGTCCAACTAATATGGATACTATCAAAGCTATGATGAATACAGGCACACATATCCCTAAGATAATACTACTAAAATCTTGTGCAGGTTGTGCTTTCAAAATAAATAAAACAGAGTAAATATTTATTATGTTATATGCCATGTTCAAATTATAGAAGTGTAGTTCATTTATAAAAACATCATTGGTAAAAACAAATTATAGAATAATAATTAAGTTATAAATCATTCCATAGCATGAAATCTAATTATTATTGCGTTTTTTTTTTTTTATATACAAGGGTTCTACAGAACCTGAAGAATTGTAGCTCGATGCCTGGTTATTAATGTTTAATCTACTATGCATTGTAAACTTAACATTTACTATATTTGTAAACACAAACAATGATTACATGTATGAATACAATTGCTGTGTCTTTAAAATCAAAGTAACCTTGCTGAGTCGGCTTTCCCGATTTTTTGTAAAGCCCCTTTCACAATTGGCGCACTTTACAACACTTTGCGACCGAAATGTGTTTACTTCACGCGAGCTCTCGCATACGTTGCCAATGTCTCGCATTCATTGCTTGCGTTTTAGTGGTCACATCAAACTTTCTTAAAATAGTGTACATGCTCAATTTTCAGATACGACCGAATGTGATTCACATTGCAACGCACGAACGTTAGTACAAACGTGTTACGCGTTTTCTGGGTTTTTTTTTTTTTTTTTTTTTTTTTTTTTTGTATTCACAAGACAGATGCACGATTTTTAAAGGTTGTAAGATGAATTTCAGCTGTCTATGCGTGTATTTTGCGACCATGAAACTGTTGCTCAACGTGTCTTAGGCAATCTTACAACGTTTTACTATCATTGCACGATCTAGACTTGAATTTGCCATGCTGTATATGCATCTCTTTATAAAACTACAATTGACCATTTATGCTGCTGCACCAATACCAACCTCATAACGAGCATCGGAGAGAATTGGTATATATACCTCCTCTGACCCGCACGAGCATTCTTACCATGGAAGGCATGATTGCACGACTGCCGCACGTCCAATTGCATTGGCACACGTCCAAACGTCCGATCACCTGAACGCTAGCGCGATCCTATCGCATTGTATTACAACACTCGCTTTCGTTGTACACCAGTCGCATATAGACATTAGATATAACATAAGATTTAAGGCGTTTGCATGGCACAGCAGTCGCTTTAGACCATGCGAGTTTCGTACGAATAATTTTTCATATTATTTCGGCAACAGTTTCCCATCCAAATCTAAATTTTTCGGTTGGACGAATATTTTGTCGCTTCTACGTGCGTGCCAATTGAGAAAGGGCCTTAGGTAATTAGATATACATATTTTTTTTAAAAGAATTTCGTTCCTCTGCTTTGATCAGTTTTTTTCTTCTTCATTTTCAATAAAGACTAGGCCTCCTCACATTTTTGTGCAATAGATGATCTTCAAACATATTCTTAACACATTTTTTTTAATTATATTGACATTGTTTTGCAATTAAAGTATATATTTATTAAAATACAAGAAAAAAAACACGATGCCGATTGTTGAGTTAAAAAAGTTAAAACACTTTTTATTCCACATAAAAAATACATCATTAGCAACTGCTTTTGGGGGTTTTTTCCTATGGTTTTAAGTTTTCTGACAAAGATGTTATTCAAGTAAACATTTAAGACTATATAATATATTAATTGCTTTTAAAATCTTAAAAGCTAACAACAGCATTTCAGTAGTCTAATACGTTCACATAATTAATAAAGAGATATGAATAATAACTTTTTATTTATTTAGAATGGTTTTGAATGTATTTATAGTAACTCATATGTATGATATGTGGTGATAACGAACAGTGGTCAAAATCAAAAGTCCAACGAAAAATACAAATACAATAGCAAACACGGATCTCTAAAACGTAGATGTAGGATCAGGTGTATGTTGTGCCATTTATCATTTCGAATAAAAAAAACCCGACGATTTATCTCCAACTTTCAGTGCAAAAAGTCATGTTAAATGCAACGAAGCACCAAAACCTAAGCATATAGACACTAAATCATTTTTAGGATTGTTCGTTAGGTTTGTTGTGTAGGTGACAAAAAAACTGTTTTGACTTTTGATTACAAAATCAATAATATAACTGGTTGAAAAGGGGCTGGGTGTAAGTTTAAGATTGCGTTTTTATCCAGCAAATATATGTTTACCTATAAATTCTCATCATCTGTTCCTACAATTCAGTTCGTCTTCGTATATGTGTGTAAGCTAAACTGTATTAAACAATGCAAACTATTGAAAGATATCACAAACGTTCTCACTTGCAGTCTTGATGTTGATTATTGTCGTTTGTCCGTAGGTCGTGATTTCTTTCGGCGTAGTACTGTATATCATTTCTACAGATGGGATATCTGTAATATCTGTGATATCATAGTCTGTTGTGTTTCCCATGGCAACCGTTATGTTTATTTTATTCGTCTCTGTCTTTTTTACAGACGTCACATTATCAACATCAAACGTAGAATATGTTTTCTAGAATTTAGGAAGAAACAATGGAATTTGAATCTTGCACAGAACAAATGTATCTCCAATTGAATATCCAACATTATATAGTACTTTTTCTTTAAAGTTAGTAGTATGTCATGTAATGTATTTAAAATGTGAAAAAGAGAGACGAATTAGCTTAGTTTGAAATATTGTATGCTTTAACTTTAATACAAACGAATCACATCAAAAATGTATTATTACACAATTCCAAATATAAAGGAATGTTTAAAAAGTTTTCGAAATTGTAAGCCGGAGGAAACTTTCTACTGGTACTACCAGTGTGTTGACGCATACTCACGGAGGCCACATGCAATTTCCGGTACTTTTTAAAAATTATAATTTTCATAAATGATGAGTTCACATCCAATAATACACATATTGCCTTTATGTACAATTTGGGGTTGAACTGTTTGCATCTGTTTGTGATCTTCATATTATTTCCATTAAAAACCCGTTTTTAGATATGACACAAACAAACATTCTCAGGATTTTATATTTGTATTTGTGCCCTCATGCAGAAAAAAATATGATAAAATAAAAAAAAATCCCTACCTACCTACCTAATTTTTTCATCATTGTTACCCTAAACACACAATTTTTTTTCTTAGGCCTAACTGTTAGGTAACATTATATTGGGGGAAAATATTATATTTTATACACTTTATTTAATGTTTCGTTCAATAAGGAGTACATCACAATATGTGGTTGTCCCATACCACCGTAAAGCTGAAAATTGTGCTTTACACGGTTAATTACCTAATAAAATTGAGCAAGGGGTTTTAAAGAATAAAGTTATGAAAATACATGCAATATGTTACAATTAAATGATCTTTGTCTGAAGTTACGTACACAACACAGGTCTACAGGTTGCATTAGCGGGTACTAGTTTTACCCAGCTCTTTGGTTTGATGAGTATCACATGGTGTACATGCATGTGTGTTTTCGATATGCAGAATAGGATTAATTAACACGAATAAACGTTTCTTTTGTGGTGATCAGCTAAAGGAATTCATATTGTGCTAATTGGATTATCATTATGATGTTGACCAATATAGGTAAGTATAATACATGTAGTAGCGCAATATTATGAGACACCGGTATACAAAACAGTTAAGTTTTACTTTCACTTTCTAAAATGTGATCTCCCTTTGCCAGCATACTGTATCATCATCTTTATTTGAATAAGCTTATCTACAGTTTCTGTCTTTTCAATTGCAGAATTTTTTTTATTTTTTCATTTGTCAGACTTACACTATTGAGTTGACTCCATATTGACCCTATTTTGTATTAAATTTGGGTTTTAAATATCATGTTTATATGAGTTATAATAGGGAGGAAGGGGAAGGGGCCTTAACCGTTCCCCATCCCCAGGATGTGTGGATTAGATATACATTTCTAGTGAGAATGAAGGCATGCTGCAGCTTTTTTTCCCCCATTATACCCCCTACCCCATCATCATACACCAGTAATAGAAAAAGAGTTAATGACTAATTTTCTTTTATTTTAAATTGCTTATTCTTTTTTGTCAAGAGATATGTGGTATGTCAAGATTTATGACTCATGAAAATTTGTGCATTTAAATCCTGATTGTTAACATGTATAATTATACATGTATATAAAAAAAATACATGTGATATTTTACTAGGGATCATGCAATAAATTGCAGAATTGCCAATCGGTTATTTATAACTCATTTTGACTGATTAATTTGTTAATCATTTTGAAAATAAAGACATTTCTAAATACATGTATAACATATTATCAATAGATTGATGTTGTAACTATTTAAGGCCCCACTCTGCAGATGCCCTATAGTGATCATTCTGTCCAATTCTGTTGATCATGTCAAGATACATTAGATACATTTAAGACAAATTGGCCCCTGCCCCTTGGGTTATTCCCCCACCCCCCACCCCCCCGGAGTTGTTTTTAAACAACCACCCCCCCCTCCTCTGAATAGGAAATTATAATACATTTTAATAACTGTTGAGATCCCCACCCTAGACCATATTTATTCTTCATCCTTGTGTCATTGCACATCAATTGGTACATGTATATAGGTTATGCCCCCTTTCAGATGCCCAGTGACTTTCCAGAGTTGGAACTAATCAAGTATTAATCTATCTTATTCATATGTAGTGTAATTCCTAGCCCAAACCCAATGTTGACCCTGCTTTGTTTTTTACAGCAAGCTCTAGTGTTTTTTAGACTGACTTTACAATTTCTACAATTACATGTAACGTTTTGTTTATCTTTAAGATTAAAAAGCAATTTCCAAAATCTCTTTATGTACATCTGACATCATACAGAAAAATACCAATCAAGAAATGATTTTGCTACTGTAAAAATGTGAGAAGAGACTCTGAATCTCCCCACCCCCCGAAAACATGAATAGTTAAATATTTTTAAAATATCCTCAAAATCATCAAAATCCCCACTCCTAAACCATATATATTTTTTTCTTTTGAACCATGACCATGTCAAGGCAAATCTTTTTGTGGTATTAGTAGGTCATGGCCTCTGGGGGTCACCTTAACCCCAACCCACCCTCCCAAAATCAGAAATGATCAAATAACTTGAAAAAAAATGCTTGTGATCCCCACCCCTAAAGCATATATATTCTTCCTCCTTATGCATCTTATGGTACGTTATTTCAATCACAAAAGATAAGAGGAGGTCCAGGAATTAGGTTTTTTATGGGACGGAACATCATTTTGCAGATAGCATTGACCCTCAGAATCAAATTTATAATTCTAAAACCTTATTGCATATCTATAGCTCAGCCCCCGTTATATCCCTATAAATGATGTGGCTATTCATTAAATCATGAGAGGAGTTCTGGGAAGTAGGTTTTTTTAGGAGTGATAAACGTCAATTTTCTGGTACTATTTGACTCCCTGAATGAAATTTAAATTTTTAAAACCTTATTGCACATCTATAGGACAGTCCCTATCATATCTCAAGAGATGACATAGCTACTGCATAAATTGTAAGAGGAGTTCTGGGAACCATATTTTTTTTGCAAAAAACGTCATTTTTGATGCCCACAGACCCCCGTGATAAAAACAAAAACTCTGAAACATGATTACATGTCAACATGACACCCCGAAGCATATCCTATTAGATCATAAGGCTACTGCAAAAAGAAATTGACGTTTTTTGAAACCAGACTTTTTGTAAAAAAAACGTCTTTTTTCAGCCATTTAATGAACCCCAAGACAATATTGAAATTTCCGAAACCTTATTGCGCATCTATAGGACACCCAAAAACATATTCCAAGAGATGATTTGTCTACTGTTGAAAATGTAAAAGGAGTTCGAGGAAGAAGGTTTTTTGTCAAAAAACGTCATTTTTTACCCATTATTTGACCCCCAGGACTACCAGAGAATTTTTGAAACCTGTTTACAAAACAACATGACACCCCAAATCATACTCCAAGAGTTCAGTTTGCTGGTTTATAAGATGTAAAAGCAGTTTGAGAAAGTAAAACGTGACAGACGGACGGACAGACGGACGGACAGACGGAACAGGGTAACAACAATATACCCGAACTTTCTTTAGAAAGTGCGGGTATAACAATAGTAAGTGAAAGGAGGTAGGGAAATCAATGTAAGAAAATTTTAAAAGCTCAACATTTTTTTATTTCAATCTCCATTATAACTGATCTCTGACAAATTTGAAATGTCATTAGTTTATAATTTATCAGGCATCCATGATCCATTTGTAGAAAGTTAACTCAGGTGGCAGTGCTAAAAATATATTTTGTCGGAGTATATCACATGCGCATATATCACACGAAACCAAACATGCTTAAATTTCCTCTAAAAAAAGCATGCACTCTCTTCCTTAATAAAATAAAAAATAATTCATTATTTTTGTATGATGACTTTTATCAGTACTTTGTAAGGAAATTGACTGCCGCCGTTTGATATTATTGCCATTTTTCAGTTCACAAATAAGGGAACCTACATCTTCATTTGTTATACCTGAAATTGAATAAAAAAACAAACATAATATTCAATTGGTTCCTTTTGTATGAATTGAACAATCTATATGTAAGGATGTTTTCGTTTTATTTATTTTTTGTTGTTTTGGGCGGTTCTTTACATAAATTGTCTTATTAAAAAATACTTACTTTTTTCTGTAGCTCGGACATTACATTCTGTTCTTGCTTTGCAACATTCAACTGCACCCTAAATCTCGCATCATTGATGACGTCACTAAATGATTTTGTGACCTGCACATCTTTAAACCAGTTTGTTGAATAGCTATTCACAAAAGTTAGTAGGGAAATGTTATATATAATACACTTTATGATAAGGGTATCACCCGGTAGCAGCGAGGTACTGTTAGCTTGAACGGTGATGTGGGAAAACTCTGATATTTCCATTCCATCTACAAAACGAGGAGGATTTTATCTGAAATCAATTTGTAAATAATTGGCTTATGCTTAAATGATATTTTCTATGTGTTAAGGAATAATCTAAAAAAAACGGTTTGTGCTATGATCAGATAATGAATAGTTAATGATTAAATGAGTTTGATAATGTAATTCAAGTCACGTGTGAGTAATTTAACGTCAGAAAACTAATATGTGTCGTGATATATATATATATATATATATATATATATATATATATATATATATATATATATATATATATATTATATTATATAGTTACGAAATGCGAAAAACTTAATGTCAATAAATAATTAAGACAATTCTTGCAGGCCCTATCATAACTATCTTAAACAATAAAAACTGTGTTTCTTTTAGATTTTTCCATTTTTATAAATAAATGTACCATTTTCATCTCAATATGTAATATAATACATTGGGTCTCACTACGATTGCGGGCCCTTGTTTTCCCAAGCGTCTTTTTATGGATAAAGCAAACTAGAATTCCTAACAACCATATATAACAAAAAACATACACGTACTTTCTCACATCATTCACGATTAAATTCAACTAACGCATGAGACCAACGTGCGCTCAGTAACCAACTGCAGATACCCTAACTCTACATGGACATCCAAAACTTCCCATGAAGTACTTAAATGTAAGTATATTAAAGTATATGTAAGTATATTAAATGTTTGAACTATTTGCATTCATTTGTTTCAGTGCTTTTCTATCCACTTTTATTTTTAAGCAAGACATTATTATTTTCAAAAGGGTGTTGTTAACTCTTAAGAGGTAAACAAAATGACCATCTCACCCCCTCCCGAACCAAACACAAAACACAAATGACTAAACACCATTATATAACATACAGTTGTCCAATATGGCAATGCGAAACAAAACTAGACATGCAGATAGACATAGTACAACGTGGATGAAGAAAAAAATTAATCCCGAAACTAGTAGTTCATTTCAGCTAAAATAAATCCGCAAAAATGACAAAATATAGCTTTATTAACGTAAGGTGGCACCTCTATCTAAATACAAATATGACAACCAAATACAAAACTTTAGTTTAATTGGAATTGAAAGTAAATCACCAGTTTTGATAAGAGTAGTAATAACTTCTCCTATCATGATGATATAAGTTAATATTAGGGGTCAGTATCGTCTCGATAACGGCTGCATTTATTAAGGCTAAGGATAAAAATTACCAAATATAGCTTTATCAACTTAAGTTGACACCTTTATCTGAATATAAATATTAAACCAAAACATAAAACTTTATCTAAAATTTGAATAATGTCAAACACCAGTTTTGATAAGAATAGCGATACTTCTCCTTTCATGATAATATCAGTTAATATCAGGAATCAATATCGTCTCTATAACAGCTGCATTTACAGTGGTAACAACGTTATTGTTGACATGCCAATCGTGTTAAATAGTTCGTGTACCGTGGGTGAACGTTCGTGCAACGTGCGGGATCATGCGTGTATCAGAAAAATTTTTCGTTTTGTAAATTTTTTTACGGAATGCCAGGCTTTATTATAAACTAACGACGAATAGTTTTTAAAACAACGCACCAATGTGAATTTAAAACTTTTTTATTGAAGAATATTGACAATTGATTAGTACATACATGTATCATGTCAGCGCTAATCTTTTTAAAATATTCTCCTTTTCGTCGTTAAATAGTTATTCAACAGCTCATTTAATCCTTTGACCGTCCGAGTTAGTTTTGCGTGCTTTTGCAATCAGTCTATATCAAGGCGAAGTATCCATCATATCTTGACACATAATTTCAATAATATTAGCGTCAAGCAAGAGAGACAGGTTAGATTAAAGCGGTCAATCTTACCCATTCCCCGTTCAAAATTAAACAATTATTCCCTAAGTTTTCTTAAAATGAAAATACGATACGCATTCCTCTCTGTTATATTGTATAAATATTCATTAGAATTAAAATTTATTTAGACTCTAAAATTTAGAATAGAAAGAATTCAATCAAGTACTACATGTACCGTATATTATGGAAATATGGGATGTGTAAAATCGAAATTCTTTGGAACAAGGTAACAAATTTACCTGTATCTCGCACAATTAAATCGTACGTAAGGGAATCGAATTACACATTAACTAGTATTTAAATAATTTCGTGTAGTTTATGCATTATCTTCATTTCTTTTACACTAATTGACTTAAACTTATGATACAAGTTAATACTCGTTGTGGAGTCAAAACAATTTAATTGGTGTATGGATACTATCATATCGTTTACTCGTAAATCAAATTAAAATAAAACAGTCCGTGAGTACTTTACATGCCGCTTTTCAATAAAACACAGGCTTATTGTAATACAAATTAGAGCAAAACGTTTTCTTAATTCTAATCGTAAAAATTAATTTTGATTTTGCGTGATTAATGGTGTAGAATCGTTCGTTTGCGTTTTTTATCGTTATCGTTCGTGTATCGTGAAAATTCAGTAAGTTAGTGATCGTCCGTGTACCGTGCGCAATCGTTCATGTATCGTGCGTGATCGTTCGTGTATCAGAATCGTGCGTGTCGTTTGTCAACAATAACGTTGCTACCACTGTACTAAGGCTACGTCAACACAATTAGCTGTTAAATCTTTGACATTATTAGGTAAGAAATAGTGCATCCATGAAGATAATAATTTTTTGGTCATTCGTATTTGCTGTCTGTTGGCGAATTCAAGACTGAAAATTCAAAACAATTTCTTAAGAACTGTGAATCTAAAAACGTATATGTTTTCTGTGTTTGGGATTCAAGACAGAGCAAAACTGTCTGCAAGTATAAAAAACGACAACAACAAACGGACAAACAAAACGTGTGTACAGAAGCAAATGACTAACGCAATTTATATAACAGCCACAACTCACGAATATATACATACTTGCAACATCGATGCATAGCACTGATCAAAATGAGAGAGAGAGAGAGAGAGAGAGAGAGAGAGAGAGAGAGAGAGAGAGAGAGAGAGAGAAGGCGAGAGAGCAAATGCCGTTGCGTTTTAAAATCAATCCTGGTTGATATTTTCTAATTATACAGAACATTCTTTTATCTGATTAAGATGAATAAAATGATATTACATAATTGGTTATATTAACATGTATATTTGTTCGATGGGACAGGACGGATATATCAACTTTGATTTATATTTTTTTTATCATATAATGACTTTTGAAGTGATGGAAATTCCATTTTGTTTTACGTATAAATGTGTGCTCATATCGATGTTTTATGTTTCCAGAAAACATGTCGATATATTATTAATCGTCTGAAAAAAGGACAAACTCCTAGATATAAGGAATTTTATCATTTATTAAAACTTGAGAGTGGGCAGTTGTTTTTCAGCTGAAATGGATACCAGATTATGAGAAGTAGTTAAAATACTTGTATAAACGTAATTTAATCGAGAAAATGATACACTGTCCTTAAAAATTAGTATAAGAAAACCCTTTCACAAACCTCATCTTTACACAATAGGGTTGATAAAGAAAGAGGCGAATTGCATATTATTCGTTTTTTATGTTTGTAAAACGTGAACCCAAACAATATTGTTCAACAATATTGCGTAAACTACTCATTTATCCGGCTACTGTATTAAATGTGTTTTAAATACGGATGCAAATTGTGGCATTTATTTATCATTCACTGTGAACAAGTGTAATTTAAATGTTACTATTGTAAACTGTGCATTTATAAATACGTTTGTAATATCATCTTTTTTAAAACTTGATAGTATTATGTTCAACTACTTTTCAAACAAAATATATTTTTTATTGATGTGGTGGACGAAGAGAGTTGATTATTTTATACAAAAACAATTTGACTGACAATTTTGTTTAAAGCAAAAACGCATTTTACAACTGACTTAATACAAGTAGTTAACAAGTAGCTAACGTTCATTAAATTCATTTAAAACCCTGATCTAAAGGGGTTTGTTTTACAGTTTGCTATTTAAATTTTTGTATGACCCCCATTCGGAAGAATCACCTATTACGCGACTGTCAAATCAAAGAGGACGGGGACACACTATGTCTTAAACCATGTGAGTAATGCTGTTTTTATTCTATGTTAAATGAATTTCATATCATGAAACTTTAAAGATATATCTAAATTCGTTTCTCATACTGTACGTTAGTTCAACTGATAATTCTATAGCATAATTTACAATGCGGCCTTACCATGACATTTAGATTGTAATTCTAGCTCATTTCTTTATATTTTAGAGGTTTCGAGTTTAAAACAGTTTTTGAACATAGTTTTACTTAAGAACCTAACAAGGAAGTACTTGTATAAGGGGTTATCATGAACTTCCTG
Source organism: Magallana nippona (assembly GCA_033439105.1). Taxonomy (NCBI): domain Eukaryota; kingdom Metazoa; phylum Mollusca; class Bivalvia; order Ostreida; family Ostreidae; genus Magallana; species Magallana nippona. Next base: position 42,026,067 of record CM065917.1, on the reverse strand, counting down.
TGCGAACGCTTTGATACAAAAACCACTCAATCGAACATTTCCAATTAAAAGTGTTTTGTAATTTTTATTTCTTCATATTGAGTGCCTTATTATGATAATCTCATCTACACACTAAGTACATGCAAGTTTTCTGTATCACAATAATTAGAAAACTCTGAGTTGGTGTCAAGGACCCCTGTGACGAAAAACGCAATGTGCCCCATTGAATCCAAACACTTATTTTGTGTTGAAACCAACACAAAATATGTTATTCTTTTACTTGTCGTAACAAAATCAAAATCCAAAACCAGAGTGTTTTTTTTTCTTGTAAATTAATTTCTGTGAAAAATGCGAAACTGTTTGCAAATGTGAAGGGCAAAAATTACAGGGGGCAAAAATAACCCTGTATAAAGTAGTAGGGCATACATTTTTGTGGTAAAACATTGTCATTTTTGGAAATGACGCAAAACTCGAGAAACATAACAATATATTCCGAAATTAACTGAAAGAACCACAGAAAGATGAATAGATAAAGAAGTTATATCAATATCTAGGAAGACGGGACACTGAGCCTAAACTAATACACATGCTAAACAAGTACCATATCAAATTAAACTGGAAACAAAAATGTGCATGTAAAAGGTCACAGAAATTTAATAGATTTAAACCTGTGAAATACAAATCTTAAAAGGTTCTAACTTTTCTCGGACAGTGGAGCAGCTTGAAATTATCCACTTCAGAATCCCTTTGTCTAAATAAAAGAATAAAATTTTCAATTTCAAGAAGCTATGACGAGTTAAAAGCAGTTACATGAAACAGTGCGGGAAAATTGTTGGTAGAAAATATTATGACCCCAATAGATCTAATATAGATCGGAAATTTCTCATTCGACAATTCAAATAATCAAACTTCTAAACCATGTTCCCTTCTCTAAAACGTTAAACATGCGATGATGCCATTTGTAAACAAAATACATTTCTAACAGCATGTTCCACATTAAATTTAAAATATTTTAGGTGTAATTAAACCTGTTTATAATATGAATATCATTACACAGAGAATATGTTAACATTACACTTGATTGTGTCTGTATTTCATAAAATGTGTTGAACATTTAGTATGATATACGACTTATGAGATCCACTAGCGCTTCTTCGCAGTTTTGAGCGCCGATTTAAAACATCAAATTTCAATTACACTGACATAAAATTACTTAAAGAATACCTGACACATGTGGCCATCTTCAAGGGTCATCCAATTCCGAAATTAAAGAATTTTATGGCATTATTCTCCATGAAATTATTAGTTTTGCTGTATATTTATCATCTATAGCTGCAAAACTGCAGATGGACAAATTAGAGGCATACATTCCCATATATTTATAAGCTATGCAAAAACGAAAAATATAGCTACATGCACAGTGGGCTGTCTTAATCTCTAGGAACTTCACCTATAATTATAATACTTATGTGTTTTGTCTTGGTTTTGTTGTTCTTTTTTTCACATTATGTGAATTGCGACTACCCCTCTTCAACCATGTTTTACTGTTAACTTTTCCGAACAAGGATTTCACGACATTGGTAAAATCGATTTTTACATTTATTTTACAATTTTTAACTCTAATCACAGGATGAATCTCTGCCATTCAGTCAACTGAATGTTAACTGAATGGTCTGGAAAGGTGACTGAATGGCATAGCTACATGTATGCCATTCAGCTACCTTACAGTTACCTTTTAGTCACATTTCAGTTAACTGAATGGCAGAGATTCATCCTGTGAGTTTTAATTTAGGGGTGGTCTTTAGTCTAGCAAATTAGATAGGAATACATATTATTTTAAATCCTTCTTTTAATGACAATATTGTAAGTTAATATGTTTTATTCATTACACTCTCTTTGAAAATCATCATGTTTTGTTGTCTAATTCTTCTTTTTGTGGGGGTATATCATATATATTTACCACCATTAATGGGATTGGTTGTAATTTGGTGTAAAATTGTGTTCTTTGTGATTAAAGAAAATAACTTTCCACCCCAGGTACCCGAAAGTCGGATACAGACAGTAGAGTGCGATCAGATCTTTCAAACTAAGGATAACCAGGAAATGTTTATAAAAAACAGTTGCTTCATAATTTGAGATAACTGTAACTGTGTGATAGATAATTTCATAACTGTTCTTCACTGAATATGTCAATCGTTATTTTTTTTCCTTTACTTACATATGTATTTATCTATCTATTTATTTATCTAATTATTCACTTATTTATTTATTTAACGCACTTTGATTTCTTTTTTCAAAGTGCGTAATTTTTTTCAAAGTGCCGTGCCACATAGCCTAAATGGCTACACATTTTTACCCCAATTTTAAATGACATCTGGCATAGTCAAATGACTCAATAGTTCAACGTTTATAAGACATGCATGGTCAAATTATCGAAAGCTAACACAAGTGTTGGAATAATCGCCAAAAATATATTATGGCGTAATCTGCAACATGTACATACTGTATACAGGAAAATATGCACCTCCGTTTTATTTTCGCCTCTTCCGCCCTCGCTGTGAGCGGGCGAATTTAAGAATGGATGAATTTTAATGTCCTATATTATTTCTCTTTAAACACAATTTCGTTTTCAAATTGGCGAATTCAAGACGGCAAGTGAAGACGGGCGAAAATAACACTGGGCGAAAATAACCTTGTACAGTATACCACCAGAAACCTAGATGTTCTGCTAACAAACCAAAGCATTCTATATAAGTACTGTGTTCCGTTCCTTCTAAAAAGTGTGTTTTTTATGCCTGATATACCTGGAAAATTCCCAAGAAAGATTTTCTACACCACGCATTGACAAAGCAATCCCTTTTTGAAAAATTGATCACAATGTCTGTAACATGACATCTGGTGATAACGAACATTTTTTTTAAGAGGTCCGTGTTTGCTCTGCTCTTTTTTTGTAATTTTCCTTTGGACTTTTGAATTTGAACACCGTTCACCACATGTCATGTAAAATTTATAGTATCAATATTTTGTAATTTTCTGTTGAAACATTAATTTTTTTGTATAATTCTTTACACAACAATGGAGAAAGGAAAGTGAATTGATAAATATTGATAAATTGAGTATTATTCATCCTTTTGAGAAATGATTGGAAACTGTTTTGTAGGTGTTCAAAATATAAGTTATAATTTTGAGACCCAAACTCTCCCTCTTTATCAATTAATTCATTTTGTTTATATATTAACAGTCAAAGAATATGAGAATCACAGATGAATGAATAGTCTGTTTTTATTCAGAAAACATCCATAACTACTATACTTTAACACACAATCCGTAACATTAATAAAAAAAACAATTCACTATCCAGTCATACTTTGTACAACATTTCTACACAATGTCTTCAGATCTGTATCTGTTTGTGTACATGTCTGTCTGACTATCTTCATTATACAAGTTTTCTAAAAATATGCAATGCTGAAAACAATGTTTTGTGAACAAAACTAGTTTTTCTATACCGGTATTTTAGTAGATATAAAGATATCTTTTTTTTTAAAAGTGGTTAAATCAACCTTTAAACGTTTACTGTTTCATTGTACAACAGATGGCCAAGAAATATGTTATACAGTGGTTTCACCAATATTCGTTGAATACCAATTTTCGTTGATTTCGTTGTTAAGTTGATCCACGAAATTAAATGGTCATTGAAGTGCAGTTTCTACTAACATTTTGTATTGAATGGATCATCGGCCGCGAATTTGATTACATGTATTACATTGAAACTGTATATTCATTTTATCCAAGAAAATTGATATCCTTAATGAAACCACAGTAGTTCAAATGTAAACAGCGCTCATATGCTTCGGTGCCTTAAATATGTGACCAGCAGCTGCAGGTAAGTTATACCCGATTATTTACAATAAAAACTACAAAAACCTTTTTTAATATAACAGAAGAATTATAATATAAAAAAAAATACATAAGAGTTGTAAATAGAAAAAATAAATTTAAGTACAGATCGATGATACGTCCAATACATGTATATCGTATGTTTTTTGAAGTAATCATGTTTTTGATGATTGTTTGTTGTATTTTGTTAGAAACGCCATATACAAATATAATTCAAAAGTTCAATGGAACGCAAAGATTAATTGTTGATAACACTACCTCATTGATTGTAAAGTTATGTTCAAAATAAAAATCAATACTAAATTATACATGATCATTTCACATACAGTGATCATCGGGATAATTTGGAATAGACTGCACTTGCTAAATCTTTTTTTTCACAAAAATTCTCCAAAAAAATCTTTGTCCCACTTTTCATATTGGCGTTTTCTTGTTTTGTTATTTTTTGCATTTACATTATCGGTTTCCAGAGATTCAACTGAAAACGATGCATTTTCTGTAGAAAAGGTATTTGTATCTCTGACAATCTGTGCAGGTCTAATCTTATCTTTCCGCTCTATTTTAGCATATATGAAAGCTGTGCTTTGATCTGGATCATGCATGTCATTGCGCTCCATTGCTTCCTCGAAATCGGCTGTCCGATTCTGAAGGACATGTGGCCGATCTCGATCTCCATCGTCTATAGGTTCGTATTCATCTAGGAATATGTCGTCTGTTGCCTGTTCGTAGTTTTTTCTTTTGTTTTTTATCAAATTGTCTGTACTCTCAGATGTGTCGATAGTTTTGTAACCGTCTGAAGTTCCTATAACCGCCAATGGTTGATTCATTTCTATGATAACATCCTCAATTCTAGAGGGGTGTCGTCTAGCATAATTGGGTCCTGGGTGATTTAAGCTATAAGATGATGTTCAAAAATAAAATTTCTTATTTATTTTTCTGTGTTTCAACAGGTGTTTGAACGTAAATAAAATACAACAATTGATAGGGAAACTGATCACGTCTTTGACTAATAATAAAAACTGAACAAGATTCAATATAATGTACATATAATAAAATACTAATATAACAAAACTTACTACGCGTTACACATTTTCCCATCCCCAATGTTTCATTTTGCTTTAATCATGTTAAGTACTAGTAAATAGTCTTTCGCCAATTCCTATAGACTTTTAATTAAATAGTCCATTCGAGTCCATTTAGAGAGTGCTTCCAGTTAAATATACATTACCGTCTTTATAAAATTACAATTTATAATATCTCATGTGTTGTTTGAAATACGAGTTCTGATCTAATCTGGCATAAGTGGAATATAAAAACAAAAAAATATGATTAAAATGAATCAGCATTAATTATATTTTATTATATTTTAAAACAAAACACAAAAAACGAACAAATAAACAAACAAAATCAAACAAACAAAAAACAAAACAAAAAAAAAAGAACGTGAAAAAATATTTATGTGCAAGATTCTTAGAATTAACGCTTATTGAATCAAAAAAAAGAGGTAAAAACGTAAAAGAATATTTATGTGCAAGGTGCTTAGAATTAAAATCACCTTTCCGCAATCCTCCTACGCTTATTAATCATTTTTCGAGCAATCAAAGCCGATACTGATACTATGATGAAAACAGCCACGCATATCCCTATAACAATACCAGTGTAGTCCTGGCTTGGACGGGCTGTCAAAATAAATCACAGTGGAGGTTAGTTTAATTCACTATGGTTTCGTTCCAAAGCCATGGGCAGCAATTTTCGATGATTTAATGACAATCACAAGGATACATGTACATGTACGTATGATAATATCACGAACAATGATCATATCAATACAATGTGTCATTAGAAGTTGCATTTTATTGAACATTTAATTTCGTGGTTCAAATAAATAACGAAATCAACGAAAATTGATATTAAACGAAAATTGATGAAACCACAGTACTTTGCATGGATATGTCACAAAGAATTTAATCCAAAGAAAAAAAAAACCCATAAAAACAAAGAAATTCAAAAAAAACAACCACATGTTTGAAGGAATTCTAACTTTTCAATCGATAATATTTCTATATATATGACCTAACTTGGAGCTCATCTGAATCTATTTAAGGTGAAGAGAAGAATAATTGTTATGAACTTTTGTTGTGTTTTATTTTTTGCGATTTTTTTTCCCCTTTTCATTCCAATATTTTCTACATTTGTTTTCTTTTATATTATTTTTGGACTACTTGTTATGATTAAATTGCGGTGATAACAAATGAAGTATAAGGTCGACACCTGATAGTAATCATATCAATGATACAGAACATTGATAGTAATCATATCAATGATACAGAACATTGATAGTAATCATATCAATGAAAGGAGCCAACAGATTTTTTGAAATTTGATAGATGAATTCTTTCCATGATGCTGCATAACAATAATTTGGTTTTATAAGGTTACTGTACCGGGGCTTAATTTTAAGATAAACATGGTGAAGAGACGTGCTTAAAACTGTCATTTTCAATGAAATATATAAAAGAAACCAGCTGCAAATCTTGGAGTTTGTTTTCATTTTTGACGAATGAAATATATCCAGAATGCCTACAGTTTCTCTAAAAAACGGCATGTGGATTGTTCTTGTCTTTTTCTTTAAAACGATCTTAAATTGAACATAGGTATCTGGATTACTTTTCATAGCATTGCGAATGAAATGTCAATAGCACGTTTTGTATCCATATAATTCCCTTATAGTAATAAAGTACGGAAAAAAAGATATATTAAATTAATTATGACCTCAAAATGGATATAGGACCAAAATGACATTCTGAAATATTTTTCTATAGATCTTGACCTTAATATTAAGTAATCAACTAAATTGTATTGAATAATGCGATGCGACATTTATCATATATCTGAGAAATGGTCCCCTACTTACTTGCAGTCTCGAGTTGGTATGCTGTCGTTTGTTCATTGGTGGTGTTTCTTTCCTGCGTGATTGATACACCAGCTGTTGTTGTATCTGTGATATCTCTGATATCATCAGTAATGTTTTCTATAGCAACGGTTATGTACGTCACATTCTCATAGTCAATTCTGATAAACAACAAAATAAATAAGTTTTCCGTTCTGATGCCATCTGTTCTTATTCAACAATTTAACAAGTGATGGGATTAAAAAACGAATTGAATAATTTTGCCTTTGATATGTCGATCAACTGATCAGCAATTACATGCGGAAAATAAATAATTAATTGCGTTATTTCACAAGGGACAAAATGTTACTCTTTTTTCGAGTGGTTTCCCAGCAGTTGGACGAATACTTACACAGCTTGATCTGTGGTGTTTCCGTAAGCTGCTTTGTCCGATTTATCATCACCTCTATTGTCTATACCCGTTGTATCATCTATATCATCAACTGCAAAAAAAAAACCCAAAAAACAAACAACAACATTCATAAGCATTTTATTAATTAATATAGTCTCATTATTGCATCGGTGTGTGCATACATATTGACTATAGTCTGTCCCAGGTTACTGCTTCCCTCACTTTTGACGAATTCTAACGAAAATGAACATAACTGTCAAAGATGAATAATTGAAATCGATAAAAGGGGGAAAATCCAAGATTACGTCATTGACACTTCATCTATTTTTACCCGTAGAAATTAACATGATCGAAACAAATTTCTTACAGAAATTTATAATGAGAAATATTTATATATTTTCTCCATTCGAATTACTCGGAACACCTCGCACAGTTTTTCAACGTTATCATCCGGGTGTATTCATGTCTGCTGCAATGCAAAATCCCCGTAGACTTTCTATTTTTGGTTGTGTACTGAAACCTGAAGCGGCAGAGAGAGCGTTTCAAAACAGATAATCTGGACTGTTTTCATTCTAGTGGAAAATCGTAGTTTGGTCACGAAAGTATTTATGATCATCGAAATATTAGCAAAAAGTGGTGGAAGCAGAAACTTGGGACAGAGCATCACAAGTGTTAGTGCGTAATGAAAATTTGTTTGCACACATCGTTGCAGTTATGGAACTATATCTTTCAGAAAACAACGATTAAATGCTTATATTTACATTTTAATCGTATTGCCTTTTCTGCACATGTTAAACCTCAAAATTACCGTATTATCCTAAGGGACAGACCAATTTTAATGGAAGAGACAATGCGACAGCTACGTAAGGGAACATTGATTTTGGCCTGTGACGTTGCACTAAACATGCAGCATTCAACGTTTGTGACTTCATAATAAAAATTTATCATTTAACCTTTGAGTACCATGTCTGTGTTATGATACTTTATCTACAGTAGCTTTTCACACTATTTACATGCAAATATTATGTGGAGTGTAAATATATGAAATGGAATCGTACTTCAATATTGAATTTGACGGTAATATAAGGTTACTGGTTTTAAGTCTAGCAGATAATCGTGGATATTTTTGTAAATGGTTATATCCATTTATGACTGACCAAAATCCAATCAAGGGACAGTTGGTAAGAGCAAGAAAGATGACTGTCCGAAAAATTTTGAAATGTGGATAAAGAGAAAGGGATTTTACTTTTATTCCATTGTTGTTATATATTGCCCCACCCCCACAAAAAAGGGAGGTCTCTCATATTTTATTGGCGTGAAACTCTTCTTGGATTTAATTGTGATCGTGGTTCGCATGGGCAAATAGTGCATACCTAGTATGGATATCGACTGCCTCCGTTTATTGCTGTTGCTATCAGTCAGTTCACAGGTGAAGGTTCCTTCATCTTCATCTGTAATGCCTGAATGATAGACATGTTTTATACTAACAAAACCTATATTCACGAACAAGAGAGCATTAAACCAATAGGTTCATGCTTGTATCAGTCAGCTTCTATCGTACATGTATGAAACATTATATGTTTGTGTAAAACGTACTTAATATGGTATTCGGTACGTTTTATTGATTTAAATATGGCTTACAAATGTTTTAATCGTTGCATCCATGGTTGCATCCATGGTGTGTTTGCAAAAACAAAAACGTTTCTTTGCTATAAACTGCCGTAATTTAGTCTTATTGTCAATCAATAACATTTATATGCATGTATATGAATACGTTAATTCTGTTCCAGTTTAATTATCACGGGTATATTTTGAATTTGCAATGCTCTTTATGAAATAAAGAGAATGCCTTATTTAACCCTAATATTTATCAAAGCTTTTACATATCAGTTACATTATATCATAAAGCATCGTGTTAACTGTCTCACTAGCCAGCACTCACCTGTTATCTGCAATCTAGACAGTATTCTTTCTCGACTTGCAGTCTCCAACTGAACGTTGTATCTTACGTCGTCAGTGACGTCACTGTATGATTTTGTGATTTTGACGTCATCTTTAAACCAGTTCATTGAATAGCTGTTTACGAGGGTAAGTAGTGAAATATTAGATATAAGACACTTGACGACAAGGGTATCCCCCGATGCAAGCAAACTGGAATTTGCCTGAATGGTGAAGTTAGGGAACCCCGTGTTTTCCATCGGTATCAACACAGTCACACAAGGAAAAGAAGCATCTCTGAAAACTGATAAAAAGTTCGTCTAAGTGTCAGATTCATAACATCGATAGAGGAAGCTGTGCCATTAAGTCAAGTGAATGTGTACTTTATGCGCTGCATGCTTATTTTGAGATATCGTCGGTCCAGTAATACACCAGGCCGTGCAGACAAATTGAATACCGCGCGTTAGCGCGCTAGTGATAAGCATCAAGGTGGCAGGGGATAGTTTCGCACGAAAGACTGCATTTGAAATAAGGGGAGAAACTTAGGATTAGCTGGTTACTTACCAGCGAGAAGTATTATAGCATTGAATGATTTATTTTTGACGCCGTCAGGTGAGCAGACAAATTTAGTGACATTCTTTTTTAATCAACCCTTGTAGTTTAAAACACTTAGATTATTAACATACTGTACAATATTCTTTATGTGAAAAAAAAACCCAAAATAAACAAAATAAAACTGAAAGGTTAACATTATATCTACATTAGCTGCATATATTCGATACATGTTTACATCATGTAAATAGTATAGCAAAGCTATCGCCAAGCCACTGCCTTAGCTCTGCTAAAATTACACTACTCAAACCAACAATGGAAATAAGTTTTTCTATATTGAACTTCAAAGGTAGAAAATGTTTAGGAAAAGTCTTAAAGGCAAAAAGCTGCTACAAATGAGTGTTTGGTAAATCTCTAAAAAAAAAAAAAAAAAAAAAGGGGGGGGGGGTCTACCAGATGTTCAATACTGTGAAAAGCGGTGAGCAAGTTCGAAAGTTTTTGGCAAAAAAACTATTTGAGGCAATTGCCGAACAAAGTTTACTAAAACATTTCATTTGTAAAGGGATCTGTCTCAGACTTGAATTTTAAAGGCATTTCGAGCACATTAAGAGGTCATGTCAACAGGCATTGAGCCAAACACTATATAAAGTTGGGATGTAGAAAGAAGTATTTCTGGCTCATTTTTTTTTTTTTTTTGGAAAATGATGCTTATGAATAGTCTTTGAAAAATTAAAGTTACTGAGACATATATACCCTCTAGTTAAAAACAATATGTCGATCGAAATACTTGTGTATTTTGCGAGAATTACATGTACATACATACAGTAATATTGCTTAATATTGCTATTTTCTAAGACAACCGTCTCATATAAACATGACGGGTCTATCGTCATTAACGAATTTTATACAAATGTTGACTGGGGTTGAAGGCAACATTGATTATATGAGCCCCCGAGGGACGAAATATTGCCCGACGCGAAGCAGGAGGAAGCAGGAGGAAGCGTTTACGAATCCACGAATCAGAAGCGATTAATTGAAATAAAGGGACTATTCTCTAGATATTATTCCTAGCCGGTCAATATTAAAAAGATATTTACCGGTCAATATTTTTCGGACGGGCTAATATTACAATTATTGACTATTCGTCTATATAGAGTTATATAGTGAGAATAACAATACTCCATGTAATAACGGACGAGTAAGTACGTTTAGAAATCATTAACCATTTATGGAAACGTAAGAAAGAAAGAAAGAAAGAAAGAAAGAAAGAAAGAAATAAAGAAAGAAAGAGAGAGAAAGAGAACATTTACCCAAACTAAATGTGGTATTTATCCTAGCCTGTACTTCACCATCCAACAAAAAACATTGGACATTTTTCCAGTAATTAGCCTTTTATTTCGAGAAAAGGAAGTTCCCATTAATGTACTGTACTTTAGAGTCATCGATCGGATATAGACATCTACTTAATTAAGTTTCCAACTTGAAAATCAGAAAATATACAATGGCCTATGCAGTCACTGTGGTTGAAATTTTCCGATGATGATTTGTATATATATTTACATTTTCCAGTGTCTTTGCCTGCATTTGATTACACTACGTATCGATTTTGTACTAAACAGTCCAATAAAGTCAAATGACGTATATTTGGGGCGCAAGCGGGGTTTGCTTATTTATTTAAACAATAAAATGCTTTCTTTTGGTGATTCATTAGGGATATGAAGGTGGCGACATTGCAAAAATATTTTACAAATTCCGCGTTATGAATCATCAAAGAAAGTATTTTATTGTTTATATTTACATCTTTCTTTTATCAAATTAATAAACTGATCGTAAAAAGTATATAAGAAAAATTAAATAATTTATTGTTAATGTACATCAGTACGTCAGATAAAAGAAACGGCCAAATCGTCTTTTATGGGAATTTGAGTCTAGCTGGCATCAGCATAATTATTTCGTGCAGTCCGTGATTCTTCTCAGGTTGCTGAAGGTTTCGACCAACCGATAAAAGGGGCGTGCAAATATCAGTCCCGTCAGTTTCTATAGAGCTATGAATGTACAAGAAATATAAAGAATCATACTTAGTGGATGTAAATATATTCAAAAATTCAACCGTACAATTGATGAAAATTATATAAATATAAGTAACAAGGAATCATTCTTTGAATATTAGGAGGTGATAATTTCGGTCGGGACGTGATCAAATTTATCATATATTTATCCTTTCGGGCTTCATTTGATTTGATCACGCCCGACCGAAATTATCACCTCATAATACCCAAAGAATGATTCCTTATTCCTTAAATAATATCCTTGTCTTTATGCATATATTTATGCACATATATACTTATAGAATGACACGTGGTGATAACGAACATTGTTCAAAATCAAAAGGCCAAAGGAAAAAATACAAAACAGGAGCAGGGCAAACACTGACCTCTAAATGAGTTAGAAGCAGGATCAGGTGCCGGTCACACCCGCCGTGTGTTCTCTATCGTGATCGGGAAAAACAACCCGGAAAAATCCGTAGAAAATTGGGTGATTCATTAATTATGGTCTAACAATAAGGATGAACAAACGTCAGTCAGCATGCGACCCAATATACATTTTCAGAAGACATTTTCATATTCATTTTCGGGTAATGAACTTGTTTCTGCCAAAAAAATAAGTTTTTTTCTGTTTTCTTAGTATGCATGTACTTTGATTAAAAATTGATTTATATTTTCATAAAAAAATGGACCCAGTTTAAATGCATGTATTTCTTCCTAGTATTTTTCTATCCGTCAATTTTAACAGTTGAGTCACTGGAATTCCTTTTAACTCATTTCATTTTTAACAGGAATTTCCATCCTGACGCCAGCCGTATTTATTATCATGTATTTGTATGCCAGAGGGGTTCCGATGCATATTTGCAATAATTTTACGATGCAAATTTGAATAGATTTAAATTTTCCAGGGGGGTCTGGACCCCCCCCCCCCCCCTCCTCCCCCCGGACCACCCCTTCCCTCTAGATCCGCGCATGTTCTTTTAAAATAAGATCTGCATTTGTGTTAAAAAACATTTAAATGAATCTAATTTTTCATGATTTGTAATATGATTATTCATTTTTTATTTTTATTTATTTATTTATTTTTTTTTTTTTTGGGGGGGGGGGGGTCATTTTCGCTAGCCAACTAATTATAACTGACTATAAAGGGTTTTCAGTCCATTCCGATTTGGGGAACGGCCTTGGCTAGCGAATATTTTTTTCCCTTACACTAAAAGATAATAAAAACGAAAAAAAAACAACAACAATGAAAATTGCTGCAAGGTAAAATAATTTATATTGATATAGATAATTTTAGATGCTGTATGACTCGATACCCTGAAATCTTAGATCCCTCCTTAGAAAAAAAAATCACGTGATACGATCACATGATCGTAGGAAACTTTTTTCAAACAAAAATGGCGACCTCGGATGAACGTGGTAAACCCAGGGTACTAGTATTGGGCGGTAAGTCTTTTATTAAAACGTGTATTCCAAACCGATTTATCAGTCCGACTGTTTCACAAGCAGGTGGAGTTGTCTCTATAGATATATTTAATTGACATCAGCTGATCAGCGTTTCCCGATAATTGTATTACAAGTAGTGAAAGTGTTTTGCATAGGATAACAATCTAACGGAAACTATAGGCCTGGCTGCCATGGAGCTTGTCTAGTGTCACCGCTTGTAATTGTGTTCATCAGGAAATCCGGAATGATGATAAATAGCGGGATATGTAGTACGTCGGTATAAAGTGGCTTTTGAATTGCTCGATTGATTACATTATTATCCCCAACAAGTAATTCACTGACTGGGAGAAAAGGGTTAATGAACCATCCTACTACTCTCTCTCTCTCTCTCCTGCCCCCCTTGCAAACTAACAGACATTGGAAGTGTTGAGAGAGAGAGAGAGAGAGAGAGAGAGAGAGAGAGAGAGAGTTACCTAAATGGTTTTTTTTAATATTTGCCTTTTACCCTTGCATAAAATCTACTCATGTAAATCAGATTTTGAAATATTTTTAATTCACAGAAATGTCACCATTTCTTAAAATATCATAACAAATAAACAAAAAATAAACAAAACAGACAAAGCAGACAAGATAATCATGGAGCTTTTAGTGATGAACTTGATTGAACTATTCAGAAGGAAGTAGAGTACGTCAATTTTACTGGTGAAATATTTCATGATAAAAAAGTCACGGAGAAGGAAATGTTCCATCTGTTTGGATATACTTGTACTTAGAACTATCAGTATACTATTCATTCTATAAAATGTACGCATACAGAACATATTTTTCATATTAAATACATAATTCTTGTTCTTTCTATATCTAAAACTTTCAGTATTCACACTTATGTTCCCCAGGCATGATAAAGGCAAGATGTACAAATTTCACAAAGTTCACATTTTGAGAACAGCAATCTTTAGAGGAAGGCTGGTTTGAACTTATTATAACGTCTTTGAACAGACAACATCTTGGGATGATAAACATTCCTAATCTAAAATTGTACCAAAAATGATAATTGTATGTAAGAGTGGTTTGAATCTGCTTTTGAATTACACACCACTTTTAAATCATCTATCAAGAATAACAGAGCCCCAGACACTGTCTTCCCCGTACTTCAGATTATAAGAGGATTACAGGCGGGGGAATTCAAGCAGAATTTAAAATTTTTAATGAGGGATGAAGATCAGCGTAGTGAATAGATGGCTCATTGTTCTGCTGTGTCTATTGTAAGGATGGAGTAAAGTTTGAATTCAATGTGTGTTAATGTGTGCATGCACAAACAAACTTGTCATTGTATATAGCTGTGTCGGAGATGAATGATACAAATATGCTGAGTATATGGTATATTTATAGGGTAAAATGGATATGGTAGGATCCTTGTCATGGAATAAAAGATTAAACTGATAGACAGATGGATGAATAAAAGATTAAACTGATAGACAGATGGATGAACAAAAGATTTAATTGATAGACAGATGGATGAATAAAAGATTAAACTGATAGACAGATGGATGAATAAAATATTTTAATTGATAGACAGATGGATGAATAAAAGATTAAACTGATAGACAGATGGATGAATAAAATATTTTAATTGATAGACAGATGGATGAATAAAAGATTAAATTGATAGACAGATGGATGAATAAAAGATTAAACTGATAGACAGATGGATGAATAAAATAGTTTAATTGATAGACAGATGGATGAATAAAAGTGAATGAAGATATAAATGAACAATAACTCAACTGATGAGTAAAACAGGCATGCAGATTTGAATGTATTGTCCAATTGATTAATAAAAAAATGTAATGAGTGAATGAATGAATAAATGAAAAATAGTAACTAAAGATTGAATGAAGATACATGTATTTCATGATTGGTTATTTTGATCAAATTAGAAAGTTAGATCAATGAAAGAGTGCATGCATAGATAGATGAATGGAATAATGATTGGATTGGTTAAAGATGATTAACAAATTCACATAATTTCTTAAATTGATGGATTGATGAGTTACAGAATGAACGATGGAACAAATATAAGTGCAGCAGGATGCTTATAAAGTTACTGGACTTTTTGAATGCTGAATAGATGTAAAAATGAATGTACATATGCTTGATTTAATTGATCTAGTGTCAGTTACATTTTAACTGTACAAAGGAGGAAAATCCTCTGTAATCAGCTTTTATCTGTATAGCAGTCAATTGTGTTTATCTTTTATCTGAGCACTGAAGTGGTACTTAATGTACAGTAAAAACAGTTTGAGGAAATAATAGAGAGTTGTCATCCCAGCCATGTTCATAATTTCATAATAACCCCCCCTCCCCCAACCTATTTTCCCTAAACTAGGTTCTTTCCTATTGATATTGTGGCTTATAAAAAACAAAACTTATATAGATGCATTAAAGATATAAATTATGGATAATCAACTTAAGTAAGGAATGAGGAAACCAAAAATTAAGAATTACTGTAGTAAGTAACAAATAGAGGACTACATTGGTAATCAAGGAATGATTTTATCATTATATTAATTATAGTTTCTCAGTCCAACACTTGTACTGTAGATGATCAATACATGTACCAAACTACATGTACTTGCAGAAATAATTTCTTTATTAATCGTGTTATTGTACAAGTAATAAATATATATGCAATTATACAATACAAAGATAATGTACAGATATATCAATACAAACAGGAATTAATTATCATTATATCCCAACAATTTTTAATAAGCTTTTAATAATGCATAATTATATATTTTAAATTCATTTCAGTACTTTGATTATGTTTCGGTGCTTGTTGCTACTTAACAAACTTCTGTTGTTTTGTTTTTCAGGTACTGGTTTTATTGGTCGTTTCATTTCAGTACTTTGATTATGTTTCGGTGCTTGTTGCTACTTAACAAACTTCTGTTGTTTTGTTTTTCAGGTACTGGTTTTATTGGTCGTAACCTTGTGACCTACTTAGTGCAGAATGACTTAGTATCAAAGGTACATACTGTTATAACTGTACTGTACTGTCAACAGATGAGTGGCAGTTTACATAAATGTAGCAGTGTTTTTTCGGCAAAAACACAACTTTTTGATAATTCAGTAATTACCTACTCACTTGCCCAAAATTATTATCAGATAATATAAGTAAAAAAAAAAAAAAATTATGAAAAAAGTTTCTGATCACCTAAATAATAGAACTAGATTTATTAATTGTTGTACTAAGTAAATTTAGTTTATAGAATAAGGAAGAAGTGCAATGTACATGTCATTGTATATGTATGAGTATAAATAGCAGTCTAAAGTGAGACAAATGGTAAACTTAATTATCATTCACAGTGACACAGTCAAGATCGTATTAGATTGCTGCATAGAACATGATCGCACGCTAACATGAAGATTTTCGTACTCATAAATATACATGCTGCACTCTACGTGCATATACTACGTACAAAACTATATAGAATATTGATTTATTGACTCTTAATTAACTGATAGACGTCCATGAATATACATGTACTTCCCCCCCGAGGAGAATCATACAGTGACAGATAGCCATCATAAATATGGAGGAAACATTTGTTATTTACATTGTGTATATGACATTGTCTCTACCTGTTAGTTGTAACTCTGACCAGGTTGACATTAAGTCCTCAATAAACACAAAGAACTCAATGATTATAAGGCTTTTTTACAATGTTTTTCTCCATTGCTTTTTGGTCCTGTTATCAGTTGATTATCTGTGCTTCAATTTTCATTTTTTTTTTTGTCTTTTAATGCTTTTGATTTTTTATTTGATTTTTTTTTTTATTACTGTTGATTTTGGATGTGAAAATGATTTCCAGGTGCAGTCAGTGCGGTGTTTACATTTATACCACTCAAGTCAAAATATGATATATATATATCTGCTCTAATATGTCTTTTAATTTGGAAAATATGAAACTAATGATAGCTCTTAACTAAATACTGATAATAGTATAATTGTGAGCAATTCCAGTGCACCATATTAATAACACATGGGATTTTTTTGTTCTATTCATTTAGAAAGATAAAAGTCTATCTGTGCTACTTACTGACTGCTAGCTTTCTCCTTTAACTTTGTTCATTGAGTTTTGTATTGGTGTCCAGTTAGATATTTAAAGATTTTTATCTCTTATTTCATTTTGCTGACTGGTTTAATTTTTTTTTCAGGTTCGGGTGGCAGACAAGGTCCCCCCAGCTTTAGCCTGGCTGAATCAAAAACACAAGGTAAGGTTTAAATGGTCACCCCGATGCCTATTGGGTAAAGCCATCCTTAAATTTGTTTGGAATTGCCGCCTGGAGGTTTCTAGACCCAGGAGGGGGGGGGGGGGAGGGAAATTTTTTTCTTCATTTTTCAAACTTGAAGTTTAACTTATTGAAAAATAGGTAAAAAATAAAAATCTCCACATGAAAATGAAAACGTTTTTTTATTTTTTTGCTAATAAAATTTTATCAGCGGGGGTTATTTCGATAGGCAATTCCAAAACAAACAAGAATTTTATTTTGGTCTAAAGAACAAATTTTATTCTCTAAAATTAAATGTAGATAACTCAATGCTGGTTGAAACTTGCTACATTGTATTTGATCAGTTGGCAAATTTCATTAAACAAAAATACTGCCTATGATATCAATCCACTTGACATGACCTTTGAACTTTGTTAATTTGACCTTTGGATTTATTTTTTATTACATGTACCCTTTTTTATCACATTTCTATTCTTCACTTGAACTTGTTTAAAGCTTTTAATTTTTTTTTTTTTTTTATAGATCTTTCTTTCATATGTATTTTTATTTTCCAGGATATATTTACAAATCCCTTGGTGGAGTTTAAACAGTCCAACCTCATAAATCCAGGTATATAAACAGATAGTTAAGGTGGAATAACACAGCTGGAAAAAGTCACTCAAATTAACACTGAATTATTTAATTATGAAAGATGTAATGATAAAGTCACTCAAATTAACAGTGAATTATTTGATTATGAAAGATGTAATGGTAAATAAACTGTACATATGTCAAATAAGCGAAAAATTTACAGTTTGGGGATAAAAAATAAATATCTAAAAAATTCAATTCAGTAAGTAACAAAAAAAGATCCTGCAGGATTCGAACTCGGGATGTATGGATCACAAGCCCGACTTTTTATCTACTTGGCTATGGAGTAAGTTACATGTTGTTGTCGATAAAATTATTTTAATAAAAACGAAATGTTCTTTCGATTAGAGGTCAACCATTTTGTGATGATGTGTTATTCCACCGTAACTAATTAATCTGATACTGTAAAACAGGTAAGTCTGGCAGAAGAAAGAAATCACAGTCTGCTTCAAATTGTGCAAATACTGATCAATTGAATTTGCAAAAAGGAGAAAAAAATAAAAAGCCAATTTTTTATTAGTGTAGATTAACATTCTGTATTAAACATATTCCTCTGTTTTGCTCAGAGGTTCTTTTGTGAGTCAGAGCATTAATTTTGATAGTAACATGTAATAGTCAGTGGGCAAGCTGATTTACATATTTATATTAACATGTTTGTGAAATGGGGATGTTGTCCAATATTTAACCAAGTTATTAAAATGTTTAACAGCGTCAGTAGCGGGGGCCTTTACAGATCCAGATGGGGAATATGACCTGGTTGTTAATCTTGCAGCTGAAACAAAATACGGGCAGTCAGACGCTGTAAGTATAAAATCAACATCTCATCAGCTGTCTTCTGAAAATTTCTTGTTTAGAAGTATTTAGATTTTTTTTAAGTATCAGTGTCATATAATATTTTGAACCCTATGAAAATTGAACCATGGTTTAAAGTATTATGCAATATTCTGAACCAGGGCTCAATATTTGTAGGGTTTAAAATATTATATGACACCAGTAGTGTGGCTTATATTTGTAAAGGATTTGTCAGATTTTTTTTTTTCAAACTTCATACAAGGATGCATTTAGATGAGAGTACTTCAGCTAAGTCCTCATTTCCTGACTTTGACCTTGCTTTCGACCGTTTTACTTCACTGTTCCTCATTTTGTGTTTACTGTTTTATTTGAAAGTTCTGAATTCTTTCATCTTCCTTACCTGCAATGTAGAATATGTATTTTAATTGTATTATATTTGACATTTTGATTATCCATGCAGGTGTATCAAGAGGGGACAGTCAATCTCAGCATGAACTGTGCTCGGGAGGCGGCGAGGCGTAACGTACGAATGTTTGTGGAGCTATCCACTGGGCAGGTGTTCGCAGCAGATAAGGTACTGGGAAACACACAATTATGTCACTTCTCTTACCGCATTATATTGTAAACTCTGTACCACCATAAAAAATACATGATTGTAGCATTTCTCTCACCTCCATATACATATTCATTGATCAAGCACAGAATGAATTTATGCCATTCAGTCAACTGAAAATTATGACTGAAAGGTAACTGAAAGGTGACTGAGTGGCACAGCTATGCCATTCAGTCACTTTCCAGACCACTCAGTTATCATTCAGTTCACTGAAAGGCAGAGTTTCATCCTGTGAAGCCAAAAAGGTACATAAGGTGCCACCTTCAAAAGGTACATAAGGTGCCACCTTCAAAAGTTACATAAGGTGCCACCTTCAAAAGGTACATAAGGTGCCACCTTCAAAAAACATGATCGTTGCATCGTGCTTCATCATACTAAAAAAACTTGTGCATCAATTTTGACTTCTGAATGGTGGGTTGACATCTACTACATTCCTTGAAGCTGCATTGCCAAACAAACTCAGTAAAAAGTACCTTGGTTATGTACATAATGTTTGCATTTTCATGACATACCCTATTATATACCATTTCAAAATTATTAGGTGAAAGTGATTCTTGTATATAGAATCTATTGATGATTAATATTTTTGTTGTTTATCTTTAGAAATTAGCTCAGGAGGACAGTAAGATTGACCCGTGGACCATGCTGGCCAAACACAAACTAGAGGTGGAGAGACAGCTTAGGAATCTCACCGATCTCAATTATTTCGTGCTCAGACCTGCCACTGTGTACGGCCTGGGGGATAAAAACGGACTCGGTGAGATGTCTCAAGACAAAGTTATTTGATATTGTCCCAATTTAACCACTTGATTATCTTGTTTAGAAGGGGATATAGTATTGCTTGGGTATGTGGGTGTGTCAATGTGTATTGTAAATAATTTACTAGCAAAATGATTGATTCCAAATAAAAGACTAAATGAGATATGCATTATATATCCATAGTAATGTATTAGGTGAGGTATATACTTCATAGTAGCTACAGGTAACTAGATAGATGACTATTAATTATAATTGATGGGGTGATTAATTTCTGAAGAGGCTGATATCAATTTGTAACATAATTAAAGGGAAGTAATAAGTGATTTTATTAAATTAGTACTATGAGATATATTTATAAAAAAATTAATTAAGATTGAAGTGACATGGGCTTCAAAGGATAAAAATAACTCAGTCTTGAAGTATTAGTAAGATAGTCACAGTGGTATACATTGTATATTAAAAGGAAAGATTTTTTATTTCTCATAACATAAAAATACAAATTTTGATGCCCTCACAATTAATGCAGTGACAAATATTCATATCAGTATATTTTGTTTCACAAATATACAAAAATAGATGCTATATGTTTTATTTGAATTATTTGAATTCACCACATTCACCACGAGGATGTATGGCAATTTCCTTCTTTCTATTTCCAGCACCACGCCTGATCATCGGAGCTATCTATAAATACACAAGGCAAAAAATGAAGGTATGAGAACAATGAACACAGGGATAGTATAAAGGGGGGTTACTCTTCTTTCATGCTTGCGGCCATGCTATGCAGATAATGTCT
Organism: Magallana nippona; assembly: GCA_033439105.1. Lineage (NCBI taxonomy): Eukaryota > Metazoa > Mollusca > Bivalvia > Ostreida > Ostreidae > Magallana > Magallana nippona. The sequence continues at coordinate 42,005,016 of CM065917.1, read as the reverse complement.
GAGGATTATTACAAACTGAATTGTAGTAAAAAAAAAGGTTACTCTTCTCTCAGTGATAAAGACATTATGAGGGTTGATATTGGCGTAGGAGAATTACAAACTGATGCAGTTATATGTGTATATGAAAAAGGTTGGAAAAGAATGAAATACACAAGGCAAAATATTAAGGCACGAAAACATGGAATGCTGAGCGATTTGTAGTTTAAAGGGAAGTTACTCTTATTTCAGTGATAAGCACTTTGGTAGGAAGGTTATGAAGGTGTGAGAAAATGAACACAGTTGTAGTGATGAGGAAGGTTACTCTCCTCTCTTGTTTACCACCATGCTAAGTAGATGATGTTGTAGGAGAATTACAAACTGATGCAGTTACATGTATCTATTGAAAAGATTGGAAAAGAATAAAATCAGTTTTATTACTGTAAATAGTGTTGATTACTTTTCTCTCAATGATAAGGTATTTTCTAGGAAGATAATGAGAGTAGGAGAAACATAAAATAATTCAGTTGTAAGACAAAGTTGAAAACAATTTTTTATAATTTACTTATGGTGAAAAATAATGGGAGCACACACCCCCCCCCCCCCCCCCCCCCCCCCCCACCCACCACCACCACCACCACCTGCTCGGTGTTCGGTAAGAATAACTGTACATGTAAGAAAGCTTTGTCTTCTAGTTTTCATCACTTATCAAGTGTGGAGTTTGTCTGCTATGCTAATTTAGAATATTATGCCCCCCATTTTTTTTTTTGGGGGGGGGGGGGGGGGGTATTGATTTAGTGTCTTATCATCCGTGCACAACTATCTCTCACCGTTTCTCTGTCCAACTGATGCTTTAAATGTTATAACATTAGTTTTATCTCTCCACCAGATGTTTTAGCATGTTAGATTATCTCTCCCTCTCTTTCCCTATTATCTTCATGAGATATTGTCAAATTGTATTTCTGTCTCCATCAACCTCAATACATATTTTAACTTTGAATGTTATTCTCTCTCTCTCTCTCTCTCTCTCTCTCTCTCTCTCTCTCTCTCTCTCTCTCTCTCTCTCTCTTTCCCCTCTCCCTATATCAAATATTGTGCAGTTTTTAAAGTTAACTATCTTTTACTCTTTTTGAATTTGATTAACATCCCTCCCTTTTTTCTCTAACAAGAGACTGTGCATGTTTTAAAAATTCTCTCTCTGTCTCTCTCTCTCTCTCTCTCTCTCTCTCAGATATGCATGTCTTTCAGTTGTACAATCTCTCATTCTTTCTTCTCTCTCCATCAGATGCTGTGGACTAAGGATCTCCAGATGAACACAGTCCACGTCCTGGATGTTTGCCGGGCGGTGTGGCATCTCTGGAACCATGGCAAGAAGGGGCAGGTCTATAACATTGTAGACAGCAATAATACCAGTAAGTCTTGGTCTATAACATTGTAGACAGCAATAACAGCAGTAAGTCTGGGTTTATAACATTATAGACAACAATTACACAAGTAGGTCAAAGTCTTTAACATTGTAGACGGCAATAACACCAGTAAATCAGGGTCTTTAACATTGTAGACAGCAACAACACTATAAGTCAAAATATGTCATCTGCTTAAAATGATGCCTTAAGTTAACAAATAGTATCATGCAGTTTTTAGCATAAGTATGTAAATCTCATTACAGAATATATTCGATGAATACTTTGTTTAATATTTTATTAAATCTGATGCATTCATTATTATTATTCTCATTCAATTTGGCCTTTCTTCAATTTTATAGTGGCACTGCTGTAAAATCATTATCATACTGTAAACCAACTTTTATTCACGGCGACTTTATTTTGTGATATGCCAGAGATGAACTGGTTCAAGGAAACTTATTATCGTGAACAAGCCTTATCAATATCTGTTTCTTTATAACAACAATAAGACAATAACTGGTTCGCGACGAGAAATTTTTGCGACGATGAGGCTCTCGCCAACCTCGCAAAAATTTATCGCACGTGAATAAAAGTTTGTTTACAGTAATCTTTCTTTTTATTAATAAAAATGTTTTTCAGCTCAAGGTAAAGTCAGTGAATTGGTATCGGAGATTTTCGACATCAAGTACGATTTCATGGGCACTGTTGTGTCCAATATGGCTCGGGTAAGGAATTAACTTTGATAAGATATTTAAGAACAGCTTCCATTTTAATATTTTTGCCAAAAAAAATCATGGGCAGGTTAGACTTTATGAATGGGATAGCATTTAAAAAAGAAATCTGTATGATTATGTTAGTTATTTTTCTGTAAGTAACTCATATGGGATTTTCTGTTTTATAGGTCAACATGACCTCAATTGTGGAGGACATCAATGACCGTCACATGCGTCCGTGGGCTGACGCGTGTCAGAGAGACGGAATCGCCAATACGCCGCTCAATCCTTTTCTGGACCAGGTATGTACATGTAGCAACAAAAAAAAACCCACACTTTTCAGCACACCAAAATTACCTAAAATTCTTTATTTCACAGAAGCATTACACAAACAATACTTTGTTGATTTTAACCAAAATATTTACATTTGCAAATGTTTTCCCTTATATAACACTGTTTGCGCAATCCGCTGTTATTCCTGCATAACATCATTATGGGTCAAGAGGTCAAAGTAGCGCATGAATGATCTAGGTCACTACTTTTTCTATATGCTCAAACTAACCAACTTGTGCTGAAACACACCTATTAGATATCATAATGAAAACATAATTTAGGCATAAAAAATAAACGTGTCTGTATTTTGTTATATGAAGTTTTATTCATTCATTTTCTTAAAAAATATAACATTAATTGCGGGGGATAAATGATCCATGTGAGATAGGCTTATAAACAGAATAATGTTTATGGATCGACATTGTAATGAGGCATTCTTGAAAATTACAATCGCAATTTGTCAAAGGAGTTAATTCAGTTAAAATTCATTTCTGACTTTATTACAAGCCTCGATCAAAATCGCAAACGCAATATCACAGACCTTTCGTGTTTAGTCCATTCACGGATCACGGTCAAATTTAACTCCTTGAGCTTCTCTGTCCGTTTTGTTCCGTAAAAAAACTTAGAAGTTAAAATTGCTTTCCTCTATAATGTCGGAGGAAAATCATTATGCTTTTGAATCTAATTCTGCGATAGAATTTCCCCTGAAAATGCCTTAGTAGACTCTAACTCAACTTTCAATCGCTTTGTTTTCAAATTTCCAACCGCTCTGCGACTTCAACAGAATTGGTACTATTCCGCCAAGCTTCAATGGTTTTTAATTGTACAAGTGAATTTTCTTCTTTATTTCACTTTATTATAAAAAAAAAAATGTTGTCTTATCAAAAATAGCGTCATATTTATTTATCATTATAATCAAATACTTGCAACATTGTTGTACTATTTTTTGTTTCATCATCTTAATCGAAGCGGCTTTCTAGGTCATCACAAAAAAGAAAGTATGGAGCATTGTTATTGTCATAATTTGCATCAAATGTAAATATAAGAAATAAGGTATCATTTTTGGATGTATATCGGGATATATGGGATTTGATCAAGTGACCAACCCATATTTATATCCCGATCGGACTTTATGGAAGATTTGATCATGTACCAACCCGTATTTATATCCCGATATACATCCAAAAATGATACCTTATTTCTTAAATAAAACTGCTTTTGAATTAAATAAGAATTATAAAAATGTAATATACAATGATAAGATTCTGGATTGTTACCATTTATTGATCCAGTGGCATCAAACATCTTTGATGATCAATATTTCATTGCTCAACTGAAATATGAATTTTGATTATAGAAATTGAATTTCTGAAAATGCAATATAAAAAATTGTAGTACTGTAAACGAATATATTTGCCTTAAACTTCTTTGTTTTATTTTAACCTCTTTCGCCTGCGTTGTCAGTTGGCAAATTTAAAACTTGTCTCAAATATTCTTTCCTTTAACACAACTGTGTCTGGACGAGTTCAAGTAATAAAAAAAAAACCACACGGGGCATAAATAATTGTATAGAGTACAAGTTTGTCAATTCATATTTAAATGGGCTATTATCACTGATTTAGTAAATCAACCATGCTACAATTAAAATGTGCCTACATGTACATATGTATCTTATTTTGAATTGTTTTCACTTGAAAAAGGAACAATGCATTTTAAATCATCCTTTTTATAAGGTTCAGTTATAGAATATTGGTACCCAAATAGAAAAAAATTATGTGAACATAGTCAATTGCTTTAATGTTGTTTAAGAATTATGTTTACTCAGAATGAAAAAAAATTCCACTGATGATAATGAAAAACTATTTATTGTGTGTTATAGACCGTTTATTGTAGTGTTATTTTTAACTTTCAAAAAAGTAGGTCAGTAACATAATTTTTGAGTTAAGGGCCATTGAATATTTTTTTGAAAATTTAAGAAAAATCCCTAAAAATTTTACACTACGATTGTGATTTTCTTAATTGTGAAAATAATACAAATTGCTTAGCTCTTTTAAAAATGAAATACACTTTATGAATGGCAATGGCACTAAATAGATACAAAGCATTAAGTTTTCATTGAGATTTTTTAATAAATTTTCCAGTCCGAATTTCCTCTATCAGTTTTAAAATCCCTACCCTTTTTTGATTCAATTAACAAAAAATTGAATGATGATGATACTAAAACATTTATAGTACATGTATTAAACAAATTATATTGACCTTATTCTGCTGGCATAAAATTTATATGAGGTCAATGATCAAAGTTTTGAGATATTGTGTCTTAAGTTTTATCGATTTTAAGCATTTTTCGATATTTTTGTAATGTGTATCATACCTTTTATCTTAATGAAAAAGTGAGATAAAACCAACAGAAAATATGCAGAATTATGTTGACTAACAAATAAAATCTTAACTTTTTATATTATAGTACTGCCAAATATATTTCATTGAAATACAAAATCTGAAAAATTTTATCTGAATTTCCTCTGTTTTGCTGAAAGCCCAATTTAGTTTGAGCCTAATTCCATAATATAGTAGAAATATCGAATTTTATGTCAATAAGAAGTCATTTCATTAATACTTTTTGTGTTTAGAACAAATTTTACTCATGACATTGATCTTTAATTATAACAATCCTAATTTGAGAACTCAAACCCTGAGTAAACAACATCCTTAATAGATTTCATTTATGTACATACATGTAGTAGATAAAATTGTGAATAAATGCGATTTGTTTTTGTCTCCATATGTAGGAACTTTTATACAATAAGAATTTAGCCATGGACAGTTCGAAACTAGTAGCCACTGGGTTCACCTATAGTATACCACAGGTCAAAGTAGACTGTCTGAGAGAGGTAAGGAAAGAATGGATTGTGACTTATCAACCCAAGGGGCATTAAAAGGCTTAGAATAGCTTAGGAGATAGTTTTGCATGAGAATGCCTGAATATATTACAACATGTTTAACTTCGCATATAGAGGATCATTTAATAACACAGACAGAAATGTTTTAGCCTGTGTAAGGTTCATTAATTTGTAAAATGAACCTTAATGAGCCATACTAAAAAGAGAGCAATTGTTTTACCATTGACAGCAATATAAATTGCTATGATAAGTGCATAATGTTAAACTCCCTAAAGCAAATAAAAATTATGTGCTACAGGATTGTGCTTGTCAATGAGGTATATGTCAATACATGTATATCAGTTGTTTACATTTCTATATTTTCATATTAATTACTATAAGTATAAAAAAAAACAAAAACAAAATCAGAATTGCCACATTTGTTATTTAAATATCTATTTTCTTCTATAACAACAGATTTTAGACGATTACATTAAATCCGGACTTTTTCCACGTTCACTGCTATCATCTGAAATGCTATGGAATGGGGTGGATCACGAAGAGACAGAGGAAATTCTAGCCGATCAAAATGGCGGCCCTGACTCCTAGCAGTTGTGACTTCCAGCATTTTACTCCTGTATAAGCATTCCAAGATATATCAATATTATCTCAAGTTTATTTACAAGATTTTATTTTTTTTTTCGCTCATTGTGTTCAAAGGAATTGGAGAATTTTGAATGGTTGAGTTCCAAGTAAGCTGGTCTTGATATAAGGTTTTTATGAATGATTGTTCATGTATTATGTATTATCTTTCTTTCGAGGAAAGAAACAACAATATTCAGATTTGAGCCATTTTGAAATTAGATTCTTTGAAAGTGCATTTACTATGAGTGTCAAAATATTTCTCACATAATTATACCAAATGGTATCATGTATGGCTGAACACAAATATCCTACATCTCAATGCTCAAATGTCAGATAAATGAAATCTTTCGATGCTTTTGTGAGAGGGATACTTTTTTTTGAGAGTCACTATAAAGACCAACTATCTTGTTAAGGAATCATTTGAATGATAAGCAATCAATATGAGAGTATCTAAGGGTCCTTTCTTTTAATGGAGGTGGGGTGAGTAATTTGACTCGTACCCAATCAACATAGACATATTTCCTCAATTCTTGCTCAATTTGTTCTAATCAAGAACAAATTGAAGGAAATGAAATCAAATATACAATAGTCCTAATTTCAGTATTTCTCAATCATAGCATTCCATACATTATCACCCTCCCAAAAACTCTATGGAGACTATACCTACATGTAGTTAGGAAGTATAGACTGGAATTCATGTGATATTTTGAGCAGAACCAAATCATAATCATATTAACGCATTTGTGTGTCACCTTTTCTACGAGCATTTATTCACTGTATGTCTTTCAATATTAAGTACATGTGTGCTATTACAAGGCTTTGAAAATGGTCATTGCAAGTTTTTGTGAATGTTGTTAATGGCCATTTTCCTTTTCAGGTATATAATATATGAATCACTACAGTATATAAGGCCTTTGATTTTAGGACTTTTCATAACATGCACTATTTGTGAGACCTTTTTTTATAAACCTTTAATTGAATTTCTATTGTTGATATTCAAAGTGTGTAGGTTTATTTTGTGGATCTCTGGTAAGATATCATATCTTGATTGTTCTAATGCATTTTTTATTTGAACTCCATGTCTATTTTAATTGTGTACCCAAGGCTTTTTTTGACAGACAATCATGAAACCAACTAATGTTACGTAAAGGATAGTTAAATACGACCAATGGACACTAATTCTATTTTAAAACTCGCTATCTAAGGATTACATATGTATGTATGTGCTTGTAGTTGATCTAGTATATACATGATTGTATGAAGCATTTAGACTATGTTGGTGCATAATGAGGATATAAATTAATTAAAAGTAACTTGAAATCAGCCAATTGAATTGCTTGTTACAGATTATTGAAAAATCAATCCACCAATCACAGTTTTTCTCTTTCATATATTATTGTCGTAAGTTTGCTCCAAAGACAACTCTGGTTTACGTATAAAAAAGTTTTTTCCCTTATTTTCCTTACATTATGATATGTATTTTCGCTTAATCTTTCTCTAGAAGACATCGTATGTTAGAATCTTGAGAGAGAGTAGTATTGTCAATATTGAACATTAAGGCTTACTTTTATTCTATGCATATCATTGGAGACGTTTGCTTATGACTTTTTTGTACTACTTTACAATTGTTATCTTTTTCCGACCAATTCATTTTGCCAAATCTCATATATTTGTTATCAGTCAATCAATAAATTTGTTTTAAACTAAAATTATATATACTTTTGTTTCTGTCTTTTTTGTTCAACTCCATGAGACCGAAAATGTTTGTGTGATATTGTCGGTGTTTGCATCCGTCACCGAGGGCAAGGGCACCATAAGATAAAGGGAACTAACTCGTATAGGCTCAACCTAAGATACAGGGGTCAGCCTCTAGTCATTGGGCTTAAATTGATCTTTAAGTCGGATATGCGTAGAGCTATAACTCGAGGGCAGGTTTAACAATTTATTGATCAAGTGATATGAATTATCAACAATAATCAAATAGAACGAAGTCAAATAGAACAGGATGAAAATAATTATTTCTTGGAATGCCAAATGAGTCAGAATTGAATTAAGCTCGATGTTGCTCAGTCTACTGAGAGACTGGTGAACAGTCAACTAGATAGTCAGTATGAAGACATAAGCTACATGAGGTAGTGGCCATGTTTTTAGATTTTTATCGAAAACTTTAAATGTACACAAACCCTGTGTTTGAGCCGTTCTAATTAAAACATTATTGTTACCAGCAAATAAATCATGATAACTTAAGTTTGCGAGAAAATGATTTGTTAAAAATTTGGATTCACATTATTTGAAAAAATAGTTTTTATTAAAATCCTGTTGGAATGTGGACCGTCCTCCTCAAGCTGACTGAAACTCCTCAGTATTTCAAAACAAATAAATAAAAGAATTTGTACTCTAGATGCAAGCAATCAGGGTTATGGGGGAGTCTTTGGTACAACATGGTTCTATGGTACCTTTGAGGAATATTGGCTTGGCTACTAAATATCAGTGCAGGAGTTTTTCCCCCAATTGTAGTTGATATGAAAAGTTGGAGGCTACCTAATCAAATTCATCAATAGCGTTCCATTCCGACAATAGTCATATTTTATCAGACACCAAAAATCTACCGCTTAGAATATATGTATCATAATTCCAACTGAGCAAAAATTTTGAAGTGTGTTGGTTAACATCATAATATTGATTGAGTATTTAAAAGTTTAATAACGTGGCATGAACCCTGTTATCGGCGTTCTACATCTGTTTCATCTATTTATCATATCACAACAAGAAAATTTACACTGCGCTCATATTATCTTCGCTAAAAGTCATAAACATTTGTTAATGGTATACAATATCTTAATAAAACTTTATCAGCATATTATTAACAGTAATACGTCTACAGATCCAAATCTCAGGAGGTTGATGAGGCGCCTCATGGTTGCCTCCCTCACGCATGATTTTCCTTTTAATGCTGAACATATTCCAGGTTTCCTTAACTTTGCAGCTGACCTATCTTGTTTGCAGATTTCCCGTTTTCAGTTATCCAGACCCCCAGGCTTTACTGCACCTTTAACGATGACTGCAGACTGGCTGATCAACAGTTCCCTGTCTAGTGACTTCCTCGCCTTGTAAAAAAGGTTTCTGCCTACAATTCTTTTATCACCATGTTTGTGCATGGGGACAAACAACCACTACCACTTGTGCTATCTCGTCTCATCATGTACATAGCGCATTGTTATAAACAAGTGTTTGCAGCACCCACAACTAAAACTAACATCTCAGCTCTAAGTTACACATTTCAACTTGCGGGTTATCCAGATTCGACACAAAACTTTTAGTGAAAAAAACAACTTCAAGGATTCTCTGAAGTCCGACCCACGCTAGATTGCAGACTACCCCTTACCCCTCCCATTTTGCTGAAAATCATTGAAGCATTACTGTTTATAACCGACTCGAACTTTAGAAAAACCTTGCTGCAGTCAATTTTCCTCTTGTCCTTCTATGCCTTTCTTAGAGTAGGAGAAATCACAAAGACAATGGGATCAAATTAACATTATTTACTTCGCAAACATCTGAAACTTGTTCGCAATCCACCAACATAGGGTTATCTAGAACTTATTATTCCCCACTATAAGCATTCCTAAATGTGGTTACTTTGCATATAATACAAAATACAACCAAACCATTGCGGTGCCTTCTGAAAGCATACCAAACATATTTATCAATCCGATGACATCTGTCAACGGAGGAACCTTTGTTTTCATTCATGGATGGAACCCCCGATTTCAAGTAAATTCGTCACCGAGAACCTTCAGCAGTCGCTTGCAGCAATACCATTTCCATAGCTTTTGCATTGGTGCAGCCACAACAGAAGCATCACCCCGCTCCTCTGAAGTTCAAATCCAGCAAATGGGCAGGTGGAAATCTTCTGCAAGAAATACATCCGAATTCCAACCCTTCATTTGTATTAACAGTTATCTTTAGGGAAACCGATTCAACATAAGCCGAACATAATTTTGTTTCCAGTTCTCATATTTGTGGTGTAGACTTATGTAATTTAACTATTCAATTCTAATTCATTTATAGGAAAAAAACTCTCATACCTGAACATGAAATTATGAGCTTCTGATCTCATTTTTACTAGTCCCCTTTTATGGAGTCAGAAGCTAAATATTTTTTTTTGATCCTGATCATGAAGTCTGGAGCTTCTTATCTTATTTTCACTCGTCCCAGATCATAAAGTCAGGGGCGTCTGATATTATTTTTTACTAGTCCCCGATCATAAAGCCAGGAGCTTCTGATCTTAATTTTAACTAGTTTCCGACCATGAAGTCTAGAGCTTCTAATCTTATTTTTTCTAGACCCTGATCATGAAGTCTGGAGCTTCTGATCTTTTGATAATATCTCCTAATTACGAACGAAATATCCAGATTATAGGATGGTGGATGTGGCGGATCAAAACCACCTTTTTCAGTTCTATATAGGGGTGTGATCGGTGGCCAATGACGCCCATCTTTGACAAATATTTTGATTATAGCCTTGTAATAATAACGTGTAACATACTTGTAATGTAAATTGTAAAATGTTTTGTGTGAAACTATTCACTTACAAATTTTGCTTTTTATTTAGTTAGTTAACATTACATCATGTTGCAGAATTCACTTTCTCATTTATGGAGTTAATAAATAGATATGCTGATAAAGTTTTATTAAGATATTGTATACCATTAACAAATGTTTATGACTTTTAGCGAAGATAATATGAGCGCAGTGTAAATTTTCTTGTTGTGATATGATAAATAGATGAAACAGATGTAGAACGCCGATAACAGGGTTCATGCCACGTTATTAAACTTTTAAATACTCAATCAATATTATGATGTTAACCAACACACTTCAAAATTTTTGCTCAGTTGGAATTATGATACATATATTCTAAGCGGTAGATTTTTGGTGTCTGATAAAATATGACCACTGCGCCAAAAACTGCATATTTATTACCGTTTAATGCATCCTATTTAATACGATGTATCCTGGAGATGTGAAATACACCAACATATGTGGATGTCATGTTTGAACTTTAATACAACAAAAACATACCATCGTATATTAGATACACTAATAAAAGCAATATAATACATTACATATAGATCGAACATATGTAAACATTGACAAAGTATCCAGTAGATAGCTGTGTTACTATAAATACAGATATTTAACAGCAGGTTTGAAATCAACAATTAGGCTATTATCAAGATTTTGTCACAGCAAAGAGTCTTACTTGATCATGATTAAAATTGTCCTTGTATTGGTTGCTTTGACAACTCTTGGCAGCACCGAAAGGGGTAAGTAATACTAGTAATCTAATGTGTGTCTATTATCTTAGCCAAAAAGTAATTGTAGCTTAAGAACAACCAGTAAATATCATTTATTCATTGTTACTGATATTTAAAATTACTATACTATATTTCATATCAAAATTATTCATAATTAAAATTATCTGTATGATTTATTAAAGAAATAAACAATTTACATAGAAAAAATGGCAATGAAATATCTTTTCGATTACTTATATCTTGAATTTCCATCTTTACTTGGTCTTGCGGAATATATTGACATAATGGAAATACAATAATTACAATAGGAAAAAACTATTTGTATGTATTTGTTACTATAGTTTGCGATGACGGATGGGTACCATACAATAATCAATGCTACTTCTTCTCAACGAACGCAAACATTTTTCCAAACGCAGTGGTAAGTTTTGATATCATGGACATTTCCAAGAATTCTTTAGAATTCATATATTGCATTATGATAATTAAATGTTTCAAGTATATATAAGTATATATTGGTAAACTTTTTTTCGAGAACCATGAAATTTGGTGCCGAGCAAAGCGACACCACACTTAGTACATGTTTCACACGGGAACTTAAAACTATTTGTGATTTGATCTATATTTCCACAATTCTTATGCGTTAGTCATCATTAGTTCAAGATTACCTTAATACCTCTTGATAATTTAAGAGAAGGGTTATTTTCTCCACAGCTTATTCTGGTAATGGTGATAGTTAAATTATTCCTTTTGATAAATTCAGCTGTATCAAAAGCCGTTTACTGGCATAGTATTGAGATACTAAAAAGAAAACCTTATAAGATTTGATCATTTTCAAGTTAACATGTTTTTTTGGGGACAGAGGATAGGAAAATGGAAGAATAGTTACTGTTTTTTCCATGACGTTGGAGAGAAGGGTGGAAAAATGCTTAGGCCTTTCATAATTATTAAGAATTCAAAAGGTTTGTTTCTCTTTATTGTACTTTTGTCTTAAGTAAAAAAAATTACTGATTGGATTATTTGCTCTGCCTTAAAAGTAAATAACATTCTCTGTAAGTGTTACGGATTATTTATTGTTGTTTTTTATTAGGAGCTGCCTCTCAAAAAAGTTTCTGTGGGGTGTTTTTCTGTTTCAAGGTCCTATCATAGTTTTTCTAATTAATCTATACACCAGGATATGCAACACATTTTGGAATTCATTTTATTTTATTTAGAAGCATAATTTTCATGTTTATCTATTTATTTGCTTAATATAATTCATTACTGGGATTTGCCTTTCGCCTATTCGTGAAATAGGTATCAGCTGGGTCCTGCTTTTTCAACCCAAGACGCGGCAATGATTGGTCAATTACCAATCATTACAAATTATGACCGAAATGATTATGTTTAGAATAGCATAGCCACTGATGTGTGAAGCTTGGACCTGGTGTGTACCAAGTCATTTGGTATCAGCAAAATCCATTGGTCGAGGTGTGAAAAATGCAATTACCTTGAACTTGATGTTTACAGGCACTTTGTTCCAGAAAGGGGTCAAATTTGGTTGAAGTAAGAACGGCAGAAGAGGAAGGGTGGATTTTGCTCCAATGCCTTATTCGTCGTAAGACAAATTTATAGTTTAATGTTATAGATTTTCAACATAGCAGTATGTTTAAAACAGCATGCTTTTTATTCATTGCTAGCTGTTTTTACAATCGAAAGGGCAAAGTTTTATTATCGCTTTAAATTTTTGGAAAAATGACCAATATTCTTAACTAATATTTAACAACTGCGTGCAATTGTTTTATTACACGCAATTGTTTAAGATCCCTTACATAAACTTTTATATTGATTAAATTTTAAAAAAAAAAGATTCGCCATAAGTAAACGTGAAATGATGACTCATAAACCCCGGTTATGATACATATGCATGTATGTAACAACTGAATGATAATAGAACATGCATTTTAATTTTGACGAATAAAATGCATATCTTAGAAAAATGTAAGATTATAATCTACTCGAGTTCTGTTAAAACATTTCTATTTGTTATAATCAAAACGTGAAAATCCATTGTTCTTCCCCAGGTCTATCATTTTCATCTTTCAATATTTTCATTGGTTTGTCATTATATCTTGAAATGTTCGATAATAAAGAACATATACAAATTAATAAAGATTTAATTTAACGTTCTTTTGTCTCTTAATTACAAAAAAAAAAAATGGAAAAAATCATGCAATTCCATACTCATGAAACAAATCTTTAAAATATATTCTTAAACCTCTTAGTAAGAAATGGTTTTGAAATCACAAGAAGCTTGTATTTCATATATATTCTTTTATCAGGTTTTACAATTTTATGGATTGGCCTCACTGATGTTGTAAATCAAAATAAGTATGTGTATCCATCAAGTGGGAGAAAACCCATTTATACCAACTGGGACAAAGGACAGCCCCAAACTGGTACCAAAGAGGATTGTGCAGCCCTTCAAACGGGCGGCAACAGAAAGTGGCACGACTATCCTTGTAATCGCAAGATGCACTACATCTGCAAGAAACCGGCGAAACACTACACATAGTTTACCCTTTGCCTCTGAGAACGCCTGCAAGATAAATATGTGTCATTCAGTAAATTTAAAGGTGTGGACAAATGGCCGAATGGTCATTTTAGGGTAGTCTTTTTAGTATCCTTTATGTCACTTTTAAGTTGACTGAATGGAAGAGCTTTATTAAGTGGGCATTGTTTTCTCAATAAAATAAAAAAAAAAAAGATGGACAATGTCTATGTTTCACATAAGTGTTTTCTTTCTTTGTTGCATACTTGTAAAGAAAAAACGTATACATCTTATATATCTTCCACTGGGTCGCATGCTGACTGACGTTTTTCATACTAATTGTTAGACCATAATTAATCACCCAATTGTCTACGGACTTTTCCGGTTTTTTCCCGATTTAGACAAAGAGCACACGGCGGGTGTGACCGGTCAGCAATGGATGCTCACGGCTCCATGGCACCCGATCCTACCTCTATTTTTTTAAGTCCGTGTTTGCTCTGCTCCTGTTTTGTATTTTTCCTTTGGACAAATCATAAAACTACTGTGGAATCATCATTGTTCGTGGGGGACCAGAGCTCGTGCCTTTCGTGGGTAACCCTTGCCGGTGAAGTCCACACAAACCTATACACAATTATTTATTTAACATTTATTAAAATTATCCCGGTTACGCTATCAACGAAATTACGTCCCCACGAAACAGGAAAACTTTGGCTACCCACGAACATTGATCCCGACGAATAAAAATGATTCCACAATAAGCTGTACTGATTAGGTATAAAAAAAAAATGCATCTCGACGATAAAAGTCGCACGTATAAAAAAATCAATCTTTTTATGCAAGATCTGGGTGATTATATATATATATATATATATATATATATATATATATATATATATATATATATATATATATATATATAAATCCAAGAAAAACCTCAGTGGTCGGTGAAATATATATAACACTTAAATAAATGAAAACACAAAGAACGAGTAAAACATAAGCGCTTTCATTTTCTTCAGATGTTTCACAATACTAACATGGTAACGTTTTTATGATGTCATAATAATTTAACGTTGTCTTGAAGTCTCTAAATGACGTCATGTTTTCCTGTATTTTTAGATATCACAATACAGGTAATAACATATTATATAACACAATTAAAACATTATTAAAACATTAAGAATACTCAGAGGTTACATTAAGCTATTCAATTTAGGTTTGAAAGTTCTATTAAAATGTTTTTCTTTATCACGCCTTTCAATAGTATTGGAATTGTACATTATATAGAACGGAAAAAAAGAGTAAATGATTTGGTTATGCCTCCTGATACGTTATAAATATACATGTATAGTATAAATTTGTTAAACAAATATTTAATAACAAATAAAATAAGAATTACCCAGAAAATCCCGCGAAAAAAAAAACAAACAAAATTATACAAATAAAATAAATAAATAAATGAAGTAATTGTCTTTATTTATTTGGCCAAAATAGTGTTTAATGAAATTTCAATAATCAATTTTGGTTGTACGCTACACGGCACAAGTTATTGTAAGGGACTCTGTGGCATGTTCCTTTTTGAAGAATATTAAACTAATTATCAGAGTATTAATGTTTTGAAGTACTGACGGGAGTTGATTTTATCGATTATTGTGTATCTTAAAATCAACGATATGTAATTTCGCATCACAAGTTGTTTCTTATCCGTATTTGATTTACGCACATTTTTACAAGATGCATTTTTTGGCTTTTCCGACAATCTTAAGAATTCCGGGAAAACACCATATGAATTATATTGTGTAATATTTAAAGATATAATTAATACCATTAAATTATGTAT
The DNA here is from genome assembly GCA_033439105.1 of Magallana nippona. Lineage (NCBI taxonomy): Eukaryota > Metazoa > Mollusca > Bivalvia > Ostreida > Ostreidae > Magallana > Magallana nippona. The sequence goes on along the minus strand of CM065917.1, from coordinate 41,989,374 downwards.
CAGTAATGAAAACAATTCTCGAAAATTGTATGGATCCAAGCAATATTGAACTCTAGTCTCGTTTAACAAGACGCTCGGTTGTATCCGTTATTCTCCGACAAGCAAGAGAGACTATCTGCTTGTCGGAGATTTACGGAGATAGCCGAGCGTCTGGTTGAACGAGAATATGTTGAACTCTGGCGTAGGAACACATACGACTACATAAATTGTCTAAATTATTCGTACCATTTAAATCCCACTATTTTCAAAGTATTTGTAAATAAGTTTCCATGAAAAACAATGCTTCGGAATACATAACATCGAATTTATCGATTATTTTCGAGAACTGAGTCTTGTCAACGGCGATGATTTGTGCTTCGGTCAAAACACAGTTTCACTTCCGATTTGCCAGAATAACTGCATAAGAGAGTTGATTAAAATCAACTCCAAAAAATATGTGGGTTTCTTTTCTCAAATTTTAAGGTATAGAAGGTTGGGAATATTAATTAAGAGTTTGCAGTTCAAAATACTCGGGATAGAAACTACTTTGCTTACATATTCGTGCTCTTTCATGGAATATGCAAAAATGAATATTTTAACAAAACAAAAAATATATTTTGTTAGTTACGATTATAATTAATGATTCACAATATATACTAAAATTTATGCAAAATAATCAATAAAAACTCTTGAACAGCGAACTTTTTTCAAATGAAAAATTCGTTCCTGTTTGAATACCTATAATTTTAGGTCATATATTCATGATCTAAATCTCGCAAAGTTGTCGTTCTTTTTCTTTTGCAGAATGTATGATTCGATTGTAGAGAGTAATCAAATACATATATTTCTAAGCGTTAATTTAATTAACTAATCAATTAATCAAAAATTATGGAGATGAAATATTTATATTAAAAAGACGCTACAGCTCATTTTGCGCAAATACTATTAAATGACAGTTTTCCCATAACTTACATGAATTTTAAAATAATGCTTTGTAAAATTTGAAAATTATAAATATACCGTTTAAGTAATCATTTCAGACGGTCCAAACAGTAAATGTTGCTAGTTCAGCCTTGTGATCAACAGCTTAGCGCATCGACCGTATACATTTCAGAGTTACTTTCTGCAAAGGGATGGATAGATTACGAATTTCTACAGATTTGACATGTGGTGCAAACAAAATTTTAAAGATATAAATTTTGAATTCCAAAAAAATCATTAACACGCAAATGCCAGCTTATTATTGCAGAAAAAAGATTCAATCTTTCAGTACACGCACGACTTCAATTCTTTTATCTAACTGTGTTTAAAAAGGGAAATAACCAAGATGAAGAGAATTAGCTTTAAATTCTCTTTAAAGCTAATTTTAAAAATAAATATACCGGTAGATCTTGTATAATATCCTCGTAATTCACTTTAAAAAGAGAGCATGTACATTCTGTCAAATGTTTTTACACTTTTTTTTTTCACGTGCAGAACTCTTGTCAGTTTGTAAAACACACACTGACTTCCCAACTTACTACTCTGCAGGTGATTAATTGATTATGCACAAGTAATATACGATACAGACAAAGAACCACGCCATATTTATCCATTGAATCATAATTATTCAATATTTCGGTCAACACAAGATGGATCTTGAGGAATCCTCATTATGTGTCGTCATGGACAGGAGGGTGTATAAAAAGTATAACTAGCCACAATACGATTACACACCATTGCTTGTGAACACCAAACATCATCAATATTCTCAGACTCATGCATATTCATACTTACTGGGAATTTGACGTATGGACCAAAATTTACGAGAGAGAATATGTTTATTAATTGCAATATGTATAGTTCTATTTAAAATATATTTTGTTATTGCAAATAAGATATTTATTTCAATAATAATATATTGAAACATGAATCTTAAACGAATATTGCAAATTTTGCCGCTAGGTGGTGTCCGTTGAATCCACCAAGTTCATTATCGACGTCACATGCAAGCTGACCGGTAGCAATAGAGGAGGATCAGAGAGCCTCCGTCTAATATCTAATATACATAGAAATTCATATTTTACAAAATGTTAAATAAATCAAATAAAGCAATTCGTTTCTTGAATACGCGATTTTAGTTTTTGATGGATAGACGCTTGCAAAGCACGACCGTTGGTGAGAAATTGGATACAACTTTCCAGAACGGGGTAATCAAGGACGTGGATTGACAGGACGAGTTCGTCATGCATCGCAGGCAGATACCTTGGACCGGGAATTTATGGTTAATTGAAAAAACTTAATAAATAAAATAAATTTGCTAGATATGATTTAAGTTTTCATGGAAAGAACTTTCCAGAACGGATGCACAGGAACGCGGTTAGACTAATTAACGTCATGGTGGAAAGTGAAAGCTGAGTTATTTATTGGGCAGATGCTTTATATCTGACACCTTCATATGCAAATGAATATGCACACACTGGCGTTTTTTTTTAATTTCATACATTTTTTTAACACGACAGATTGGTAATAAACCATTTACATAAATTTTTAAACAATGAACAGATTGTTTTCTACGTCTTTATTTATTATTTGATAAATGATGTATGATTAAAACGGGTAAGTTGATTAAGGGGGTGGGGGTCTTTAAAGCACTCTTTTATTTTACACAGGATGAACCTCTGCCATTCAGTCAACTGAATGGTAACTGAATTGTCTGGAAATGTGACTGAATGGCACAGCTATGCCATTCAGTCAGATTTGAGTAACCTTTCATCACGTTTCAGTTGACTGAATGGCACAGCTTCATCCTGTGTTAAATTTTTATTTGGAGCAATGATAAAAATTATAATGAAATTGGCCCAAAAAAAATTACCCACTCACTGGTTTGAAATCAAATAAAACAGGTTTGCTATCTTTTTTCAGTCAGCTGCAACAAAAAGATTTAGGTCCACGGACATGTATATATCATTCATTTATGTAGAGGTTTTGTCTACTCCTCTAAATATCCAGCCATGCAGTTTTTTATGTCATTCTCAAAGAATATGTAAAGAAAGGAATAAAGAAAAAAAATGACCAAAAATATGGTTCTAAATATCAAGCATTGTATCATTTTAATTTGTAAAGTGTTAATTCCCACGCTTGCGCGGGATATTATCTAGTTTCATTTATTAAAATAACAGATGAATAGAATGTTTTCATATCCGTCAATAACAATGTTCTCATTTAAGTTTGATAGCGTAAATCTAATTTTGCTATTTTTATATACAGTGCATGTATGTAACCTTCTTCTTAAAACTTCTAATTGTCTACGGACTTTTCCGGGTTTTTTTTCCCGATTACGACAAATAGCACACGGCGGGTGTGACCTGTCAGCAGAGGATGCTCACCCCTCCTAGGCACCTGATCCTACCTCTATCTTTTTGGAGGTCCGTGTTGCTCTGCTTTGAATTTGTATTTCGTTTTATGGATTTTTTAGATGGTTGATGGTTTGTTATTGTCATTTTTTCATTAAAAACATGTACAGTCATGCAGACGAGGCAAACATATATATAATAATAAAGATATTGACCAAACTATTAAAAAGAATATGAAAAACGAGGAACGTGATTTGTACATGTAGTCCTGAATTTAACCAGATACAATTTTGTCTTTGTTTTATTGCAGAAACCGAATGCTGAATATATCTTGTTCTATTTTTTACTTTAAAAGTATTTACAATACCTTTTATCATGAGAAAACAAAAATTAAAAATGATATGACAATTGACCTTGTTTATCAACTTTTATAAATCATCCAATTCTTTATTTGTTAACTGAATTTGTTTTAGCATCATCGTTTTATCTGTTCACTCTTTTAACACACTTCAAAATGATTGCTCATTTGGGATTATTATACCTATATTTTAAGCGGTGGACTCCTCGTGTCTGATAAAATATGACCAATGCGCAAAGAACCACATATTCATTCTGTTTGGAGTATCATATTTAATACGATGTTTCATGGAAATATGAAATACAGCAACACATGCGGATGTCATATTTAAACTTTAATACAACAAAAACATACCATCGTATATTGGATACACTATTATGAGCTTTAGAATACATGTCCTTTACAAATAGATCAAACATATGTAAACATTGACAAAGTGTCATGAAGATAGCTGCATTACTATAAATAAAGATATTTAACAGCAAGTTTGATATCAACAATTGTGATATTATCCAGATTTTGTCTCAGCAAAGATTCTGGCTTAACATGATTGAAATTGTTCTTATATTGGTTGCTTCGACAACTTTTGCCAGCACCGAAAGGGGTAAGTACTACTAGTAATCTAATGCGTTTCTATTATATTAGTAAAAAGTAATTGAAGCTTAAGAACACCCAGTAAAAAAAGTTATTTAGTGATACCGATATTTACATATACTTTACCATATTTCATATCACTAATGTTAAAATTATTTTTATGACTTCTTAAAGAAATAAACAATTTACAAAAAAATTGCAATGCAATATGTTTTCGATTACTTTCATCTTGAAATTCCATCTTTACTTGGGCATGTCAATGTTGCGGAATATACTGACATAATGGAAATATAATAATTACAATCGGGAAAAAGTAGTATTTTTCCGTATTCCCGATTACGACAAAGAGCACACGGCGGGTGTGACCGTCAGCAGAGGTGCTCACTCCTCTATGGCAAATGACCCTACCTTTAATTTTTTATAGAAGTCCGTGTTTTCTAGCTCCTGATTTGTATTTTTCCTTTGGACTTTTGATTATTTGAATACTGCTTGTATTACAACATGTCATGATTTTGTTACGATAGTTTGCGATGACGGATGGGTGCCATACAATAACCAATGCTATCTGTTTTCATCGAGCGTAGACATTTTTCCAAACGCAGTGGTACGTTTTGATTTCATAGATATTACCAAGCTAGTAATCATAATTTCTTTAGAATTCATATATTGCATTATACTGATTGTGTGTTTGAAGCATGTATAACATTGAACTCGATATTCACAGGCAAATTGTTCTGGAAAGGGGTCAAATTTGGTTGAAGTAAGAACGGCAGAAGAAGAAGCGTGGATTTGTCTCCAAAGCCTTACTCGTCGTAAGACAAGTTTATCGTTAATTTCTTTTTAGATTTTCAAAATAATAGCATATTCACAACTGAATGCTAGCTGCATTTACAATCGAGCTAGTTTTATTATAACTTTAAACTTTTGTGAAAAAGGACCAATTTTCTTAACAAATATAAAATACTACGTGCAATTGTTTTACTACTGACAATTCTTTAAGACAACTTACATAAACTTTAGTATTCATTGATTGAATTTAAAAATATTCGCTATAAGTTAACGTAAACTAATGACACATAAACCTTGGACACATATATTATGTAACGAATGAATGATAACAGAACATGCATTTTAACTTTAACGAATAAAATGCAAGTCTTAGAAAAATGTAAAATCAAAAACTACTCGGCTCTGTTTACACATTTCAATTTGTCTATATTTTTACATAGATCTGCTAGTTTCTATTGTTAAAATCAAAACGTGAAATACCGTCTTGCAACCCTTATGTCATTTTTATCTTTTAACATTTCTATTGGTTTGTCATTATATCTTGAAATGCTCGATAATACAGAACATAAGAAAAGAAGTAAAGAGTTATTTTAACATTCTTTTGTCTCTCAATTACCCAAAAAATTTAAAAAATGAAAAAAGTTCATACAATACTATACTCATGAAACAAATGTTTGAAATATATTCTTAAACTTCTTAGTAAGAAATGGTTTTAAAATCACAAGAAGCTTGTATTTCATACTTTTTTTTTATCAGGTTTTACAATTTTATGGATTGGCCTCACTGATGTTGTAAATCAAAATAAATATGTGTATCCATCAAGTGGGAGAAAACCAATTTATACAAACTGGGACAGAGGGCAGCCCGAAATTGGTAAAAAAGAGGATTGTGCAGCCCTTCAAACGGGCGGCAACAGAAAGTGGCACGACTACCCTTGTAATCGCAAGATGCACTACATCTCCAAGAAACCGGCGAAACACTACGCATAGTTTACCCTTTGCCTCTGAGAACGCCTGCAAGATAAATATGTGTCATTCAGTAAATTTAAAGGTGTGGAAAACTGACCGAAAGGTCAAGTTTAACCAGTCATTGACCTTTTAGTATCCTTCACATTTCAGTTGACTGAATGGCATAGCAGGCATTGATTTTTTTTTCAATAAAATAAAGGGGATATGCAATATCTGCTGATATATATATGTTTTTCTTTCTTTGTTGCATACTTGTGAAGAAGAAAATGCTTTTAACTAAGCTGTATTGTTTACGTATTATACAAGAGAAATGAAAAATATTGAATGTCGCACAAAAGTCAATCTTTCTGTGCAAGATGTAGGCGAATATATACATAATGTATGATACGGGTGTATGTAACTAGCTCTAACAAAAGTGAAAATCTAGTTAAATTTCTGTATTTATAGAAACAAGCAAGCTTAAAGATTCACTTTTTAAACGAATAAAATGGAAAGTACTATAAAGCGCAGTTTTTAGCGTAAAGAATCTAATCAAACAGAGTTCTAATTTTGTCTTATGTCAATGCCTGATGATCATAAAACCAACAACAACAACAACATTGAATATGTTTTATAAAATTTGTAAACACACAGTCGTCGAACTGTAATATTAAGGCATTTATATCGCCTTATCGAACCTGAAAGAAAGATTAACAAATGACAGACTTGGAAAAAGTATTTCCACAGCTTTCATTAATGTCTACCACAAAGCGTACGACAAAGCCAACTTTAAAAACTGTTTAATTTAAAGGTATGATATTGTCAAACGAGAACATATGACTCACAGATGATTCTAGCGCTTCTGGCAGGAGCCTCCCAGAACATTTGGATTTGTACTCTGTTAAAGATTTTCCATACTCATTTTTTATCCTTTGAAAACACTAACATCTGTCTTTTTATTTCTTTACACATTTAGTGAGTGTATGAGTAATTTCAGACGATTGCAGGTCTTATCGTATTCACAACAGGTAAATAATGCAGGTTATTTGATATATTCTGCGAAAGGGACATTGGCGCTAGATAATTCAGTCGGATTCCCTGTCAGTATTAAAAAATAACACCTCTAAAGTTGGGTTTATCCGACTGATAATTTTCATTAAGGTTGCTTGGCGGTCAATAAATTAACAATCATATTTAGCTTAAGATTTCAGAAATGATACTTTTTCCCTTTAACCTTTATTTCAGACGAAATACTTATATTTAAGCGTCAACATTTGAATATTTTCGTAATCTTTATACAAAACTTTTTATTAATGAAGATAACTACATACTAACAATGGCCTTGACCACCTTGCCTTTTTTATGCTTTGAGGTGAAAATTAAATCAAGCGGCGTTGCTATTATGCACACTGACAATACATTTTCATGGTAACCAGTTTTTAAGTTTTTTTTCTCAATTAAAGTAAACATGTTTTATCACAAATAATACAAAGGAACTCTACTCAATTTTTTTCTCGGTCATTAATGTCTTATTATCGAAAACTCTCTCAATTACGCTAAGCAACGGTAAACAAAAGATGTGATTACATTAGTTTTCACACATATATCCGGATATATTTTCAGAGTTGTATAAAACATCAAAACATGCTTGCTTTTATTTGTTGCCTCGTTATCAATATCTGGGTCATTCAATCTTACATCATTTTGCACAATATCCCTCATTCCATAAATCATTCCTTGTAATTTGGCTTTACAATTATACTAAAATACATTACATCTTTGCGATCTACATCAATTTACATTCCTTTTTACCTACTAGTAACTTTCAGATTGATAAGATTCCTTATTAAATGGACCGCTGTGAATAGATTAAAGAAATATTAAATAAAACAACATGCCTACGTCAAAATACGACGTTTTTCAAAATGTATTGATCCACTTGACTTTATATTGAACGTTTGTACAAATTTACATTACTTAATGAAATAATTGTTCTTATTTTTTTCTGTTTATAGATATAGGAAATTAAATCATAAAATGTGGATTTATTTTCTATCTTATGTTGTACGAATATAGTTTTTGGGTTTTATTTTAAAATTAATAAATCACTTCGCCTCAATCAGACAAGTTATGTTATATCATATATCAAAAGTGGAAATAAATTTAATTCTTTAATGATTTGAAAACAATTTTCATTAAGTCTGCTCCTTAACGATCTTGGAAAGGGGAATAAGTCTACAGGACAAAAAAAAATAGAATGACAGTTTTTTAAACACGTCATCTAATAACCATTTATTTGTGATTTTAAGCAATGATAATTTCAATACGGTGTTTATTGAATTGATGGTGATAATGGTCTCAAACTTGTGTCATTAGCTGATAACAAAATACAGTACATTGTTGATCATTTAATACGAGCGTGTTTGATACTATCAACAACAACAATAAACAATATACAAAAATAATCAAACTAGATTTTATTAAAATTAATGCCCAATTATATCAAATTGATTGCATTGTGTGAGGATGTGTGGATGTGTGGTTATGTATCCTGATGAGTTTATACAAAACAAAAGAATAAACAATTTTTTAACAAAATATTTAATAACAAATTAAATAAGAATTAAACGGAAAATAAAACGAAAAAAAATTACAAACACAATTATACAAATAAAAAAAGTAAATAAATGGAGTAAATGTCTTTATTTATTCGGCCTCGCGCACGACCGTCCAGAATTGTGCTTGGTGAAATTTCAATGTTCAACTTAGGTTGTACGTTGCACGGCACAAGTTATTGAAACGGACTGCGTCTCTCACTGATGTTCCCTTTTGAGGTTCCATATTGAATGGCCGACTTCTGGTCCAGGCTTTAGAAAAGTCTTCCAACAGTATTGAATATTAAATTAAAATACACAATACAAATTATCAAGCATTAAACTTTCACAATGAAGATGGTTTCTAGAAATAATTTGAATACTGAAAATGTTCCACTAGGGTCACCGACAGGCAACATGAATAAACTGGATTTGGAGGTGCTTCGCAAAACGTATATTAAAAAAGGGGTTTTTAAATACTTGATGTTTTTCTAAAGACAAGTCCCTGATAGCACTACACGGGATGACGACCACGTCTATCGGCTGGTTTTCCAAGGTACTATCCCGAGCATGCTTTTACCTGTTCATTTAAAGTATAAATGAGTGACCCCCCACAGGAGCCGTATATTGAGCTAATCATATGATAAAATGTTATACACAATGTAATAATAATATAGAAAAAACCGATTTTATTATAATTTTGAAAACTTTGGAACAAATTAATTAGCATAAATGTACTTCAGGTTAAAAAATTATTGGTGCTATTTTGTTGTTTATTTCTACTTTTGTTCCAATACAACTGACACAACAAAATATTAAACTTTCATTCAAAAGAAACCATATGATTATTTTTTTGAGATAACTCCCTGAACTCTTATCAACGTAACGATACAAACCAAATGAACAGCCTCCCGAAAACAAACGCTATAGGAAATTTTAAATTCTTGTAAGCAGGTAAATAATTATGGTAATTAATTGTTCTTGGGTAACTAAGAACGCGGTTGACTAATTAACATCATGGCGGAAAGTGTAGGGCGAGTTCATTATGAATCAAACCGATACCTTGGATCGGACAATTTTGGTTTAAAATATTCGTATAAATATGCACTCTCGCGATTTTTTAAAGTATACAATTTTTCACAACTGAAATATTGGTAGTCTTAATTTATGAAACATGAACAGATTGTGCTGACATTTCTACAATATATATGGATTGATGTACGCAAAAACGGGGACGTTGCTTCAGAGGGAAGGTAGATGGACACTACACCTCCCTCACTGTTTTGAAATAAAAACTCATGGGCATGTATATGTAAATGCGATTACTTATGCACTTACTTAGGACCGTCGTTCCATCAACAACAGTACTCCAACGAACACGGTTCTGGGCTGCTCTGGCGGCACTGTTCCAGGTCATGTCATGTGCCTGTCGCTCTGCCTCTGCATCCCACATCCAGGAGTTAGACGTCCCCTCTTCCTCCTGCCCTGGGGAATTCAGGTAAGGGCCTGGCGTGTAATGCTGGAAGTAGGTTTTCTCAAGGGCTTCTAAATCCAGCCTGCTGATCACGGAGTTTTGGGTCGACTGCCTCGTTCATTCTCTCAAGAAGTATCCTGTTGAGGACCTTGCCTGGCACTGACAAGAGCATATGCGATTAAGGGGTTGATATTTAATGTAATAGATAATGTAAAAGATAAACATATTTTCAACTGCAAAAATAAACTGCATGACCGAAAAAAACACAGCCAAAAGTCGAAAAAAATCGTAACTTGTCCAGTCAGTTGCAACAAAAAGAAATTAGGCCATATATAATTAGTATCAGTTTTGATTTTTTTTTATCCTGTTCGCTTCTCTAGATATCAAGACAATTGCTTTATGACTTCAAATTTAAAAGAATATAGCTGACGAAAATAATTGGACACACTAATTATAAAACATGCGTACAAAAAAAAGCCAATTAATTTGCAAGTGTTTTTTTTTTTTTTCCCACGTTTGTGCGGGATATCATCTAATTTTATAAATATTATAAATAAATATACATTGCTGCAAATTGCAGTTTTATTATGAACATTTCGAATGTTGTATTGATATTTCTGCCTGTTATCATGTTCTTTGATCCAAAAGTTGGACCCTAGGTGTCTTAAGACATCCATGATAGCATAAAGGGAATCATTGATATTTTTTTCTAAAGATATACACTTCTATAGTGTTTTATTTTAAAATGCAAGCATCGACATATACATACAGAGTTTAGATTCAATGTATATTTTTCAGCTTTACTCCACTTCATATTTCTGAGATATGATTTTTATGTGAAAAGACTTGTAAGATATATTTTAGGAATTTCTTCTTATATGGAAAGCGGACCTTTTGTTAAGGGGTTTATTCAATTTTACAAGTTTTGAAGTTCTGTGGATTGTAATTACTTATTTCAATAATAATGGAACAACATAATACGTAAGACTCTCCACTGGCTCGAAGGCCCGATACCAGTTGGTGGCCCTGCCTTGTGCCCTGCCCTTACAATTCGCATCACGTAGATGAACTATTTCTTGTACACACAATAAGCATAACGTTTGCGAAAAACCAGCGTAGCTTGTATGATATTGAACGTTTATAAATTCAATTTAACCCAAGAATGTCATGATTCTAGTTGAATGAATAATAAAAAAAAAAACAGAGAGTGTTTTGTTTCTTTGCTTACATGTCTTTCTAACATCTCATCTACGTGTTAATAAGTATCCAGTACGTGCATTATATGTTTTTGCTTAGAAAACAATAATTTTTTTTTATATGGTAGTTTTCTTTTAGAAATCTAGCAGGCCTGTACCCATATTTACTAAAGTTCGTAGATGTAGACGTAAAATTAGACGTAGCGTACGTTTACATCTAAAACGGTATTCACAAAATGATGGTGACGTCAAATTACGTCATAATCGGACGTTAATCTACGTCTGCTCTATAGGTACACATATCCTATTAAACATGGCGGCTCTTTTGTTTGCGTTGGCAAGAGAGAGAAGTCTGAGACGTCAGAAAGTCTTCCGAGACCGGACCAACCCCTTGGACGTCTTCAGTGATAAAGAATTAATTATCCGTTATCGTTTTCCGAGGCGAACCATCGTTGATTTTATTCAGCAGGTGGACAGAAGACTTTCAAGACTTACTAACTGGTCACACCCTCTGCCTGTTTTATCCATGGTAAGAAGTTTCGCTGATACTGAGCCCGATGTATTTATAGTTGCAATATAATTATTACCCAAGCATTTCAACCCCCCCCCCCCCCCCGACACACACATACACACAAACACACAAAATCTGAATACATGTATATACATTCATCGCCATGACATTCATATGATAAAACACAATGTTACACATGCTCTCTGGTTGATTAATTATTGTCAAACAATGATTATTGTCTTTTACAATTATCAATCATGACCCTCCTTCTTTGGAATAAATTTCCAATAATATAACAGGAATCCCAAGCATTTCAACCCCCCCCCCCCCTACAAAAAAATCCAATATATATAATTATACAGAATGACATTAATGTGATAAAACACAATTTTGATGTTACACATACTCTTACTGATGAACAATGATTAGTCTCTCTTACAAATACCCATTATGACCCCCCCCCCCCCCCCCCAATTTTGGGCATCACATTTCTTACAACAGTTAGCACAGACCCTCTTACGGAGGGATATTTTTGTTTTACAGGTGGAACTGTGGAAGGGGTTTTGAGACCTATTTTTAAAATACTATTCGATATTTTACATGAATTTTTCAACAAGAAGAATATCTGTGAAGTTATGGGAAATTGGATGAACATATGGATTTTTTTTGTTATTATCTGTAAATGCTGTAATGCGTTATTATAGGTGACAAGGTTCAGTATTAAAGGGTACACAGTATTTCCACATACGTGAACTTATTAATAGTTCACAGCAGCTATACTCCTAACCTATAGTAATAGGCGTGCAGTTTTGAATACTTATCTCTGGACAATATTGTGTAATTACATCTCACAAGTATATTCAGTCCAACCTGAGCTATGCAACTGCATACAAAGGACCATGAAGTTCCTGATTGAAATACACAAAGAAAATTAATTAATAAAAAGATGTTTGTTATTTGGACAACAATGCAAAATTCAGGATATTTGATAATTATTTTATCCCTTTGTGACCTCATAATTTACAGGGGGTATATAAAATTACAGTACGACAATAAGAAAAAAACATATCATTATACCGTATCATTCAAGTGTAATAGATATTAAATGAGAGTAGCTCTGCTTAACTAAAAGTTACATTGGTGTGGCATCTGGCACTGGTTGATTATTGACATTTTAATTAAGCTAGAAGGTGGTAAAGGATGACCTGCATGTATTCATTGTAATTGTCCAAACAACAATTCTATTGTAGACATTCTGTACCAAAGAAAATTCAAAAACATGTATCTATATTTATTGAAACTTTAATTCAAATCCAAATAAGCATAACATTAACACATGAGAATTAATTTTTACAGGTGTTGGCAACTCTGAGAGTTTTTTTCCAAAGGAGACTTCCAGTCTGAGGCTGCTGACATCCAGGGTATTTCTCAACCCTCGTTCAGCAGAATGTTTATGGGAGTTGTCGATGCCCTGAATGCCAGCCTTGACAATATCACCTTTCAGATAGAGCAAGAGGGCATTCTTCAGACCAAGGAGGATTTCTTGAGGGTGGCAAACTTCCCTAACGTAGTTGGTGCCATTGACGGAACCCTGATTACCATCATCGGAACGTCTGGAGATGATGAGCACGTTTTTGTGTGCAGGAATAGGTTTCATGCAATCAACATGCAGGGTATTGTGACAGCTGACCTGAGGTAAATAAAAATAGTATATTTAAGTGGACAATCAGTGAAATTACTATGTTGGGTCTACAAAAATACATTGTATCAACATTTTTTTTATTGTTTCTTATGACTGCATTTATATACCAACAACTTATTTCAGATTTACAAACACTGTATACAAGTATGGGGGTGCAACACGCGATGCATATATACTTGCCAACTCAAGCATTCCCGAAATAATGGACCAGCTGCCAGGTGGGGGTTGGCTTTTAGGGGACAGTGGCTACCCCCTTCGCCCATGGCTGATGACTTCATTCCTCACGCCCCAAGCAGGACAGCAGGAGAGATATAATGCAAGTCATATCAAGATGAGAAACTGCGTTGAGAGGGCTTTTGGTGTCATTAAGTCCAGATTTCGGCAAGTGTAAAAAAAATAGATTTCATTCAAATATTAGACTTGCAGAACAGAATGCAATCATAAAGCACATGGGCAAAATTGCTTACCTGGGTAACACTTCTCTTTTTACTTCTTTTATTTCTTGAATTTATCTTTTTCTGAGACTGCACTTCCATTGCAACAACAACATGGCTCCCCATCTGATGATGATGAGCTTACAATACAGAAAAGAGAGAATTAGATATAGAACACGCAAATCATAAAATTAATTCAGATTTATTTTTTCGAAAATTATTTCTAAAACATCACTAACCCATTTACATACTCACACACATTAGCCATACTAATAGTTGCAAAAACATACAAAATTCTTTGTAAAAATATAGAATAATGCATAGGACTTGACAATGTATAAATTTATAATTTCCAACAAACGCATGACTCGGTGACGGACCAATAATCCATATCCATGTTTAACGTAATATTCTGTTACAGATGTCTGCACAAAACAGGAGGAGCTCTGGCCTACACCCCAACAAAATGTGTTAGGATCATTGAATGTTGCTGTCGCCTCCACAATAGGGCCATTGAAGACTGTATTGCGGCACCAACAGCGAGACAAGTACCCATCTACTCTAATAATGAAACTTTTGCCAATACAAATGCAGTTAATGTCAGAAACATCATTGTTAGAAGGTTTTAATTATCAAACTGCAGTTGTCTATTTATTTGCTTCCTTTTTGATATATTGGCCTGTCTACGAGTTAACAATTATTGATCATCAATGTGATATACCCTTTTATATGATGTTTTTAATCATTCAAGTGATAAGTAAATAAGTGATACTTTTTTCCAATGACAGGTCATTATCTTTGAATTGTACAAAAGTTATAAAGTATGTTAAATGTGTTCTAAGATTGATGTTTTTTTCAATTAATTATCTAAAAAATCATGTTCTACATTTCTTAACTCAATTATGGTCATTGTTTTAGATTTGTTTTATTTACTATCTTTAAAGAGAGATATCATTTAAAGCTTCCATCTTATTGTAGAATTGTCATTTGTCAATTTTTAAATTGAAACACATTCAAAGAAACACTTTTTTAAATCTACAGTGTCATTTTCATTTTTTTTTAAATCAAAAAAGTAATACTGTTCAACTGTTTAATAGCAGAGTTTGACTAACTGTATTTTTATTTTTACATTAATTTTACGGTGTTTAATATCTGCATGTATCATTGTTAAAGTTGTCTTCAGATGGTACACTTAAAATAGATTTATAAAATACACTGAGTCCCTTGAAATTAGCATGTGTTTATTTGTTATTTAAGAAAAATAAAAATGATTAAGTATATTTCCCAAGACAATTCATTTATGTAATTTAATTTAGAAAATGAATTATTCTAGTTTATAAAGTGGATAATTTCATTATACACTGTACATGTGATAAAAATTTGTATCAACTGCAAATTAAAAATGCTGCTTCCATACGAGTAATTGTGCAAGTAATGGCCAAAACAGGCAGACAAAAACATTGGTCTGACAAAGGATGGAAGTTTCACTCAAGTATAAATGAAATAACTAATTAAAACTCAGACAAAAGATTACAAACAGATTGAACATTGGAATAAGACAACATAGCATAACAGTTCTTCAAAATCTCAGGCCTCTCTCTTTCTATCTCCAGCCTCTGCTTTTTGATTGACAGCTTCTCTTCCTCAATTTCAATAAGGCGATGAGATCCTAGGCTATACTACAAAATGATTGAGCTTTTCCTTTTCCTTATAAATGTAAAATACTAGTAAATCTACTCTCAATATAGAGTAATGCCAGAACATTTTGTTTGATCTTTTAAAAAGCCTAACATTAACTAAAAAAAATCAAAATTAGTTAAAAGCTTCCTCTTCAACCTCTTCAATATATGTAAGGCAAAATAGACTTATCTTTCTATTCTTTGCAAATTCACAGATATGTAAACCAACTGCTTACAAACCTGCTGACAAAACCTGGTTGTTTTTACCAATTGTTTAAGTAACTTTTCTACCCTGCGTGACTTTATTTTTAGTGTGGTTTATCTATATTTATATTTATTCGTATATGTTTGCTTCCGGACATTCATAGTCCGTTTATATTTTTAAAGACTATTTATGCCCTGTTTATTGTTATTTAAATAATATTGTCTGTAAGCGTATAAATAATGACAATTGTGCGATCGTCATCGGTCAATCGGTAAACTGTTCTTGTTGGTTTACAGACCCAGATCTCCCCTCTCCTCTTTTCGGCATTTATCAAGGTAAATTTTCATTTCTCCCTATTAAGTATCAAGAAATGCACTTATGTTCAATATTTCATTTTGCTTAATAGATTCGTAAATCTGCGTTATCTTTGTTAATTTGTAATTCAGAGCAAAACTGAAAAGAGCTAACCTGTCGGTGTTGAAAGCCTTATCCGTCTTGTTTTTTTTATCATACTGCAATATAAAGAATACAGTGGATCCTAACTATATTAGATCCCTAGATTATTTACCTAATTGTCTTTCCTAATTTAATTAGTCTATATTTTACAAATATTTTATATGAGCTTGATATCGGTTTCCGTTAAGTTTGTTTTTAAATTGAATAAGAAGAGGAGCTACTTTTTCACTAAATACTAAAATACTATACTACGTGCATTTCATTTTATAGATATACTTCTAGTGTTTCTAACGTATGGTGTGCTTTTGAAGATATTCATGATTTCAGCGATGATGTTTTGAACATAATGTTAATAGACTAGATCAGAGATATTGATTTAAAACAGATGTCGCCAGCTGATAACAGAATTCAGTCAATGCAAGTTAATTATATTCAACACTAATGTATCCAATAAGATCAACAACAACAACAACAACAACAACAACAAAAACCAACAGAAATAGACATAATAACCTCTGTATTGAATATTCTCTTTCAGAAGGCTAACACATTATTTCCCTTTTCCTTTTTTTCTTCTAATATTTCGTGATTGCAATATAAATATTGCTTAATCATTACACTTTTATTTTAAAACGGATATTTGCTAGAAAATAGATAAATCACATTCATTGTAGTAGAGATGGAATGGTGAAAATTATCCAGAAAATACAGTAGTTGGCCATAGATAAGTTCCCAAATTGGTCGACGTTGAAGTATGTGTCGTCATCACCTGGATTTGTTGGACTAACTATTTCTTACAACAAAGTAAAAAAAGACTTAGCAAACATAATTGGCACTTTGTATCAATTCTTTGAGTATAAAATAGTCTTTGCATTTTCCTCGTTTAGCAATGTAAAGGCTCCGTATTCAATACAAAGGGAGACTATTCGAAATCCCAAAAATAACTCTTCCTAGGTCACTTGGACCTTATTAGCTTAGTTATTAAGGTTATAGGCCTCTTTTATTTGATGCATTTATTTTAATTATTTCAGGGATTCTGAAGGTATGTAAGAAAGAGATAATCCAAATGCCCATTAATATCTGAAATTATTTTTAGGATGTTTAACATATCAATTTGAAATTGTTGTGTTGCCCGTATGAATAAGCATTTGTGTTTTGTTAATTGCAAAAATTTTAAAAGAAATAATTTAACAAATGTCTAGACAGTCTTATATAAATTTATTTTTAAATTGCATGTCATGTCATGATCTGAATAGCAAAATAACTGTCCATGCTGTTATAGTGTTTACAAAAGTATTTTTGGTGATATCGACAATGCAAGAAATTAAGTACAAATTTCCACATGTCTAGTAAATTTTAAAATATAAAATATATTCAATTTTTATCAATGTCAATTTTGTTCATAAATATTAAGTATGTTTGGAACATGACGTTGAACTTTACAACAAATTACACAAATGTGTGCCCTGTGCACACTGGTTATTATCAAATATTATTAACTAACTTTCAGGGTAATTTTTTTTTTAATTTGATAACAAATAAAATATAAATACTGATCTGCAGTTTATTGTTATCAAACATAAAAAATAATATTAATATTTCTTATCTGAGTATTACAATGTTACTAGATTTCACTCGGTCACATCAGTTTTCATGATCTAAATCTTATGGGAAATTGACTGTTAAATGTTGCAATTTTGTATTTTGTCATGATTGACAACAGTAACGCAAATGACACACGTAACATGATGTTGCTCTCTGGTTGATTAATTATTGTCAAACAATGATTATTGTCTTTTACAATTATGAATCATGACCCTCCTTCCTTGGAATAAATTTCCAATAATATAACAGGAATCCCAAGCATTTCAACCCCCCCCCCCCTACAAAAAATTCCAATATATATGATTATACAGAATGACATTAATGTGATAAAACACAATTTTGATGTTACACATACTCTTACTGATGAACAATGATTAGTCTCTTTTACAAATACCCATTATGACCCCCCCCCCCCCCCATTTTGGGCATCACATTTCTTACAACAGTTAGCACAGACCCTCTTACGGAGGGATATTTTTGTTTTACAGGTGGAACTGTGGAAGGGGTTTTGAGACCTATTTTTAAAATACTATTCGATATTTTACATGAATTTTTCAACAAGAAGAATATCTGTGAAGTTATGTGAAATTGGATGAACATATGGATTTTTTTGGTTATTATCTGTAAATGCTGTAATGCGTTATTATAGGTGACAAGGTTCAGTATTAAAGGGTACACAGTAGTTCCACATACGTGAACTTATTAATAGTTCACAGCAGCTATACTCCTAACCTATAGTAATAGGCGTGTAGTTTTGAACACTTCTCTCTGGACAATATTGTGTAATTACATCTCACAAGTATATTCAGTCCAACCTGAGCTATGCAACTGCTTACAAAGGACCATGAAGTTCCTGATTGAAATTCCACCTACACATATAATTCTTTCATTTATAAACACACAGAAAATTAATTAATAAAAAGATATTTGTTATTTGGACAACAATGCAAAATTCAGGATATTTGATAATTATTTTATCCCTTTGTGACCTCAAAATTTACAGGGGGTATATAAAATTACAGTACGACAATAAAAAAAAACATATCATTATACCGTATCATTCAAGTGTCATAGATATTAAATGAGAGTAGCTCTGCTTAACTAAAAGTTACATTGGTGTGGCATCTGGCACTGGTTGATTATTGACATTTTAATTAAGCTAGAAGGTGGTAAAGGATGACCTGCATGTATTCATTGTAATTGTCCAAACAACAATTCTATTGTAGACATTCTGTACCAAAGAAAATTCAAAAACATGTATCTATATTTATTGAAACTTTAATTCAAATCCAAATAAGCATAACATTAACACATGAGAATTAATTTTTACAGGTGTTGGCAACTCTGAGAGTTTTTTTTATAAAAGGAGACTTCCAGTCTGAGGCTGCTGACACCCAGAGGATTTCTCAACCCTCGTTCAGCAGAATGTTTATGGGAGTTGTCGATGCCCTGAATGCCAGCCTGGACAAAATCACCTTTCAGATAGAGCAAGAGGGCATTCTTCAGACCAAGGAGGATTTCTTGAGGGTGGCAAACTTCCCTAACGTAGTTGGTGCCATTGACGGAACCCTGATTCCCATCATCGGAACGTCTGGAGATGATGAGCACGTTTTTGTGTGCAGGAATAGGTTTCATGCAATCAACATGCAGGGAATTGTGACAGCTGACCTGAGGTAAATAAAAATAGTATATTTAAGTGGACAATCAGTGAAATAACTATGTTGGGTCTAAAAAACTACATTGTATCAACATTTTTTTTATTGTTTCTTATGACTGCATTTATATACCAACAACTTATTTCAAATTTACAAACACTGTATGCAAGTATGGGGGTCCAACACGCGATGCATATATACTTGCCAACTCAAGCATTCCCGAAATAATGGACCAGCTGCCAGGTGGGGGTTGGCTTTTAGGGGACAGTGGCTACCCCCTTCGCCCATGGCTGATGACTTCTTTCCTCACGCCCCAAGCAGGACAGCAGGAGAGATACAATGCAAGTCATATCAAGATGAGAAACTGCGTTGAGAGGGATTTTGGTGTCATTAAGTCCAGATTTCGGCAAGTGTAAAAAAAAATAGATTTCATTCAAATATTAGACTTGCAGAACAGAATGCAATCATAAAGCACATGGGCAAAATTTCTTACCTGGGTAACACTTCTCTTTTTACTTCTTTTATTTCTTGAATTTATCTTTTTTCTGAGACTGCACTTCCATTGCAACAACAACATGGCTCCCCATCTGATGATGATGAGCTTACAATACAGAAAAGGGAGAATTAGATATAGAACACCCAAATCATAAAATTATTTCAGATTCATTTTTTCGAAAATTATTTCTAAAACATCACTAACCCATTCACATACTCACACACATTAGCCATACTAATAGTTGCAAAAACATGCAAAATTCTTTGTAAAAATATAGAATAATGCATAGGACTTGACAATGTATAAATTGATAATTTCCAACAAACGCATGACTCGGTGACGGATCAATAATCCATATCCATGTTTAACGTAATATTCTGTTACAGATGTCTGCACAAAACAGGAGGAACTCTGGCCTACACCCCAACAAAATGTGTTAGGATCATTGAATGTTGCTGTCGCCTCCACAATAGGGCCATTGAAGACTGTATTGCAGCACCAACAGCGAGACAAGTACCCATCTACTCTAATAATGAAACTTTTGCCAATACAAATGCAGTTAATGTCAGAAACATCATTGTTAGAAGGTTTTAATTATCAAACTGCAGTTGTCTGTTTATTTGCTTCCTTTTTGATATATTGGCCTGTCTACGAGTTAACAATTATTGATCATCAATGTGATATACCCTTTTATATGATGTTTTTAATCATTCAAGTGATAAGTAAATAAGTGATACTTTTTTCCAATGACAGGTCATTATCTTTGAATTGTACAAAAGTTATAAAGTATGTTAAATGTGTTCTAAGATTGATGTTTTTTCAATTAATTATCTAAAAAATCATGTTCTACAGTTCTTAACTCAATTATGGTCATTGTTTTAGATTTGTTTTATTTACTATTTTTAAAGAGAGATATCATTTAAAGCTTCCATCTTATTGTAGAATTGTCATATGTCAATTTTTAAATTGAAACACATACAAAGAAACACTTTTTTAAATCTACAGTGTAATTTTTATTTTTTTTTTAATCAAAAAAGTAATACTGTTCAACTGTTTAATAGCAGAGTTTGACTAACTGTATTTTTATTTTTACATTAATTTTACAGTGTTTAATATCTGCATGTATCATTGTTAAAGTTGTCTTCAGATGGTACACTTAAAATAGATTTATAAAATACACTGAGTCCCTTGAAATTAGCATGTGTTTATTTGTTATTTAATAAAAATAAAAATGATTAAGTATATTTCCCAAGACAATTCATTCATGTAATTTAATTTAGAAAATAAATTATTCTAGTTTATAAAGTGGATAATTTCATTATACACTGTACATGTGATAAAAATTTGTATCAACTGCAAATTAAAAATGCTGCTTCCATACGAGTAATTGTGCAAATAATGGTCAAAACAGGCAGACAAAAACATTGGTCTCACAAAGGATGGAAGTTTCACTCAAATATAAATGAAATAACTAATTAAAACTAAGACAAAAGATTACAAACAGATTGAACATTGGAATAAGACAAAAAAGCATAGAAGTTCTTCAAAATCTCAGGCCTCTCTCTTTCTATCTCCAGCCTCTGCTTTTTGATTGACAGCTTCTCTTCCTCAATTTCAATAAGGCGATGAGATCCTAGGCTATACTACAAAATGATTGAGCTTTTCCTTTTCCTTATAAATGTAAAATACTAGTAAATCTACTCTCAATATAGAGTAATGCCAGAACATTTTGTTTGATCTTTTAAAAAGCTTAACATTAACTAAAAAAAATCAAAATTAGGAAAAAGCTTCCTCTTCAACCTCTTCAATATATGTAAGGCAAAATAGACTTATCTTTCTATTCTTTGCAAATTCACAGATATGTAAACCAACTGCTTACAAAACCTGCTGACAAAACCTGGTTGTTTTTACCAATTGTTTAAGTAACTTTTCTACCCTGCTTGACTTTATTTTTAGTGTGGTTTATCTATATTTATATGTATTTGTATATGTTTGCTTCCAGATATTTATAGTCCGTTTATATTTTTAAAGACTATTCATGTCCTGTTTATTGTTATTTAAATTATACTGTCTGTAAGCGTATAAATAATGACAATTGTGCGATCGTCATCGGTCAATCAGTAAACTGTTCTTGTTGGTCTACAGACCCAGCTCTCCCCTCTCCTCTTTTCGGCATTTATCAAGGTAAATTTTCATTTCTCCCTATTAAGTATCAAGAAATGCACTTATGTTCAATATTTCATTTTGCTTAATAAATTCGTAAATCTACGTTATCTTTGTTAATTTGTAATTCAGAGCAAAACTGAAAAGAGCTAACCTGTCGGTGTTGAAAGCCTTATCTGTCTTGTTTTTTATCATACTGCAATATAAAGAATACAGTGGATCCTAACTATATTAGATCCCTAGATTATTTACCTAATTGTCTTTCCTAATTTAATTAGTCTATATTTTACAAATATTTTATATGAGCTTGATATCGGTTTCCGTTAAGTTTGTTTTTAAATTGAATAAGAAGAGGAGCTACTTTCTCACTAAATACTAAAATACTATACTACGTGCATTTCATTATATAAATATACTTCTAGTGTTTCTAACGTATGGTGTGCTTTTGAATATATTCATGATTTCAGCGATGATGTGTTGAACATAATGTTAATAGACTAGATCAGAGATATTGATTTAAAACAGATGTCGCCAGCTGATAACAGAATTCAGTCAATGCAAGTTAATTAAATTCAACACTAATGTATCCAATAAAATCAACAACAACAACAAAAACCAACAGAAACAGACATAATAACCTCTGTATTGAATATTCTCTTTCAGAAGGCTAACATATTATTTCCCTTTAACTTTTTTCCTTCTAATATTTCGTGATTGCAATATAAATATTGCTTAATCATTACACTTTTATTTTAAAACGGATTTTTACTAGAAAATAGATAAATCACATTCATTGTAGTAGAGATGGAATGGTGAAAATTATCCAGAAAATACAGTAGTTGGCCATAGATAAGTTCCCAAATTGGTCGACGTTGAAGTTTGTGTCGTCATCACCTGGATTTGTTGGACTAACTATTTCTTACAACAAAGTAAAAAAAGACTTAGCAAACATATATGGCACTTTGTATCAATTCTTTGAGTATAAAATAGTCTTTGAATTTTCCTCGTTTAGCAATGTAAAGGCTCCGTATTCAATACAAAGGGAGACTATTCGAAATCCCAAAAATAACTCTTCCTAGGTCACTTGGACCTTATTAGCTTAGTTATTAAGGTTATAGGCCTCTTTTATTTGATGCATTTATTTTAATTATTTCAGGGATTCTGAAGGTATGTAAGAAAGGGATAATCCAAATGCCCATTAATATCTGAAATTATTTTTAGGATGTTTAACATATCAATTTGAAATTGTTGTGTTGCCAGTATGAATAAGCATTTGTGTTTTGTTAACTGCAAAACTTTTAAAAGAAATAATTTAACAAATGTCTAGACAGTCTTATATTAATTTATTTTTAAATTGCATGTCATGTCATGATCTGAATAGCAAAATAACAGTCCATGCTGTTATAGTGTTTACAAAAGTATTTTTGGTGATATCGACAATGCAAGAAATTAAGTACAAATTTCCACATGTCTAGTAAATTTTAAAATATGAAATATATTCAATTTTTATCAATGTCAATTTTGTTCATAAATATTAAGTATGTTTGGAACATGACGTTGAACTTTACAACAAATTACACAAATGTGTGTCCTGTGCACACTGGTTATAATCAAATATTATTAACTAACTTTCAGGGTAATTTATTTTTTTTAATTTGATAACAAATAAAATATAAACACTGATCTGCAGTTTATTGTTATCAAACATAAAAAATAATATGAATATTTCTTATCTGAGTATTACAATGTTACTAGATTTCACTCGGTCGCATCAGTTTTCATTATCTAAATCTTATGGAAAATTGACTGTTAAATGTTGCAATTTTGTATTTTGTTATGATTGACAACAGTAACGCAAATGACACACGTAACATGATGTTGCCTGATTTTTTTTTCGTCTGAATTGCTAATTCGTCAATACATTTGTCAAAATGATATATTAGATAGTTTACATATTACATATTTTAATGCGTTTTAACCATTGTAAAGAATTCTCACATGATTGATGACCATGTGACATATGTTTAAAAAATAAAAACAACAAAAGAAGACATGTTCAGTAAAGCTTCAATTATCCGGACATAGTAGCGGAACATTTTTATGTATTTTTTACAATTAGAATGGAAAATTAGAAACCAAACCAATAAACTTCTGGTGAGTTGACATGCTTCCAGAATCAGAAGGAGATACCCAATGGTTAACAATAAAAACAGTTTTTGATATATTTATCCTTGATTCACAGCTGATATTATGCTTGAATAAAATAAATTTACAAACTTTCTAATGGATTCACCGAAATTAAAATATCTACGACATTACTGAATAAAAGACAATGATACCGAATCATTTTTTTTTCAAAATCAACCAAGTGAAGCAGACCACGGGTTTCTTATCTTTTTCTATACATTGCATTTTATCATATATAAGTCGTATATTTTCACCTATATTTCTACCTTGTATAAATTCTGTTTGGTTAGGATGGATTATCTTATAGTAAATCGTTTTAATTTTATTAGCAATTATGCGATATATAATGTTATAAACAGTATTTCATAGGGGGTGAGGTAATTTTCAAATCTCTAAGAGATGATTGGGTTTGTCACCCTTGGGCAAATATATAATAATTTTATGTCTTTCAGTAATACTTAACGTGTAATGTTCATATGTATAATAAATTAAATAATTTTCAGACAACAATAACACCAATATACTCTGGAATCATTACATTTCGTGGTGGCTCAATTTTCGTGAAACTCGTGGTTACTTTTCATCCACGAATTCATATCATCCATAATAATTTAATAATTTAATGGAATGAAGTCATATATCCTTGTGTAGATTTAAGATATAAGACGATATTTCAGGCCGTTACTCTCCCCAAACCTATAAAATTTAAGCAATCCACGAAAATTAGCACCGAAAAATGTTAATGATTCTACAGATTATCAAAAAAAAAAAAATAACGTGAAACTATATGACTTTCAGGATATCCGACTTTGAAAGAAAGGCGTAGTTCTACTTGTCACAGCATATTACATATTCTCTTTTTAGTTGTATTAAGATGTGAATTTTAGTAATGCATTATGTTTTGTGCAATATCTTCAATAAATGACCCGGGTTTTTTTTAAACAACAGAGGAGAACCTTTCTTACTCAGCACATTCTAACATGAGATTATCATCTTTTTCTTTTTGAATTTTTACATCAATACATATTGATATTATGGATCCATAGATTGTTTCGGCGTTTTTTAATAGAGTTATGATTTTTAACTATTAAGGTCCGCCTCATCAGGGGTCCACCTATTATGATTTTTACGTTATTGTAAACGTGAACGCATTTTGTCTTCTTTATTGTCCACAAAGTCGAACGTCGTCTTATGTCCATTTACTTAATGGTTTGCATATTCATTGAAGAACCAATCATCAGATATTACTTCAGTTTACTAATATGACGGCGCTCAGGTTGTCGACTTCATCTGAAAGTCAGTGCTTCCATTTTGTATTCTGTTGGATAGCAGATCTATTTTGCATGGCAATGGATTTTCCTTTACTGTTTTTCAATTCTACTAAAATCGGCCTCGGCTCACCTGTTTTCCCCGGGATCCTGTTTACGGCGATTATGTTTTTGTCTTAAATCTCTACACCGCACTCAAGTTCTATGGCATTCTGAACGAGTTCAATCACTTTCTATTTTTTGGGACCACCGTTGATCTTAAATGTAGTTTTCCTCGAATATTGTTCGTTGCGATTAGCAGTCAGATATGGCTCCTTTGCAAAGTGCTTTGCTTTGTTCAGTTTTGTCTCAAGATCCTCGACCCGTTTTTGTTAGTTCTTATGGTCTCACTTTAATAGTCTATAAATTTCTGCAATAATGGCTTATTATATTCCATAGCCTCATTAATTGTATAATAAATAATAAATTGTAACGTCTAACATTTTGGAGACGACATTTTAAAAACAAATATTCCGCACATTATTATCCATTTCTTTTTTTTAAAAATAATTCAGACTTCAGCTGTCTTATATCGTCCATATTATATTTGGTGGTCTCTTTATTTTGAGGACAACAACTAGACTCAGATCTTTAAGAACGTGTGCTTATTTAAACAGAATATCTTGGTCTCACAGGTATGATCAAACTTTATGATAAACGTGATGACTTCAGTTTTTCTATAGTCAAATTTCCTTACTTATATAGCAATATACCTTCATCACCTGCATATGGTGTTTTTGTCTCTCAGGTATTTCGATAGGCAAAGGCATGTTCTTCGTATGAACAGTTTCTAAGGCGGGGCAAGCTACTGACAAATAAGTTGATAAAACAGGACTATCAACAGTCTCGTTTTAAGTCATCTTTTCATAAGTTCTATGTTCGATACAACGACATTTTCAGCAAATACAATCTTCCACTAGGGCGCATGCTGACTGACGTTTTTCATACTAATTGTTAGACCATAATTAATCACCTAATTGTCTAAGGACTATTCCGTTTTTCCCGATTACGACACAGAACACATAGCAGGTGTGACCAGGCAGGAGAGGATGCTCACTCCTCCATGGCACCTGATCCTACCTCTATATTTTTAAGAGGTCCGTGTTTGCTCTGCTCCTGTTTTGTAATTTTCCCTTGGACTTTTGAATTTGAACACTGTTCGTTATCACCACATGTCCTGTAGACAAAAATGACCTAATAACACGATGAGATTTAAAATAGAAAATCTCCGTAAACAGAAAAAAAAAAGTCATAAAATGTATTTTCAGTACATATCAAATTGTACTTTCATTAGATATATTATATAAAATATAAACTGAAAAACTTTGTTTAAGATCAATAGTCAAATGGTATGACGTGACTTGGAATTGACAACATATTTTATTGCGTTTAACCTTAGGCAAAATGTATATCAAAGAGCTATGTACAAACGGACGTGGCAATCATGTAGGTACTGCTATAAGTAAAGCCATTTCAGTTGTCTAATTCAAATGAAACAGCCTGGATTTGAAAAATATCCCACTACGATAATCTTTCCCGCAAACAAAATGAAGCTCGTTTTTTGTTTCTTTGTTTTAACAACTGTTGCAAACACAGAACGTGGTAAGTATTGAATATGATATTTCCTTGATTGTTACAAGGAGAGAAAATATGTTAAGTCATTTGATCAGACTATATTAATGCATAAATGGGTTTGTTATTGTAGCTTGTGATAACGGATGGTTACCAAACAGAAACTACTGTTATTGGCTTTCACCAAGTCCCGCAACTTTTCATCATGCAGTGGTGAGATTTTAATGTTTTCACATTGCATTATTATATGCCTTTATGCCATCAAGGGGTAACTGAACTTCAGTAAAATTATTAAACGTATGTATCCTCCAAAAACAAACAAATTAGTAGTTATTATTAAATGATATATATTTTTTGAATTTTTTGGAACTTACTTAAAAGAATCAATGCGAATAAAGCCAACACTATATTCAAATACACTTTGTTGAAACTTTGGCAGTCGAATACTAGATGCTAGTCATCAATTTAAGTATCAATTCACATTATATAATGTAAATGATGTTTAAGATATTGCGATCTGAAATGTTTGATATACGTATATGAACTTTATAGCTTATTAAGCTAACTAAAAATTGATAGAATACAATAATAGTGAAAAAAAACATCCCAATAACTACTACTCTTTTTGATAAGGGCTAAATATTATAGATCTTCAATTACCTTTTGTAGGATATTTGTTCCGAAAGAGGGTCAAATTTGATTGAAATAAAAGACACAGGAGAAGAAAAGTGGGTGTTGCTTCAAAGTCTGATTCGCGGTAAGATATCATAACTGCTATTTTCATTGCTATTGGTAAGAAATAGGATTTCATTTGTTACAATTTGTTATTATTCTTTTTATCCTTATTTTTATCATTTGATTCACCGTTGCATTAGTTTTATATTCTATTATTTCTACCATCTGCATATTTGAAGGATATTTTGGAAAATTTAATTCCTCGGATGTTTTAGATAAACTCCATCTGAATTTTAAAAACCTAAACTTTTCTAAACAATTCTGTATGAAAGCCTTAACTTTTATAGTGTTTTATTTTTTTTTTAATTTCTTTGTTTCTTTGTTTCTTTTTGTTTTGTTTTGTTCGATTTTGTTTTTACATTCCTTACACTTAGATGAATCTTAAACTGGTTATACAATGTTAAAATATTGGTAAAACAAATGAAATATTAGAGGAGTATATTTTCGTTTATTATTCTTACCTTCACATTGGATAACATAATATGTTTCCGCATTATTAACAATTGCAATATCCTGTCATTAAGGTTTTACACAGGTATGGATTGGCCTTACTGATATATTAGATGAGGGTCAATACGTGTATGCATCAGATGGCGTAAAAGCAATGTATCTAAACTGGAACAATGGGCAACCAAGTGGCGGGACGGAAGAGAACTGTGCTGCAATAAGAACACCATTCCAAAAGTGGCACGACTTTCCGTGTAACAATAATGTGTCGTACATTTGTAAAAAACCTGCAAAACACTTTGTGTAAGGCAAGGAATATTCACAAACACTTCTTTTGTCTAAATCTCTTTTCTCTTGAACTCGTTGTTTTTTTAGTTATGAAAATGAATGATGAAAATTGTTAAGGAAATATGCTGGACGAATTGGAATCTCAGAACTTAAAGAAAATAAGAATAAGTAAAATAAAATGTACATGTACATAGAAAAACTAAAATTTATCGTTTTCTCTTATAGACATATATGCTATATAGACTTACGAAATATTTGGCTTCAAGGACATTCTATGATTTATATATCTATCGAGATTTGTATGGTGAGCGATAAACAAAGCGAGCATCTTGAACACTTATAAATAATGTATCTTCGACTTGAATTTAGAAAAAAAACAACAAAGCGATCAGGTCAGTTTCATGCAAACAAAAACATTATCTGTGAAATTGAAACGAAAATATATACTGCAAATTCCTAATGAAACGCAATGAATTAATATCCGCGTAAAATCCCGATAGGCACATCTTGCAGATTTTAAAATCACTCGTTTTTTTTCGGACAGATGTAATTTAAATAAATCTGTTGCAAAATTTAGCATTCTTGGTCCTCGTAAAAAATAAGGGATTTACAGTACTCACTTTTTAAATACTGTTTCATTAAAATGCCAATTTAAAGTTTGCATCAGGTAAACAAAGTGTGAAAAAAAAATCAATATTGAACGATGTTTCCTTTGAATCTATGAATCTACTAATGACCTCCCCTTTAATGTTAGCGAAATGAAGTAGTGTTTAATCTGTGTACATATTTAAAAGTGACAAGAGTTTGCACAGTGGGTCTAGGGCAAAATTAATAGAAAAATCAATACGTGGAAGCTGATCAATTAAATATAGTATGCCGTTTAATAAAAACAGCGCTGATGCTTGCTTTAAGAAATCGATTAATGTTCTTATACATACTGTATATGATCTTTAACGTCTTAACTACAATTCAACTGTTGAATATATCAAATCTACTATGGTGTTATTTTACTATTGAAACCTAATTAAGGCATTAAACTAAACAGTCTATCAATTTAATCGGATCAAATGACCTAAGCCCAATAGATTCCATCAATAAATGTATCCAGGCCTTCTCGTCAGATGCGATTTACTTTTTTGAATAAAGAAATGAATCTATGTGAAATTATATGTTTGAAAAATGCAATATCGAAATTCCTTTGGGATGAAGTTTTATAAACGCGACACATACTGCATTGATTGTGAATAAAGGTATTACGATCGAGTATTTAAAAAGCATATCGCTTCAGTGATACCGCATTGAGTTTCAGTGAGGACAGTCTGTGAGAAATATGGCAGAGGTTGAGCTAAACGTTGGTGGAACCATATTTTTAACAACATTCCAAACTTTATCGAAACTACAAGAAACCAGGCTCTATTCTCTGAAGAGGGATATCAATCTACTAGATAAAGGTCCCACCAAGTTTTTCTTTGACAGAAACCCCGAAATTTTCAACAGTATATTGGATTTGTATCGGACAGGAGAGCTACATGTTCCGTCCAATTTCTGCGGTGCTACGATTCGTAACGAATTGGAGTTCTGGGAAATTGATAAGAAGTATGTAAGTGAGTGCTGTCTTGCGTCATTGTACAGAAATGATGACGACTTAAATATTCTGAAGGAGATCAAAAATCTACAGAATGGAAAAGCCCTAGACATCCCGAAAGAGGAATGCCGGGATGGCTGTTGGCGCGACTATTTGTGGAAGGTTCTACAGTACCCGGCGACCTCAAGGAAAGCGAGTGTAAGAATATATGTGAATTAAACTTAAAGTAAATTTTTAAATACTACTGCATCTGTCCTATATAAATGTTATTTGGACTTTAGACTTCGTTTCCATATTTAAAATAAAGATTAATTACAAATTATACAAAATAAATGGTTTTAATTGAGATATATGTCTATATTTTTCAACAAAATATTCTATATTCATGTAAAAATAAAATAATAATGCAAAGCGATTCTGTATTCACTTATAATCAAATTTCTGAAATAATACTGAATGGGATGTGAATGGTAGCATGAATGGATATTTTTTCACCTTGCCAAATTCTTTTGGTTTAAACTTTAATGTACAATTCAGCAGAGACCCCAATTTATCATTCAGCCCCTGGTAACGAACTTGCATTTGTCTTTCACTACAGGTGTTCAACATCGTTTACCTGCTGATGGTCTTAGTTTCTACAACCGTCTTATTCTTAAACACAAAACAGGACCTACGTGAACCAAAGGGAACAGTAAACAACCAAACTGTCATTGACCCCAAAACAGACATGTACGCCCACACTTCTGTCCCGTGGACGCTTTGGGTTATTGACCTCACATGCGGTGCATTCTTTACCTTAGAATATTTAATCCGGGTCATTGTCACGCCGACAAATTGTAGACAGTTTTTGTGCTCCGTGTCTAACATAGCTGATGCGATAGTCATTATATCGTTTTGGATATTTCATTTGTTGATTTATATCGGACCAATTCACATGGACAACAAACCCTTTACATTATTGGTCATGATCTTTGCGTTTTTACGGTTGCTTCAACTTTCTCGATTTTACCGGTTTTTGAATAGGTTTGAAAGTTTTGACGTAATAAATTTAGCTGCGAGAGCAAGCTGTAGCCAGTGCAGCGCCCTGATTGTTGTTTTTACACTATCAAATTTATTTTTTGGATACCTAGTATATTATGTTGAATTCTATGAAAAAAATTCTTTTGACAACGCCCTTGTTGGAATCTGGTGGGCTGTGGTTACTATGACGACAGTGGGATATGGTGACGTAGTACCAACGTGGTATCTTGGACGTATTGTAGCTGTTTTCTGTGCTCTAACAGGACTTTTCATCTTAGCTATGCCCGTCGCTATAGTTACATCCAATTTTACTGTATATTATACGAAGCTTAAGCAATACTCAAGTCACAAAGTAACGGATGAAGTCAAAAGCGTCAATAAAAATAAAGTGAAACTGAAAAGAAATAGCATTTGTAAACGCATAGCACCAATGCCAGTTCTTACTGTAAAATCAGCCTAGGAAAGAATTAAATATCAAGATCTTAATTACCGTGTATACGTAATTAGACGCTTTATATGTATGTGACAGGAGCAACTGATACTAAATTTAGAATTTTTATTGCAATTCCAATAACGCAAACACATTATAAAAATATTTTGCAAATAATCGATTTTGCGAATACGTTACATCATTTATAATTAATTGTATACACACGCAATTGCATTTATTTTCAACCATTATATACCCCCTCTGTATAGCACGATGTGATTTTCATGTTAGTATTTTGATGACATTTATTTTTTTATTCTAATTAAATGTTGATTTAAGCTGCTTGATTCTTTCGTTTTCTTTTCGTTGTCTGCTTTTTTTTTCTTGGAATACATTCGAAAAAAATCCATAGCGGATTAGCACAAACTTTCATTTTTTTAAAAATCAACGTGTATTGATTTTCTACAAATCAAATCCCCCATGTATTTCAATATAATGATCTGGGTTTTACCTAAAAATCTATTATTCATAAGTATGAAACGGAGGAGAACTTGCTTTCTAAAAGTGTTGTTCGAGGGTTTTTTTTTTTTTATAAAAAATTGCAAAAAATCGATATCAGTTGGTTTTTTGATTATCATACTTATTTACGGTAATGTTATTTAAAAATAACTTGTTTTGTTCTATACTACCGACAAATTAATAATGTATGATGTATTGGATACATTTATACATGTATTGTTAAGTAGTCAATTTTCAGACAAAGGCACAAAGAGGTACATGTACAGGCATGTCATTTCAGAAAATGTTTTCGAGCTTGATCTTTTTGTTTTAAATATCCGACTAAGTGCTGTAAAAACTGTGGTTTAAAATTACATTTCAAAAAAGTTTAAAATCCTCAATACATTGTATTTCATTTCATATAATAATCATCGCAACATAAATAATTTCTTACAAAAACGGTATTAAACAAAGAGGTTTGTTTTTCAATATCAAATTTCTATGTTTCTTGTTACCAATATAACGATTTTTCTATGAATACATTCTTCAAACCAAGTATGGCCATATAAATTTCAACTCTCAAAATCATCAATTAAACAAAAATATTGACTATAAGATTTTAATGACATGCTTTTCACCTTCATTTATGATAATCAATGATATTTCATCTATAGTTTGTGCCACTGAGTTCAGAGATACAACTTGTATATTTGTCTCTCAGTTAATTCGATACGCAAGGGCATTCTCTTCGTATGGACAGTTTCTAAGGTGAGGCAAGCTACTGACAAATAAGTTGATAAAACAGGACTATCAACAGTCTCGTTTTAAGTCATTTTTTCGTAAGTTCTATGGTCGATACAACGACCTTGTCAGCAAGTACAATCTTCCACTAGGGCGCATGCTGATTGACGTTTTTCAAACTAATTGTTAGATCATAATTAATCATCTAATTGTCTACGGATTTTTCCAGGTTTTTTTCCCGATTACGACAAAGAGCACATGGCGGGTGTGACCCTTCAGCAGAGGATGCTCACTCCTCCATGGCACCTGATCCTACCTCAAATTTTTTAAAGAGGTCCGTGTTTGCTCTGCTCCTGTTTTGTAATTTTCCTTTGGACTTTTGAATTTGAACACTGTTCGTTATCACCGCACGTCATTAATAACAAGTTCCCTTTTTATTCTACATGTATAATAATTTCTTTAATTTCAAACAAGGACGATAACCCTATACCTTAGTTTGCATACGCCCTACAGAGAGAGAGAGAGAGAGAGAGAGAGAGAGAGAGAGAGAGAGAGAGACCTATAAAACATAGAGGTTGCATGTTTACAAGAAATAAATTAATTCAAACAAATATGCTTCCACCATAACATATGAAATTATTTAAAGACAAACACAGGGAAACAAATCTTGTTGGTTAAGAGTCAGCATTTAAATAACTAGCCTCTTTGTATTCTTCTCAAAGTGTATCAAAACTAAAACAGTTACTATATTATATTTCAGTCTGTGTAGACCAACTTTTTTACATGTAAATATCCAACCGGTTGTGAACAAAAAAATATTCATGGGTTGCTTTCTTCTATCATGCATTTTTAAGCAAACCATTTTGTTAAAAAAAGATTTCTGTTTAGAAATAAAAACATAATGCTGGAAAAGGGATATAAGTAATATAAAAACAGTAAAATGTTTTTGACAAATGGCAACAAAATGCATTTCAACTTCTAATATATGTGAAGTGTATAATAAATATGGATTCATACCATACAACAGTCAAATTAATGTAATTCTTTTAACAATCCCGATTGTTTTCATAAAAGCGGTTCTGAATTAAAAAAAGGATATCAATATCGGATGAGTATTATTTGATATATAGTTATTGTCATTAGTAATCTTAAATATGGACAAATCCACGTTTAACAAAGTCACAAGGCAAGATTAATTCTTACATCGAACCGGTTTCATCACATTTACACTACAAGTTAAAACTAAATAGATTAAGGGTCATTTATTGATTTTATCCATGTTTATTGTAAATCAAACAAAACTCCAAACACGTTCTTTTTTATTGCCTAATAAATTTTATTGCAGGTGTATTCCCCGATTCAAGTTTAGAAAAAAAAATAAATGGGAAAAACGTCAAACAAGTGGTCGTAAGAAAAAAACCGTATTCAAACATTTTGATAATTCTCTGAGTTAATTTTGTAGAAAGAAAATTACAAAAAATGACAATTGCTGTTTTGTTTTTATCTAAAACGATTGCTCGTCTTAAAGCAAATTATTTTGTATACAGTGTTTCCCCCCAGGCGATACATTGGTATTAATTATTTTTTCGGACGTAACACCCTGATAAATGAAACCCTTGTACAGGCGATTTTTAGATGCCAATAAGCAATGATGATAATGCTAGGCCTATATATTTAATAATTGTCTAGTCTAATCGATTGATTATCTTTTCTCATGATATTCAATAACCCGAAGGGTATTGCATTTTGTTCATAATTGATGTGCTTATAGACAGTATCCTTTAGATGACAGATGTTCAAAGGGATTTGATATCCATGTACATTCCCCCAGGCGTTACATTGGTATTAATTTACTTTTCGGACGTAACACACGAAATGGAATTAGATTGCTCACCCTGATGAATGAAACCCCATGTACAGGCGATTTTCAGATGCCAATAAGCAAATAATTATAATGCTAGGCCTATATATTTAATAATTGTCTAGTCTAATCGATTATCTTTTCTGATGATATTCAATAACCCGAAGGGTATTTTATTTTGTTCATAATTGATGTGCTTATAGACAGTATTCTTTAGATGACAGATGTTCAAAAGGATTTGATTAATATCCATGTACATTGTCATTGATATAGAAGACATTCTTGTTAAAATAAACAAATCTTTGTATACGCTGCATATACTTTAGAGGTTTACACAGTCAATCAACAGGTGGCTTTATTACACTTTAAACATTTCCACTTTTAAAGTGACAAAGATTTTTTTAAATTCAATTTATCTTGATTTTTTTAAAATTCAATATAGAAAAAAAAGCCGATGAGTAATATCATATATGCCTGATTATAAAACGTAAAACCATCACCACCGCAATAACGCATACATTCAGATAAAAACACCAAACCCATGGATGAACAAAACAACAATGATACATCTAACTTTTTGACTTGCGTAAATGATAGTTTACATATTAATAGTTATAGTCTATATATGTAACAGTGCATAAATAGCTGTTATGATATACTAAATCTCGATTTAATTTCTCAAGCAGATGTAAACTAAATGAATCTATAGGAAAAATTCGGCATTTACAATTTAATATTAACGCGAATTGACGCAAAACCGCTTATTCGCAGAAATAGATACTCGAGTAAAATAAGGAATTTACAGTATATTGAATTACATATGTCAAAAATTTTAGTAAAAGACTCAAAACAAAATATTCCATCACAGTTTCAACTCCTAGTTTGCATATACATGTTCTTCTTGTATACTGTTTTGTGTTGAGAAATATCTTGTTGCAAATCGATGAACAAGTCTGTAACATTTCTTATAGTCCTCCTGAAATAAAAGAAAGAAAACTAGTGATGACTACCAATTATATGATTATTGTATCAAAATAACCTAATAGGATAACGCAAAGATTTATGGCCCTTTTTATAAAAGAATTTTAGATAAATACAGTAACCCTAATTATTGATACGGTTAAACGTTTTAAATTTCATGATATTTCAATGAATTCACGGCCTTAGGAAAACTGTTATTGAACACTGTGCAATCTAATCCCCCTATTACACGGGCAGCTTGATCAATCAGATGGTATGTAATTGGAAATATGTTTATCGATTGCATGATTTCTTCCTTTTAAATAAATTGACCACTTGGTTTGCTTTCCAATTCAGCGGAAAAAAAATATGTTACACAGTGTTTGAGTACACTTACAACAGACAAAGGTTCCGATGGCTGAAGTGCCAAGAGATATCTGGATATCAAACTGATATCTGTCTCTCCATCAAACCACAGCTGGTGCAAGGCATTTAAAACGATCGTTGTCACAAGGACCTCTACGCTATTTTCACTTAATACAAAAATATAAAGTAATGCACTCATGGTTTCAACTCAAAACAAATCATGCATTGAATATTTTAATAGGAGTGTATGTTTTATAATATTCATTTATATTGCAATACCTTAATTATAAAGCTAAAAGAAATTGGTTTGCGATAAAATAATGGACTTATCTTGTTAACTGTCAAATTTGTCTGTTTTTTTACTTTTCTCATTTCTTGGTACATGTATATCTTGGTGAACTTACTTGTTGAGAATGATAACCGGTTTGTCTTTTGGTACAGTAAGACTTGTGAAAGCATCTATTATATCCGATAGGGGCGTGACATTTGAGTAGTCTGAATCTTTTGGCGCCACTGGTTCAATTATTCGAATTTCGATTTCCTCATCACCCCCGTGCTTAACAAGAAAATATAGTTCACATTCTTTTTCAGTACCAATCACTGAATGAATTACGCCATGAAAGGTGCGATGTCAAGCTAACTTTGTTTTGGTCTGAATTTTAAATATACTAAGTGTTATATTTTACTGACTGACAGGGCATCATTTTAATGTCATAAATATATGTTGATCGTGCTATGTAAACATTCATTTAGTGGTCTCCCGTTTCTTTTATGGATATGATTTTATACCGCTGTCGTATGCTTGATGATGGTATTATCTAATTGTGAGTTATACCTGAATGGCAACGCCAATGGTTGACATTCTTTTATTAACACTGATCACTCGGCTCTTGGTCTGTTTTACGACATATCTGCCAACAACCAAACTGTTTCCTTCCGGAATCCATTCGTCAGTCTAAAGTTATAAGAAAGAAAAGAGTACGCTTGGTTTAAGTTAAATGGAATATAAGCGTTTTTCTACAGTAAAAAATCAGTGAATATTTATCCTTGCAAAAACTTTAGAAATATGCACAGGATGAAACTCTGCCTTTCAGTGAACTGAATGATAAATGAGTGGTCTGAAAAGGTGACTGAATGGCATAGCTATGCCACTCAGTCACCTTTCAGTTACCTTTCAGTCATATTTCAGTTGACTGAATGGCACAAATTCATTCTGTGATGAATTTAAAATGCATGTACCACAAAGAACAAAACATATAGAATTATGCAATGTGCCCGTCCTTAAACAAAATTTGTAACGATAAACTAGGGTACTAACTGTTGACTGTTCTGAATCCAGGACGGCGACTACAGACGGAGAAACGTCCGCCAGCATGGACATAAACTGGGAGATGTTTTTGGTAGAAGGATGCCTCGATAATAGGAAACCTTCCTCAAGCAAAAGTGACTGACGTAAAAATATAAAATTATATCTTTGAATATTGCAGATAAATGCGTTGCAGTTGCTTTCAGATAAATATTGGAAACAAGTTTTTCTAAAAGTATAAATGCTTGGTTTTCTCAAACTCGAAATGCACTTATTGTAATGTCATGGAACTTCTATTAAAACCAGGCAATTACAGAAAATAGAACATCCTTGAAATGTTTTCAAAACACCCTTCCTATAGCTATGGTGCAACTTTAATTCTTCCTGTTTGGGGTTAAAAATCTAGTCATTTATATGCAGTGCTTAAACAGGAAGTGTATAATACACAACAAAATGATTACTTAAAAGTCCCTATTTAGTTTTGCCGTGCATATGTATCTTTATACAATTTTCCATTTTAAAAAGTAAAAACCACTATTCAAATATCCTGCTGATGCATGTTTATGGTACCTTTGGTAAACAAATAAGACCTGTTGTAAATAATTTAGCAATACTTTCTTTTTATAACACATTTCATCATTGTACTATTTTAAATGTTTCAAACTCTCATTGCATTGCAAATGGTTAACAATCTTCGTGATTAGGTTTTTTGTAGTAAGATGGGTAGTTTTGTCATATTAACATCCTTGTATATCATCGATGTGTAGGGACTGATAAATCTAGTGCCATTAGAGTCGTATTTCTTTTTGTAA
Organism: Magallana nippona; assembly: GCA_033439105.1. Classification (NCBI taxonomy): domain Eukaryota; kingdom Metazoa; phylum Mollusca; class Bivalvia; order Ostreida; family Ostreidae; genus Magallana; species Magallana nippona. The sequence goes on along the minus strand of CM065917.1, from coordinate 41,951,087 downwards.
CACACTTACTGGAAACTCGGCGTTTATCAAGCGATCAGAATTATCCGTCCAATCTAAAAAATAAAACCAATTAAACAATTATTAAACTTCAGTATGTTAAACCGTTCACATTTACGCTGGTTTGTAAATAAAATATTCAGAAGTCAATTTTGATAAAATATACTCAAATTATATTACTGGGTTTGGCATCCAAACCACTTAACTCCCTTTGTTCATTAATGTATCTGCTCACTTCCTGATCAAAAAAGAAATGTATAGCAATATGAATATATGTGTTTTAAATGAACTAATGAAACAGGAAGACTATGTTAAAAGAGCCGTTAGCAGTAAAACCTGAAATTCTTCCGTCAACGTAGATCCGATTTGCTCGTTTATGGTGTCCCGGAAAATAACATGGCGTGGAAAATTGAAAAACTCGTCTAAGCATTTGTAGACTGTAATATACTGACCCTAAAATACAGGATTTTAAAGTATATTATGTTATATTAATTCAAAAACAATATGTCTAATAAGTAATACATAACCATTACTTCGTAACCCAACAAATAGCATTTTTGTTGTTGCCGTGGGCTTTGAATAAGATATAATTATTATTTTTTTAAGCTTAATTTTCAACATTTTTAATAAGAATCTCATATATTTTTTTTTTTATCAAAAAAAATAGAAATATCATTGTTGTTGTTTCTTTTGTTGTTTCTTTTGTCCATAAAATGTCTATTTTTTCAAAGCACCTTTGTCTGAATCATGTGCATTCTGTCTCGCCTCATTGCTGTGACATATTTAGTGACGTTCACTGTTCCTTTGCTAAGTCCATACTGCGCAAGCGCATCGATAGCTATGAAAGTTCCGGTTCTGCCAACACCAGCACTACAAAAATGAAGCAAGCATTGATAGAATCTAAATTGAAGGTTATATAATTTTTTACTAAAAGAATTATATCATTTTTTTCAGAAATGTGTCTTCATGATTTAGGTTTAAATAATCTTAAGAAATAAATGCTATTTTAAGCATTGACTTCATTGAGAAATGTAAATGCCAAGAAACAAACAAACGAATGTTGATTGTGTTTGAATATAATCAACGATATAATTTGTACAGATATGTTGGACAAAAAAATGATTTTATCACTGATACTTTACAAAGGTATATATGCTAATGTTAATATATATTTTGAAAAGGAACACAATTACAAAAAAATTACCTGCAGTGGACAAGAAGAGCTGATGTATCCTGATCGTTTCCAATTTGATCTTTGACCCGGAAATAAAACGAAAGAAGCTGCAAGGTTGAAGGAATGCCATGGTCTGGCCATCCAGTGAAGTGAAAATGATTTTGGTATCGGGTTTCCTAAGATTATATATCATGTTGTCCTAAGATGTATATATATTTGCCAACGTATGGCTTTTGACCATTTTGTTTTATTACCTAATCAAAGGGATTTTGTTGTTTTATTACAAATTAAATATATGCGTCTATGTTGTATGTGTATGCAGTTTTGCTTATCTATTGAAACCGTTCTATTGAACAGCCGGTCAATAGCCTTCGATCTATTGGACCGCCGATCAATAGACTGCGATCTATTGGACCGCCGGTCAATAGACTGCGATCTATTGGACCGCCGGTCAATAGACTGCGGTCTATTGGACCGGCAACGTATTTCAGAATATTGGCCTCGGGCAATAGAACACACTGAGCTGTTCCCTGCACCTCGGGAAAAATATTCTGTTCTACTGACTGCTCAAGCATTAAAAAATTGTATAATATTCAATAGTTTTTTTTTAAGAGTAGCGGTCAATATGCCACAATGTCAACAATAAGAAGGAAATGCATTAACAAATGAACACGGCTAGCTAATTAAACGTTTACAAGGTTAACCATAATGATCCTCTTTTCAAACGTGTATGTTAAATGTTAAAAAATAAAAAAATGTATACCTCATCATTGCTTATCTAGGATGAATCTCTGCCATTCAGTCAACTGAATGTTAACTGAATGGTCTGGAAAGGTGACTGAACGACTGAACTAGCTATGCCATTCAGCCACCTTTCAGTTACCTTTCAGTCCTTTTTCAGTTGACTGAATGGCAGAGATTCATCCTGTGTAAAAACCTTCTGTAATATACAATTGTAAACCCTAGATACTAAAACCGGAATTAGGTAATAACACAATTATTTAATGTCTGAACAGTCAATAGACCAGAATTTTTTCCCTTGGTGCAGGGAACAGCTCAATGTGTTATATTGCCCTCGGCCGTTGGCCTTGGGTAATAGAACACGCTGAGCTGTTCCCTGCACCTCGGGAAAAATATTCTGTTCTATTGACTGCTCAAGCATTAAATAGTTGTATAATATTCAATAGGTTTTTTTTTAAGAGTAGCGGTCAATATGCCACAATGTCAACAATAAGAAGGAAATGCAATAACAAATGAACAAGGCTAGCTAAATAAACGTTTACAAGGTTAACCATAATTATCCTCTTTTCAAACGTGTATGTTAAATGTTAAAAAATAAATAATGCATACCTGATCGTTGCTTATCTTTAAGCATCGAATTGTATAAAATGCGTACTTCTTTTCTTCCATGGAAGTAACCGATATTTCACCATATATGAGCGTTCTTCCGGGAGAAGGCCAATACTGTTCGCATTTCCGCTGTTAAAATGATGAAAGAATATACTTTAATGGTAAAGTCCGTATCAAAGCATTATAAGAAGTACTATTGTATTATATTGATTTGTAAATATTGTTCTTTTGCTAGCTCATGAAATATTAAACGTATCAGTGATTTTTGAGAGAAAACTGATCAATAAAACTTTTACTCACAGGTTTTATTAACTAATTTTTTGTCGGCAATTATGAATGGCATATGCATTAACATTAAAATTAAATTAAGAATAGTTCTATCAAACATGACAGAAAACTATGTAAGGAATATCAATTGAAAATAGTAATAAATATAATGATAGTCAACTGCGGATGTTTTTAATGTTTTGCTTCGGTATTCAATTTGTCATCAGATAATAATACGATCCTTTATTTTATTTCTGCTCAGTTATGATGGTAAAGAAAGGATGCAATATTTGCTATATAACCCGGACGTTTTGTTGTATTTTTATGTTCGTCTTTTTGTCCTGACACACTTACTTTCTTCCCTTCTATAATCCCCGTCAACATCACGATTGTGTGAATATTTTCCTGCCAAATCATCCGCCAGAAGTCTTCCACTGTTGTAGGTTTAGGGCCTGATGAAAAAGTGACACTGGGACTTTTTATTTTGCTTTTATCTTATTATAGCTATAGTTAAATATTGAATTTTTTTAATATATTTCCTATGCATTGAATAACCAAGGTTGATAAAACTTATCAAATATATTTATCAACTTCCATAATGATTTTACTTTTTATCAATGAGTCTTTATATATTGTTTATAAGGAGATAATTTGGATAGATACCTACCTTGACATGCAATATATTGTTGTCTACCAAACGCATCCTATAAAGTTATACGGTATAAAATTATTTAACAGTAATACCTCAAGAATATCACTCTTCTATTCTTTATATAAGCATCCATATACAAGATAGAGAGATTTTTTTTTTCGTGATAACCTAATTTTTTTCTAATGGTAAACTCAATGTTAAACTTACAGAGATATAATTGGCATTTATATAGTCTTCACCATTGTTTTCTTTCAAGATAACTCGTGTGTGGTCATCTAGAAAAATAAACATTAAATGAAACAGAAACATTTTAACATGTTTAATAATAGGAACATATGGGTTTTATATATTTGTTCATGTAAACAGATGTGTAACATGTTGGATTCAAATTTGACGTTAAAACAAAATACATAAAAACCTAATTATCACTTCGTAATCCTAAATAATTATCTTAAATGTTTGTATTTATTACATTTTAATAAAAAAAATTATTTTACGCAAAAATATGTCGTATACAAATTGAACGGGCTACGAAATAATCTTATTTTACATACAAGGTAAGGTGTTTTTGTAGCGGTTTTTCAAAATGTTTTTATCTTGGCCTCCAACAGAACAGTGAGTAATGTCACCTTCTGGCAAAGCCTACAAGAGATACAATCAGTAAAAAACAAAACCAATTGAAACAAAGGGATCCGGAACAAAGCTTACGTGAATTTATGTATTCATTGAAAGAAAGGGCATTTGATGAAACTTATTCCAAATTTATGTATCTTTTTAGTTATTTACACAACTTTTCATATCTCTCTCCGTATTAAATGTTGTCATCAAGAAAAAGTGATAAAATAGCAATACCATTATAAAGAAATGAAGAGAATTGAAAACAGTTTAAATGGACAAATGAATTATTTATATCAAGATCAAGTCACGTTTCAATATGAATTACTTCTAGCTTATCTGATGTACATTACAGCCATGCATGTTTCTATTCGTGTTATCTAGATTGTTGTGATCTAGACATCAACATAAAACAAAGCATCAACTTTATCAAAAGTTAAATAAATGTATAGTGAAGATATTTTTTTGCAAATTTCTTTTGCATGGTTTAATATTATAAGGTGTCCTTCAGTCTCTTTAAGTGCAGTTAAATACGTAAATAGACTACTAAACGTAATACAATATTTTTTTCTTAAAAAACCAAAAAGGGAATATTGAAAAATAAACAAATCTATATCTGGTTTACACATTGCGTAAAGAAGGTGTTGCATGCACTTAAACACAACTAACAAAAACAATGTGCATCATTATATGTCCTGTAAGCATAAACACTTTATCAAACTTTAAAGTTTGAGCTTTTACAAAAGCATTTAACTGTAGCCAATTACAAATATCACGCTGATGAAGGAAATGATAAAAGGAATTTTCCCTACTTTAAACTCTGCCTTGAAGCCCTCGTCCGTTACTTCATGTTTCCTCAAAATATAATCATGTAGCTCTTTAATGGGAATGTCCCCTAAATTTTCGCTGATGAACTTAACATCATTCAGATCTGCCATTAAACCTCCGCTTTCAGTCTCGATTTCACTCTCTGTGTCTTCTAACTCTGAATTTCTTTGTTCCTCCGCGTTTGTATTATAACTGATATTGTGATAACTCATCGGATATTCTTCTGTCAAATGAAATATAATCAATCGTATAAGATTTAATACATTTTATCATGAATTAAATTTTACACTCTAACAAGCTGATGAAATTTTGATTCTAATCTTGAAAATTTAAAACAGTTAATCATCTGCTATTACAAGTTACAGAATCGTAGTGAGAGATACGAATAAGCATTAATAAATATGTATCTTAATAATACGGTTAGGAAACATATACTTAGATAACGATTTATTTACGTGTAATTGAGAGTAAGTGAAACTAGAGGTTCTCTTCACATGTAGATGGGGAGCGGTAGAAATATTAATAGATATAGTTTTTGTTTATTAATACTTCCGAGGTTGAAAGCTGAAGTCCACGTACTCAATTTTGGGTTGAATAACATATATCCTATTAAAAGATCTTATTTAAGGTCTGTGGCAACACAATTTGAAAACATTAAGCACTTAAAAATAAAAAAAGTGCTAATTTTTTTCAAAACGCGCTGTAACAAAGGTCTTGAACTTATTTAGTGTACAAGTCTTACTATGGGCGTTCGGTCAAGAGAGGAATAAATCTCGACATTTATTGAGAATGTGTCTCTTAAGACATTAAATAATCAACATCCTCACAATTTTTAAAATTTCGAAACTTGTTTTTATCCTATCAATACTTTTTTTTTTACTTTTTGAAAAATAAATCTAATGATAAAGTCTTTAAACAAATCAATGTTCTACCGTCTGTGTCGTCAAAGTAGACGTTTGTTTCCCTCTCTGACATTGGCGTCTCTATCGGCTCCAGTCCAATGGCGTCTTCTGCTTTAGTGTCTTTTCTACGTTTTCTGTATAGGACGGTACATATTATATCGTTATATACATACAAAAGTCTGTGAAAATGAAACTGAAGTCATTTTATTTCATCGATATACAAGTTAATAGACTGATTTAACTTATATTTTAGCATTATGTCCATTGATAAAGATATTTGATTTTAATAATATTGTTTCCTGCAGACAAAGAACCTGAATTATTTTACTTATTAGGTTTGTTACTGATTGTTTACAGAAATTTGTGGGGTCGGTAAAGTCCACAGAAGGCGAGGCGAGGACGAGCCTTATATAGACTTTACCGACCCCACAAATATCTGAAAACAGTCAATAAAAACCAAATAAGTGTTTTGTTTTATCAAGAACCTAAAGTTTGATATGTAAACAAACAATAGATAATACAACAATTAAATTCATATCTTAATTCTCTTCATTTTTTGTTCCCCGTCAATCGTCTGCGCAAACCTGGATGCCATTGTAGGATTGTAATATTACGTCACGGGCGAAGGGGGGTCACACTAAATATTTAGGGGCTTAAAAATTAAAGGTATGCTCGAACGTTTGCGTAAAAGAATGAGCTCAAATAACGTCACGTCCGCCATGTTGCCGTATAAATTTTGACGCTTGCCGGTGAAAGAAATGTGTAAGGCAATCACGTGATGCGTTTCATCCAATGACGTCGAAACATTCTAGCCCGAGGCAAAACAAATCATATTGTTTTGCAATTAAGCAAAACATTATTTACATTGAAAATTTATGCATTTAATTTTTATATTTTTAAAAGAAAATACAAGATGAAATATGTTAGATGTTTCACTTCCTGAAAATGGATACACGTATAGGTTTCGAAATTTAAATAACGTGCATTGATAACATCTCCACAAATTTGAAACATATATGATAAATTATTTCCAAAATACAGTTATATAATATCGTATAGTCTTATTTATACAACACTGACATATTTAGATGCTTAAAAAGAAATCTGATATTGCTGAAGTATAGAAAGATTACAAACGTAGTGACCAACCTTCTAACAAGCAGACACACAACAAGTAAAGCTAGCAACACAACCACGAACACTCCTACAACAGCCCCTATGATGGTGAAAGGAATATCCTCTACAGCAACAGAACTACCTGAACAATATAAAAAAATGATTGTACCCTTAACATAGACGGTCCACTATAATTCATAATTATTACATTAAGAAAATACAAAAATAACAAGATTAATGATACAATGTGTTTTAGAGTAATACGTGTAAGCCATGCCTATGTTAAATGTGTTCAAATGATCAAACATCAAATACAGTGCATCGAGTAATCAGTGATTTTTTTGAAACAATAAAGCAAAGCGATTTGTTTCCAAAGGATAAAAAAGAAAATAAATATATTCTGAAAAATGGATATTTTTTTGTTCAAGTCAAGTCGATTTTATTTTTGATGTAATATATTTTAAATTAATATCATGTGGTTTAAAATATGCAACACATGAACATGCGAGTTTGGATTTTGATGTCTTGTTCAACACTTACCAAAACCTTGACTTTCAGGAGAATTTTCATTTTCACAGAAACGACCAGAGCGTGCTTTAATACAGGACAAGCAGTGACCTGTTGATCGGTTACATACTCTGTCAAGACAGTGTTCACTACAAGACGTGTTACAGTTAGGTCCATATTGTGTAGAAGCACATTCTGAAACAAGTCAATAATGAACAGAGGTAAACACCTGATTATTATATGGATGGGTTAATCTGAAGTTACATATGGTTGATTTTTTTTTTTATAAAATTTGCTATAAAAATGGACCTAAAGTAAGAAGCGGATCACATGCTAAGAGTATATTTGTGCAAAGTTTGACATGCTTTAAGAAATTGTCAGCATTGCCTGAATTATATCAATGTTATAAACAGGATAGCTACATCTTCTGTTTTTGATCATACTAAAGGCATAGTTGAAGATACTAGTAGATAGTTCAAAGTACTGCACTAGGAAATGCAGAAGGCACTTTTTAGTTTTGTAAATACTTGGTGTATTTTTCTAAAAGAATTATTTAAATCTTTAATGTCATTTCCTGTAATGTGTCTATATTTCAAAAAATATGTTTTAGAAAACAAAATGCAAATTATTTTGCAGTCAAATATTGCTGAATCATTGGATTTCGTGATGGCCCAATTTTTGTGGAATTCTTGGGAACATCTCATCCACGAAGTTACACCCTCCACGAATTAATACATGTGGGTAATAAAGTCATGTTTCCTTTTGTAGGTATAAGAAAATACACGAAAGTACATCTCGTCGAACTTGTATAACTTAAGCAATATAAGAAAATTGGTCCCCACAAAATTTAAAGATTCCACAGTACACCTTAATCTGGCAAAACAGCACTATTTATGTAAGATATGGTTTTTTGGTTTTTTGGTTTTTTTCTTTCGAATTCTGATTTTCTTCATAAACAGGATATTAAACATGAGTTGTATTTTTGATTGTAATTCAGAAATATTTAAAATCATAGCTTGCTGCTATTTTTAAACTTACTTTGTTCACATTTATCACCCATCCAACCAAATGAACAACCGTCATGACAAGATCCACTGCTTTGATCACATGATAAGTGATTTAGACAGTGTCCACACAAAACAGAACATGTTTTGCCGTATCGACCAGTGGGGCACCCTTGAAATATGAAATATTAAAAAATGCTAAAGCATTTTAAAGTAAATAGTGAAACTTCAGTGTTTTGTGAATCTCTAAAACCGCATTTAATTGAATAAGCAAACAAATATCTGTAGATTTTAGACATGCACCATAAGCAAACGTTTTCTGTGCAGCTTTGAGTTTCCATATATTTGCATACCTTTACACATTTCACCTTTGAAGCCATCTTTGCAATCAAAACAATGACCGACTTGAAAGTGACAAGTATCGTTTAAACAGTTGTCGGGGCATTTTGTACAGTTTACACCATAGAAGCCGATGTCACATCCTATTTTGTAAATAGACATGCTATACATTGCATTATTTACATTGCATTGCATAACAAAAAAAAATAGTTTATTAGTTTTCAAAGAAGAAATATACTGTTACCTGAAACAAACATTTCACAGATGTTGATGTAAGCATACTCGGATAATGATGACAAATTTGTTTGGGACCTTGAATTATAAACTGTAACATAACGACCTGACGTAAGACAGTCGACATTGACGGTGTTATTCAGCTGCTGTACTATGTCGTGTTGATAACACAAGGTCCCTGATTTCCAGTCTGCTGTTGTTGACACATACACAGAGAATCCTGCCAATGTATCTCCATCTGCGCGGAAATGTAACAACTAGTGTACAAAAAAGGGACACGAATTGACGAGATAAATCAGGAAAACCGTTGAGAAAGGTGTTATTTTGGTAAAATATTATTGCACTATGTTTAGCTTTATCATTTCAAAAGGACAATTATAGATAACAATTAAAGATGCACGTAATGGTAAATAACGTTCAAGTTCAGCGACTTTATACCTGTGCGTTTACGATGAATTTTGATTTAATATAAATTTCGAGTTTACTGTATAAATTAAAGAAAATCATATCAAATGTGTTAGTTAGAGAGTTTTAACATAAGTCACATAATTCATTATTATTATTATTATTATTTATTAAGCACGATTTGATTAGAATTATTATTATATATCACAAACCTAGTACCTATTGAATATAGAAAAACAACCCATCTTCATGATAAAACCATCGGTATTAAATCAATGTTTAATGTAATACGAGATATTACTAATGTTTGTACTGATATTTATACAAAATTACATTTTCTTACCTACAGATACTGAAATAAGATGAACCTGGGAATTCAACGTAATTTCTCATTTAATATAACGTAAAATTAACACTCCTTAATCATCTTTTAAGACGAAAAATTTGCAACACTTCATTGTCTCTAAAAAAAAGATCTTGTTCAAATTTTACTCAAATACAGCATCACGATATAATGACTTTGAAATTAAATATCATCAAAATAATGAAAATTTTACCGTGGATTTTCAATTAATTAATGTTCAAGTATATTTGACGAGGAAAATCCTAAATTACGTCATCATATTTGACCATTGCCATTTATATAACCTTAAAAGTTAATGGACATAAAGTCCGGACACTGGTGATGATTGTTTCTAAATTTTACGTCTTGACTATGAACAGAACAAACGTTACACACTTGTAAATGATAGAAAGTACATTGTAGAGAAATCAACTGAACATTATTCAAATTTATGTTTCGAAGTTATCAAAATACGCTGTATCTCGATTATTTTTTTCGGCTTGGGTGATTGGTGGTATGATTTAATTTTTTTCTAAAGATACCAGATTAAAAATAACTTTCACATATTATTAAGCTATGATTTAATGTATTTGAAGAAAAACAATTCAAAATATAAATTCCACGGGGGTTTCTTACTACCTTAATTGAAACGTTTGGAAAAAAAAAACATTATAGTAAACATAAAATGTAAGTGTTCATGAAAATCACAATTGATTTAAGGAGAATGTAAAAAAAAATACCGGTATAGGCATATATACATCAAACTATTATTTTTTTTTATACATGACTGTATCATAATATTAAAACCTTTAGATTTAAGTATAATTGTGTTAACAAATATTTGATTAGGCAGAATATGAAGCGTTATGAAACGCTCTTGTCTTTCAATGAAATATAATAAATAATATGAAATATAATGCACAACTTTATCATTTCATCTTGCATAGTTCAAGCATATCGATAAAGTTGAAACGTTCCATCTTTTTGTAAATCAACAATGAAAAATAGCTTCTAACCTTTACAAGTAAGTTCTGTCCTGCCAACAAAATTGCTAGAGGAAGAACAACGATCGTTGCTCTTTGGACAGTCGTTAATGACTGTTTCATTTCCAAAGCAATCATACTTTTGATTTTCCATTGAATTTTCAAATGCTCCTCTTTTTTCGTCAATGAATACGTTGTCTCTAGTAGGAAATGAGTTTCAGTAAACAAGTATATGAAATAAAATTCAAAACATTCAGAAAATCCAGAGTATCTTTTCGTTTGTTGACTTATATCATTTAATTAAAGGTGACGTTTGTTCACTTAATAACATTTTTTTTCTCGAAATAAAGCATCCTCAAAGAAGCGGAGTTCCTTATTCTAATTTTGAAATAAGAAAATGTAATAACCAGAGAAAGTTAATTAAATCAACAAACTTCATTATTTTGGTTGGAATTTAATAATTTGAAATCAAATTCAAATTGATACCTTCTTCACATGAATGATTTATATATGATATAACAAATCTAGTACGTAAATTGTTAGTTAAAAGATGGGTTACGGTTCAAGAGCGTCACATTTTAAAGTTTTATATCTGAATAAACAAAGGGGCACAACTCACGGTAAACGTCCCCAAATCAAACACACAACTTTAGCGTCATTCTCAGTGAAATGATCATAGCAGATATATCTACGACCATTGGGGCTTGTTTCTACTGTGCTAGAAGTTCCGGTCCTATAGATACCCGATGTTGTATAAGGTATTGGTTTTGCATTCGTTCCTACTGTTAAGTCAAATAAATAGAATTGTGTTCAACCAAAAGATACGAAGACAGTAATTATAATGATGATTGCTTTTAAATTAGCTCAAGTTAATGAGTAGAAAAGTAAGATGATCAGATTTGAAAGGTGAGCTTCAAACTAATACTCACAACCACCATGTATGAACGATATAGAACCAATATTTTTCTCCTCTCCTAAGTCCACAGTAAGCCACGCCTCCTTCTGACCGGAAGCAGTCAAGGAACACAATAACAGGTCCGTACTGTCGTCTCCGTCCACAGCGTGGCTGGGATCAAAATCCTTGTTGTTATATCTCTGACTCACTATCACCGTCTTATTGAGAGCCAAGTTGTCTGAAACAAAATGATAAACATTTATTATCTTCTATCATGAAAAACGTTTGTCTTGTAAAGAAAAATAATTGCAATAGTGCGTTTAAAATGAAGCAACAGTTTTTAATCAATTAAGCAATCATATTTCTGTTTGGTTGTAATACTATTTAAATAGTTATCTGATCTTACCGTATTGATAAGATTTCTGTATTACTATGTAATACAATATTGTCACAAATATACTCCGGTAATCCATTAAGTATCACAATACATTCTAAGATAAACAAAATTTCACTTCTATGAAATAAATCCTCGGCAATATCAATATCAACAATATTTCAACTCTGATATGATGTAATCTCAAATCATGACTGTAGAACAAATTCATTTTGTCATGTTTATTTTGTAACCGCTTTCTAACAGTTTCACTCAGGCGTAAATATACGTCGTTTTCTCGCTCTGGTCGAATAAACACAAGGTATATCGAATTCTATTTGTTTTCTTTTTTTCATTGATGAAAAGAAAAAAGGGAAATATTTTAAAAGGAGGCCGTATCTTATCTTCTTAACTTGTTACTTTGGTGTTAATACTTGCATGAAGTTTCAAAATCATATCAATTATTTCTAGATTAAGAAATCATTCATTTGCTTTTTAAATTTGGTAATCAACATTGTATATTTATATTGATATTGACGTAGAGAAGAAATTTTATAATCATCCTGCAATTAGTAAACCGCCTTTTGGTTCTGCCGTGTCAAAAAAAAATCCTAGATAAAAATAAACCATTGCCTCAAATACACGGATGAGTCATACTTTATTTTTGGCTTCATTCTTAATTTACAAGACCGAAAGAAAGATTATAAGCTGTCTTATGTGCCTTTTATGCATTTTACCCTATTATCATATAAAAAAAATATCAAGTTTTAATCTCTTTATATGTATTCTAATGTTAATATTGAATAAAATGCAAAAGAACATGATAACTGTCACTGCATAAACTATTTAGTTGCGTACTAAGTAAACTACACATATAGTGCTCTCGGCGTTATGTATTATGTTAACAACATTTTAACTATCAAACAGAACATAAACATTTGATTTGCAAAGCCACAAAGTTCTTCCAAATTGTGGATGATTGATTTCTTCCCGGATGTGTGTTGATCAGTAGTTCATTTTGGTCCTTTTTCTTTAATTGTTTGTAGTGTTTCATATTTACTATTATACTATTGCTGTTTTATAAAATACAAATGATGCACTTTTTTATCACTTTAAAAATGATACAATATATGAGGTTTGCTGGAAGTAATCATTTGTTTATATTGACATCCGCAAGTTAATATTGACCTGCTAAGAAACATCAATATCACTACTGTTCTACGGTTGATTCAATCACATTAAATTAACATTATATATAGTGACAACTAAAGCCTCAAACACCATTGACACTTTTATTATCATATTTGATCAGACATTCTATAATTTTGAAGGATGTGAACATGTATTAAATATGTCCATTGGACATGTACACAATTCTACGTATTCATGGAAAAAATACGACACAGAATGTTAAACACGGAGAACATTCACTGGTAAATTGTCCACCTCGAAAAATTTATTGTCTTTGGGCAATACACTTGCCATCGTCCTCATGGCCGGTAAATAGGTATATACATATACTATAAACATATACCATTGTACACGTATTTAATGACTCATTATATAGTCAATTTATCGAATAAGGAATCATTCTTTGAGTATTGTTAAGTGAAAATTATGTTGGGGCGTTGTCATATCCAATAAAGCCCCAAGGACTTTATGATAGATTTGATTACGCCCAAATCGAAATTATCACATCAAAATATTCAACAAATACTTCCTTCTTACATATATTTATATAATTATCGGCAACCGCAGGTTTTGATATAAGAATATTGACATGTTTATGTGAATTTCGTTTATTTTAATTATTTAAACCCCGATTGCGCCCCAAAAATACGTCATTTGAATTTATTGGACTGTATACTATAATTCGAGTCGTAGTATTAACACAGACAAAGACTCTGAAAATTGTAAACAAATGCAACAAAATCACTCAAGAATGGCTGACAATCATGAGGGAAATATTGATCATGGTTTATCAACCTTATTTAATACTGCACACACACACACACACACACACACACACACACACACACACACACACACACACACACACACACACACACACACACACACACATATATATATATATATATATATATATATATATATATATATATTCTAGTAAATGTGTATCATAATAAATGTCTATTGACCTATATTGAGTACATGTTTATATAAAAAAATCAATTTTGGTTTATTTTAAAGTAAATACTTGCTTTTCAGATTATTGTGAATTATTGCAATTCACAAATATCTTCATATTAAGGAAGCAATAATCATGGTAATTTAAAAACAGGGAAGGATTGGCTGTATAACAGTTTTTAATTGTATGCATGTAAGATCACGATCACAAATATTGTTATTTGCAATGCTAACACCATCTTCTTCCAACGGAAAAAAATATCTGGAAAGCAATACTTTCCCATTATTCATTGTGATGACGAGTGTACTCTTCCTGGTTGTGCCTTCATGAATAATTCATTTGAATCGTTTCATTTTGAAGAAGAGAAATGAAGCAGATGTACATTTGATTTCAAATATTGTTTTGCCAATCGTTTACATCGTTTAAATAAGATTATTTCAAATTCAGATTGATATATTCAGAAGAATTCGCTGGTATCTCCATGTACTCAGGGGCTGTATTGTTTTCGAGTTCGACTGATGGTTTCTTTCTTTGAAGTGTTTCATATTTACTGTCGATATTTATACCTTCCGGCTCGTCATAATTTTGTGTGGACGTCGTTTTTGAATACAGGCATTTTTTTTTAACAATAAATAATGTAAATACTACGACTAATACTAACGAAACGGTGGTCGTAGCAGTTAAGAGCGATACAGTATCAAAAGTTGCTGAAAAGAAAATGTCAAGAGTTTAAAATTAAAACGTTGTTAAGGTTTTCCTTTTAACTTACTTTTAACTTTTAACTTACTTTTGAAAATAGCATCTTATTCATTAAATGTTTAACTAACAAATTAAAACATATTTTACCCCGTGTTAAAACTTGATTCTCACCTTTAGCAGGTAGTTTATTCTCACACAAATTACCAGAACGATCTTCGGCACACGCTAAGCAATGGCCGGTTATATGATTACATATTCTATGTTGACAATATTCACTACAAGTGGTGTTACAATTAGGTCCATAAATTGTGTAAGGGCATTCTGGAAAATAATGATTGAGTTACATAGTTTCAATTTTCATTTTTTGGTGTTCTTTTATAACGTAAAATCAATATATATATATATATATATATATATATATATATATATATATATATATATATATATATATATATATATATATATATATATATATCACATTGCTTGTTTTTAATTAGTATATCACATTTGATACATTATGAGCTAAATTATTTTCTTCAGTTTGAATTACATTTCAAAATGATTGAATTCTAAATATTTTGAAATGTAACTTACTTTGAGATATTTTACTTACTTTGGTCACATCTATCACCAATCCAACCAGATGAACAACCATCATGACAAAATCCATTAATGTAGTTACATGGCAATTTGTTTAGACAGTTTCCACACTGAGAGGAACATGCTTTGCCGTATCGACCATGGGTGCACCCTTTAAATATTGAACATTTAAAAATGTTTAAGCCTTCCGAAAACGAGTATGGTTCAATTTGGGAATTTTCTTATAAATATCTTTAGAATCGCATAAAGGGCAAGCAAAAAAAATATTTGCAGCTTTTAGACATGCAGAAGAAGGGGTAAAAGTATTTCGTACTTCATTAAGTTTCCACACATTTCCATACCTTCACACATTTCACTTTTGAAGTTATCTTTACAATCAAAACAATATCCGATTTGAAAATGACATCGTTTAAACAATTTTCTGGACATTTTGTACAGTCTTCACTGTAACATATACAAATATAAATATAAAGAAAATACAAAAATAACCAGATTAATGATACAATGTGTTATACCTGTAAGCCATGCCTATGTTAAATGTGTTCAAATGATCAAATATCAAATACATTGTATCGAGTAATCAGTCACTTTTTTTGTAAAAAATAAAGCAAAGCGATTTGTTTCTAAAGGATAAAAAAGAAAATTTAAAATTTCTGAAAAATGGATAATTTTTTGTTCAAGTCAAGTCGATTTTATTTTTTATGTAATATATTTTAAATTAATATAATGTGGTTTAAAATATGAAACACATGAACATGCGAGTTTGGATTTTGATGTCTTGTTCAACACTTACCAAAACCTTGACTTTCAGGAGAATTTTCCTTTTCACAGAAAAGACCAGAGCGTGCTTTAATACAGGACAAGCAGTGACCAGTTGATCGGTTACATACTCTGTCAAGACAGTGTTCACTACAAGACTTGTTACAGTTAGGTCCATATTGTGTAGAAGCACATTCTGAAACAAGTCAATAATGAACAGAGGTAAACACCTGGTTATGATATGGATGGGTTAATCTGAAGTTACATATGGTTGAATATTTTAATAAAATGTGCTATGAAAATGGACCTAAAGTAAGAAGCGGATCACATGCTAAGAGTATATTTGTGCAAAGTTCGACATGCTTTAAGAAATTGTCAGCATTGCCTGAATTATATCAATGTTATAAACAGGATAGCTAGATGCAATTTTCTGTTTTTGATCATACTAAAGGCATATTTGAAGATACTAGTAGATAGTTCAAAGTACTGGGCTAGGAAATGCAGAAAGCACTTTTTCAGTTTTGTAAATACTTGGTGTATTTTTCTATAAAAAAAATATTTAAATCTTTAATGTCATTTCCTGTAATGTTTCTATATTATAAAATAAAATGTTTTAGAAAACAAAATGCAAATTATTTTGCAGTCAAATATTGTTGAATCATTGGATTTCGTGTAGGCTCAATTTTTTGTGGAATTCTTGGGAACATCTCATCCACAAACTAACACCCTCCACGAATCAATACATGTGGGTAATAAAGTCATGTTTCCTTTTGTAGGTATAAGAAAATACACGAAAGTACATCTCGTCGAACCTGTATAACTTAAGCAATATAAAAAGATCGGTCCCCACAAAATTTAAAGATTCCACAGTACACCTTAATCTGGCAAAACGGCACTATTTATGTAAGATATGGTTTTTTGTTTTTTGGTTTTTTTTTCTTTCGAATTCTGATTTTCTTCATAAACAGGATACTTAAAATGAGTTGTATTTTTGATTGTAATTCAGAAATATTTAAAATCATAGCTTGCTCCTAATTTTAAACTTACTTTGTTCACATTTATCACCCATCCAACCAAATGAACAACCGTCATGACAAGATCCACTGCTTTGATCACACGATAAGTGATTTAGACAGTGTCCACACAAAACAGAACATGTTTTGCCATATCAAACCTTGGGGCACCCTTGAAATATGAAATATTCAAAAATGCTCAAGCCTTTTAAAGTAAATAGTGAAACTTCAGTGTTTTGTGAATCTCTAAAACCGCATTTAATTGACTAAGCAAACAAATATTTGTAGATTTTAGACATGCACCATAAGCAAACGTTTTCTGTGCAGCTTTGAGTTTCCACATATTTGCATACCTTTACACATTTCACCTTTGAAGCCATCTTTGCAATCAAAACAATGACCGACTTGAAAGTGACAAGTATCGTTTAAACAGTTGTCGGAACATTTTGTACAGTTTACACCATAGAAGCCGATGTCACATCCTATTTTGTAAATAGTCATGCTATACATTACATTATTTACATTGCATTGAATAACAAAAAAAACAAAACAAAATAGTTTATTAGTTTTCAAAGAAGAAATATACTGTTACCTGAAACAAACATTTCACAAATGTTGATGTAAGCATATTCGGATAATGAGGAAAAATTTGTTTGGGACCTTGAATTATAAACTGTAACATAACGACCTGACGTAAGACAGTCGACATTGACGGTGTTATTCAGCTGCTGTTCCATGTCGTGTTGATTACACAAGGTCCCTGATTTCCAGTCTGGTGTTGCTGACACATACACAGAGAATCCAGCCAATGTATCTCCATCTGCGCGGAAATGTAACAACTAGTGTACAAAAAGGGACACGAATTGACGAGATAAATCAGGAAAACCGTTGAGAAAGAGGTTATTTTGGTAAAATATTATTGCACTATGTTTTGCTTTATCATTTCAAAAGTACAATTATAGATAACAATTAAAGATGCATGTAATGGTAAATAACGTTCAAGTTCAGCGACTTTATACATGTGCGTTTACGATGAATTTAAATTTAAAATAAATTACTGTATAAATTAAAGAAAATCATATCAAATGTGTTTGTTAGAGAGTTTTAACATAAGTCACATAGGTCATTCTTATTATTATTAATTATTAAGCAGGATTTGATTAAAATTATTATTATATACTGCAAACGTAGTACCTATTGAATATAGAAAAACAACCCATCTTCATGATAAAACCATCGGTATTAAATCAATGTTTAATGTAATACGAGATATTACTAATGTTTGTACTGATATTTATACAAAATTACATTTTGTTACTTACAGATACTGAAATAAGATCAACCTGGGAATTTTATGTAATTTCTCATTTAATATAACGTAAAATTAACACTCGTTAATCATCTTTTAAGACGAGAAATTTGCAACACTTCATTGTCTCTAAAAAAAAAGATATTGTTCAAATTTTACTCAAATACAGCATTACAATGTAATGACTTTGAAATTAAATGTTATCAAAATAATGAAAATTTTACCGTGGATTTTAAATTAATTAATGTTCCAGTATATTTGACGAGGAAAGTCCTAAATTACGTCATCATATTTGACCTTTGCCATTTATATAACCTTAAAATTTAATGGACATAAAGTCTGGACACTTGTGATGATTGTTTCTAAATTTTACGTCTTGACTATGAACAGAACAAACGTTACACACTTGTAAATGATAGAAAGCTACATTGCAGAGAAATCAACTGAGCATTATTCAAATTTATGTTTCGAAGTTATCAAAATACGTTGTATCTCAATTATTTTTTCGGCTTGGATGATTTGTGGTATGATTTAATTTTTTTCTAAATATACCAGATTAAAAATAACTTTCACATATTATTAAGCTATTATTTTGTGTATTTGAAGAAAAACAAAATCAAAATATAAATTCCACGGGTGTTTCTTACTACCTTAATTGAAAATTTTGAAAACAAAAATATAGTAGTAAACATAAAATGCAGGTGTTAATGAAAATCACAATTGATTTAAGGAGAATGTAAAAAGAAAAGTACCGGTATAGGCATAAATAGATCAAATTATTACTTTTCTTATACATAACTGTATAATAATATTAAAACCTTTAGATTTAAGTATAATTGTGTTAATAAATATTTGATTAGGCAGCATATGAAGCGTTATGAAACATTCTTGTCTTTCAATGAAATAGAATAAATAATATGATTTATAATGCACAACTTCCATCTTTTTGTAAATCAATACGAGGTGTGAAAAATAGCTTCTAACCTTTACAAGTAAGCTCTGTCCTGCCAACAAAATCACTAGAGGAAGAACAACGATCGTTACTCTTTGGACAGTCGTTAATGACTGTTTCATTTCCAAAGCAATCATACTTTTGGTTTTCCATTAAATTTTCATATGCTCCTCTTTTTTCGTCAATGAATACGTTGTCTCTAGTAGGAAATGAGTTTCAGTAAACAAGTATATGAAATAAAATTCAAAACATTCAGATAATCCAGAGTATCTTTTCGTTTCTTGTCTTATATCATTTAATTAAAGGTGACGTTTGTTCAATTAATAACATGTTTTTTTTCAAAATAAAGCATCCTCAAATAAGCGGAGTTCCTTATTCTAATTTTGAAATAAGAAAATGTAATAACCAGAGAAAGTTAATTAAATCAACAAACTTCATTATTATGGTTGGAATTTAATAATTTGAAATCAAATTCAAATTGATGCCTTCTTCACATGAATGATTTCGATATGATATAACAAATCTAGTACCTAAATATGTTAGTTAAAAGATGGGTTACGGTTCAAGAGCGTTACATTTTAAAGTTTTATATCTGAATAAACAAAGGGGCACAACTCACGGTAAACGTCCCCAAATCAAACATACAACTTTAGCGTCATTCTCAGTGAAATGATCATGGCAGATATATCTACGACTGTTGGGGCTTGTTTCTACTGTGCTAGAAGTTCCGGTCCTATAGATACCCGATGTTGTATAAGGTATTGGTTTTGCATTCGTTCCTACTGTTAAGTCAAATAAATAGAATTGTGTTCAAACAAACGAAACGAAGACAGTAATTATAATGATGATAGCCTTTAGATTAGCTCAAGTTTATGAGTAGAAAAGTAAGATGATCAGATTTGAAAGGTGAGCTTTAAAGTAATACTCACAACCACCATGTATGAACGATATAGAACCAATATTTTTCTCCTCTCCTAAGTCCACAGTAAGCCACGCCTCCTTCTGACCGGAAGCAGTTAATGAACACTTTAACAGGTCCGTACTGTCATCTCCGTCCACAGCGTGGCTGGGATCACAGTCCTTGTTGTTATATCTCTGACTCACTGTCACCGTCTTATTGAGAGCCAAGTTTTCTGAAACAAAATGATAAACATTTATTACCTTCTATAATGAAAAACGTTTGTCTTGTAAGGAAAAATAATTGCAATAGTGCGTTTAAAATAAAGCAACAGTTTTTAATCAATTAAGCAATCATATTTCTGTTTGGTTGTAATACTATTTAAATAGTTATCTGATCTTACCGTATTGATAAGATTTCTGTATTACTATGTAATACAATATTGTCACAAATATACTACGGTAATCCATTAAGTATCACAATACATTCAAGATAAACAAAATTTCACTTCTATAAAATAAATCCTAAGCAATATCAATATCAACACTGTATATTTCAACTCTGATATGATGCAATCTCAAATCATGACTGTAGAACAAATTCATTTTGTCATGTTTGTTTTGTAACCGCTTTCTAACAGTTTCACTCAGGCGTAAATATACGTCGTTTTCTCGCTCTGGTCGAATAAACACAAGGTATATCGAATTATATTTGTTTTTTTTTTTTTCATGAAAAGAAAAAAGGGAAATACTTGAAAAGGAGGCCGTATCTTATGATATCTAAACTTGTTAACTTGTTACTTTGGAGTTAATACTTGCATGAAGTTTCAAAATCATATTAATTATTTCTAGATTAAGAAATCATTCATTTGCTTTTAAAATTTGGTAATCAACATTGTATATTTATATTGATATTGACGTAGAGAAGAAATTTTATAATCATCCTGCAAGTAGTAAACCGCCTTTTGCTTCTGCCGTGTCAAAAAAAAAATCCTAGATAAAAATAAACCATTGCCTTAAATACACGGATGAGTCATACTTTATTTTTGGCTTCATTCTTAATTTACAATACAGAAAAAAAGATGATAAGCTGTCTAATGTGCCGTTTATGCATTTTACCCTATTATCATATAAAAAAAAAAATATCAAGTTTTCATCTCTTTATATGTATTCTAATGTTAATATTGAATAAAATGCAAAAGAACAATGATAACTGTCACTGCATAAACTATTTAGTTGCGTACTAAGTAAACTACACAGAGTAGTGCTCTCGGCCTTGTTATGTATTATTGAAAATTTCAAATATGCTATCAAATATGTCAGTCAGTTATTTAGTCTATGCTATGATTTCACAATGCTAGATTTGCTAGTGTTCAAAATAACAGTTTTAATCTTATAAGTATTGCTTCAATAACTTGAGTTAAACAAATTATAAGCCGTTATTCTTTTTTTCCATGTACTGTTTTAATAAATCAATCGATCTACATATGATTTTTTTATTATCATATTAGAAATGCTCGACTATTTTAAGACTATGTTTAGATTCACAAAGAAATTAAGGCAAAGTTATATTAATCGTGAAAGTTAATTTATTTTTCATAGATCAACATCACGTTTTAGAATTGTTTCCCAGTACACGCATGTGAATCTGCATTGACGCTTAATAAGTAATATTAGGAAGTAAAATGTTTATGACATTGATTTGTTGCTGAACGAGTATAGATTGTAATTATGTAGATGTTTAAAATATCACTTTTGAAAAAAAAAAGTTATCAATTCCTGATTAAGAAATGGTAATGAGTTTTGAGAGGTAGTCTATAAGTAGAAATGCATTTGTGAAATTCGAAATAAAACACCAGTGCTGTTTTCCATTCAAACATTGCAAGTGCAATTAAGATTATATGCATGCATCAACGGTTTATAAAATTGACCATCGTGTTCGAAAATGAATATATACTTATCTTATAGTAAGCATATCTCTAGAATATTGAATGAATATATATACATACATATATATATATATATATATATATATATATATATATATATATATATATATATATATATATATATATATATATATATATATATATAGTTGTTTAACTTATAACGACGTGTCGTAAAATTATGCAAGTGCCAATGTGTCAATTTTGCTCTCTTTCAGGTTTCATGTTTTACAAAATTCAATTTGGCAATTGATGAAGCACTGCATCAAGAGTTTATAGCCACGTCTATTGTTGTGTCACAGCTGTCAGGTGAGTTATCTACCTCCATAAATATTTTGAACGGGAAAATAATTTGTTTGAATTGGAAAAACAATTTTAATATAGGACTGCTGGATTTTTTATAGGGGACTTCATATATGAATTCCAAGTCAGATAGAATATGAACAAACCTCCCATGGGAATTCAAAATCCGATGGCAAATCTTAATTTACTAAAGAAAAACTACTTGTGTGAGTTACATTTCTGTATGAAATCTCTTCATTCTATAGGAAAACAATCCATGTAGATTTTTCAGGTGATACCCATTAAAAACAGGTGTGTTTAAACACTCTTCAGGTAATGGTCTTTTAGGTGGTATAGATGCTATTTACATATGTGCATCTTAGTTAATTAGGGATTTAATTCCAAGTATTTCTAATCTCCTGTTCATTTGTATATAATTCATTTAACACAAAAACATGTTTGTGAAATTGATTCCTTATTGTTTGAACATTGTTGATTATATATGTTTAATATGAACACTGTGTCTGTCTTTAACCGACGAATAAGGAAGTTAATAGTTTGTGTGTCATTCCAAGTCAACTGGGGTTTACTAAATTAATGTTTTTATGGTATATGCAGATCACTACAATCGACGAACAGCTTTTTATTCAGGACACAATTATGAATTCAAGAGAGGAAATAATAGCATGGAAGTTTCTTAAATGAAATGCATTTAGATTTAACATGTAAGATCACAATCGCTCAGAATGTTCCTTTCAATGTTAACAACATTTTAACTATCAAACAGAAAATAAACATTTTGATTTGATAAAGCCACAAGTGTCTTCCAAATTGTTGATGATTGATCTCTTCCCGGTTGTGTGTTCATCAATAATTCGTTTTGGTCCTTTTTCTTTAATTGTTTGTAGTGTTTCATATTTACTATTATACTATTGCTGTTTTAAAAAATACAAATGATGCTTTTTTTATTACTTTAAAAATGAAACAATAAATGTGGTTTGCTGGAAGTAATCATTTGTTTATATTGACATCCGAAAATTAATAATATTGACCTGCTAAGTAACATTAATATCACTACAGTTCTATGGTTCATTGAATCACAATTGAATTAACATAATATAGTGACATCCAAAGCCTCAAACACCATTGACACCTTTATTGTCATATTTGATCAGACATTCTATCATTTTGAAGGATGTGAACATGTATAAAATATGTCCATTGGACATGTACAAAATTCTACGAATTCATGAAAAAAATACGAAACAAAACGTTAAACACGGAGAAAATTCACTGGTAAATGGTCCACCTCGAGAAATTTATTGTCTTGGGGTAATACATCTGCCATCGTCCTCATGGCCGGTAAATAGGTATATGCATATACTATAAACATATACCATTGCACACGTACAATGTATGTAAGGACTCACTATATGGTCAACTTATCGAATAATGAATCATTCTTTGAGTATTGTTAGGTGAAAATTCTGTTGGGGCGTTGTCATATTAAATAAAGCCCAAAGGACTTTATGATAGATTTGATTACGCCCCAATCGAAATGATCACATCAAAATATTCAACAAATACTTCCTTCTTACATATATTTATATAATTATCAGCAACTGCAGGATTTGATCTTAGAATATTGACATGTTTATGTGAATTTCGTTTATTTTAATTATTCAAACCCCAAAATATTGATCATGGTATATCAACCTTATTTAATATTGTACACATATATATATAAATATATATATATATATATATATATATATATATATATATATATATATATATATATATATATATATATATATATATATATATAATGACTATTTGTGAATTATTGCAATTGAAAAATATCTTCATTTTAAGGAATCAATCATAATGGTAATTTAAAAACAGGTAAGGACTGGCTGTATAACAGTTTTTGATTGTATGTATGTCAGACCACTATCACAAATATTGTTATTTGCAATGCTAACACCACCTTCTTCCAACAGAAAAAAGATATTTGGAAAGCAATATTTTCCCATTATTTATTGTGATGACGAGTGTACTCTTCCTGGTTGTGCCTTCATGAATAATTCATTTAAATCGTTTCATTTTGAAGAAGAGAAAAGAAACAGATGTACATTTGATTTCAAATATTGTTTTTGCAATCGTTAATATCGTTCAAATAAGATTATTTCAAATTCAGATTGATATATTCAGAAGAAATCTCTGGTATCTCCATGTACTCAGGGGCTGTATTGTTTTCGAGTTCGTCTGATGGTTTCTTTCTTTGAAGTGTTTCATATTTACTGTCGATATTTATGCCTAACGGCTCGTCATAATTTTGTGTGGACGTCTTTTTTGAATACAGGCATTTTTTTTTAACAATACATAATGTAAATACTACGACTAATACTAACGAAACAGTGGTCGTGGCAGTTAAGACCGATACAGTATCAAAAGTTGCTGAAAAGAAAAATGTCCAAGAGTTTAAAATTAAAACGTTGTTAAAGTCGTCCTTTTAACTTACTTTCAACTGATTTTTAAAATAACATCTTATTCATTAAATGTTTTAACTAACAAATTAAAACATATTTTACCCCGTGTTCAAACTTGATTCTCACCTTTAGCAGGTTGTTTATTCTCACACAAATTACCAGAACGATCTTCGGCACACGTTAAGCAATGGCCGGTTATATGGTTACATATTCTGTGTTGACAATATTCACTACAAGTGGTGTTACAATTAGGTCCATAAATTGTGTAAGGGCATTCTAGAAAATAATGATTGAGTTACATAGTTTCAATTTTCATTTGTTGGTGCTATTATATTTCTTATTTTTCTAGTTAAGTGTTCTTTTATAACGTATGATATATATATATATATATATATATATATATATATATATATATATATATATATATATATATATATATATATATATATCATCATGCTTGTTTTTTATTCGTATCTCACATTTGCTACATTATGAGTTATGAACAAAAATTTTTCATCAGTTTCAATTACATTTCAAAATGATTGAATTCTAAATATTTGGAAATGTAACTTATTTTGAGATATTTGACTTACCTTGGTCACATCTATCACCAATCCAACCAGATGAACAACCGCCATGACAAAATCCATTAATGTAGTCACATGGCAATTTATTTAGACAGTTTCCACACTGAAAGGAACATGCTTTCCCGTATCGACCAAGGGGGCACTCTTTAAATATTGAACATTTAAAAATGCTTAAGCCTTCCGAAAACGTGTATGGTTAAATTTGGGGATTTTATGATGAATATCTTAAGAATCGCATGACGGACAAGCAAAAAAATATTTGCAGCTTTTATACATGCAGAAGAAGGGGGTAAAAGTATTTTGCGCTTCATTAAGTTTCCACACATTTCCATACCTTCACACATTTCACTTTTGAAGTCATATTTACAATCAAAACAATATCCAATTTGAAAATGACATCGTTTAAACAGTTTTCAGGACATTTTGTACAGTTTTCACTGTAATATCCAATGCCACATCACGTTTTTAAATGAACAAAACATACATTACATGTTACATCTAATTCAGAAAAGATGAACAGTCACATTTTTTTAGCTTTTAAAGAAGAAATATACTATTACCTGTAACATTTATTTCACAAATGTTGATGTAAGCATACTCAGATAATGAGGATAAATTTGTTTGGGACCTTGAATTATAAACTGTAACGTAACGACCTGACGTAAGACAGTCGACATTGACGGTGTTATTCAGCTGCTGTTCCATGTCGTGTTGATAACACAAGGCCCCTGATTTCCAGTCTGCTGTTGTTGACACATACACAGAGAATCCTGCCAATGTATCTCCATCTGCGCGGAAATGTAAAAGCTAGTGTACAAAAAAGGTACACGAATTGACGAGATAAATCAGGAAAACCGTTGAGAAAGGTGTTATTTTGGTAAAATATTATTGCACTATGTTTTGCTTTATCATTTCAAAAGGACAATTATAGATATCAATTTAAGATACATGTAATGGTAAATATCGTTCACGTTCAGCGACTTTATACCTGTGCGTTTACGATGAATTTAAATTTAAAAGAAATTTCGAGTTTACTGTATAAATTAAAGAAAATCATATCAAATGTGTTTATTAGAGAGTTTTAACATAAGTCACATAAGTCATTATTATTATTATTTATTAAGCACGATTTGATTAGAATTATTATTATATACGACAAACCTAGTACCTATTGATTATAGAAAAACAACCCATCTTCATGATAAAATCATCGGTATTAAATCCATGTTTAATGTAATACGAGATATTACTAATGTTTGTACTAATATTTATACAAAATTACATTTTGTTACTTACAGATACTGAAATAAGATCAACCTGGGAATTTAATGTAATTTCTCATGTAATATAACGTAAAAGTAACACTCGTTAATCATCTTTTAAGACGAGAAATTTGCAAGACTTCCTTGTCTCTAAAAAATGTACTGTTCAAATTTTACTGAAACACAGCATTACGATGTAATGACCTTGAAATTAAATACTATCAAAATAACGAAAATTTTACCGTGGGTTTTAAATTAATCAAGGTTCAAGTATATTTGACGAGGAAAATCCTAAATGACATCATCTTTGACCTTTGCCATTTATATAACCTTAAAATTTAATGGACATAAAGTCCGAACTCTGGTGATGATTGTGTCCAAATTTCACGTATTGTCTATGAACGGAACATACGTTACACACTAAAGTCTTGTAAATAATAGAAGGCTACATTTAATAGAAGTCAACTGAACATTATTCAAATAAAATTTATGTTTCGAAGTTATTAAATTACGCTGTATCTCAATTATTTTTTTCTGCTTGGGTGATTAATGGTATGATTTAATTTTTTCTAAAGATAGTGGATTTAAAATAACTTTCACATATTATTAAGCTATTATTTTGTGTATTTGAAGAAAAAAAATCAAAATATAAATTCCACGGGTGTTTCTTTCTACCTTAATTGAAAATTTTGAAAAAAAAAATATCATAGTAAACATAAAATGCAGGTGTTAATGCAAATCACAATTGATTTCAGGAGGATAAAGTAAAAAAAAAAATACCGGTAAAGGCATATATAGATCAAATTATTATTTTTCTTATACAGTGTACGTGACTGTATAATAATATTAAAAGCTTTAGATTTAAGTATAATTGTGTTAACAAATATTTCATTAGGCAGCATATGAAGCGTTATGAAACGTTCTTGTCTTTCAATGAAATATAATAAATGATATGACTTATCATGCACAACTTCATCATTTCATCTTGCATAGTTAAAGCATATCGATAAAGTAGAAACGTTCCATTTTTTTGTAATTCAACACGAGATGAGAAAAATAGCTTCTAACCTTTACAAGTAAGTTCTGTCCTGCCAAAATAATTACTAGAGGAGAAACAACGATCGTTGCTCTTTGGACAGTCGTTAATGGCTGTTTCATTTCCAAAGCAATCATACTTTTGGTTTTCCATTGAATTTTCAAATAGTCCTCTTTTTACGTCAATGTTTCCGTTGTCTCTAGTAGGAAATGAGTTTCAGTAAACAAGTATATGAAAAAAAATTTAAAACATTCAGATCATCCAGGGTATCTTTTCGTTCGTTGTCATATATCATTTAATTAAAGGTGACGTTTGTTCAATTAATAACAATTTTTTTTTTAAATAAAGCATCCTCAAATAAGCGGAGTTCCTTATTCTAATTTTTTAAATCACAAAATGTAATAACCAGAGAAAGTTTATTAAATTAACAAACTTCATTACATGTATATGGTTGGAATTTAATAATTTGAAATCACATTATAATTGATGCCTTCTTCACATGAATGATTTCGATATGATATAACAAATCTAGTGCGTAAATATGTTAGTTAAAAGATGGGTTAGGGTTCAAGAGCGTCACATTTTAAAGTTATATATTTGAATAAACAAAGGGACACAACTCACGGTAAATGTCCCCAAATCAAACACACAACTTTAGCGTCATTCTCAGTGAAATGATCATAGCAGATATATCTACGACCGCTGGGGCTTGTTTCTACAGTGCTAGAAGTTCCGGTCCTATAGATACCTGATGTTGTAGAAGGTATTGGTTTTGCATTCGTTCCTACTGTTAAGTCAAATAAATAGCATTGTGTTCAAACACAAGAAACGAAGACAGTAATTATAATGATGATTGCTTTTAAATTTGCTCAAGTTTATGAGTAGAAAAGTAAGATGATCAGATTTGAAAGGTGAGCTTCAAACTAATACTCACAACCACCATGTATGAACGATATAGAACCAATATTTTTCTCCTCTCCTAAGTCCACAGTAAGCCACGCCTCCTTCTGACCGGAAGCAGTTAAGGAACACTTTAACAGGTCCGTACTGTCATCTCCGTCCACAGCGTGGCTGGGATCAAAATCCTTGTTGTTATATCTCTGACTCACTGTCACCGTCTTATTGAGAGCCAAGTTTTCTGAAACAAAATGATAAACATTTATTATCTTCTATAATGAAAAACGTTTGTCTTGTAAGGAAATTTAATCAATTAAGCAATTACATTTCTGTTTGGTTGTAATACTATTTAAATAGTTATACGATCTTACCGTATTGATAAGATTTCTGTATTACTATGTAATACAATATTGTCACAAATATACTCCGGTAATCCATTAAGTATCACAATACATTCTAAGATAAACAAAATTTCACTTCTATAAAATGAATCCTAGGCAATATCAATATCAACACTGTATATTTCAACTCTGATATGATGCAATCTCAAATCATGACTGTAGAACAAATTCATTTTGTAATGTTTGTTTTGTAACCGCTTTCTAACAGTTTCACTCAGGCGTAAATATACGTCGTTTTCTCGCTCTGGTCGAATAAACACAAGGTATATCGAATTCTATTTCTTTTCTTTTTTCATGGATGAAAAGAAAAAAGGGAAATACTTTAAAAGATGGCCGTATCTTATGATATCTAAACTTGTTATTTTGGAGTTAATGCTTGCATAAAGTTTCAAAATCATATGAATTATTTCTAGATTAAGAAATCATTCATTTGCTTTTTAAATTTGGTAATCAACATTGTATATTTATATTTATATTGACGTAGAGAAAAAAATTTATCATCATCCTGCAATTAGTAAACCGCCTTTTGCTTCTGCCGTGCCAAAAAAAAATCCTAGATAAAAATAAGCCATTGCCTCAAATACACGGATGAGTCATAAACTACTATTGCTGTTTTAAAGAATACAAATGATGCACTTTTTTATCAGTTTGAAAATGAAACAATATATGTGGTGTCCTGGAAGTAATCATTTGTCTATATTGACATCCGAAAGTTAATATTGACCTGCTAAGTAACATCAATATCACTACATTTTTATGGTTCATTGAATCACAATTAAATTAACATTATATAATGACAACCAAAGCGTCAAACACCTTTACTGTCATATTTGATCAGACATTCTATAATATTGAAGGATGTGAACATGTATAAAATATGTCCATTGGACATGTACAAAATTCTACGTATTCGTGGAAAAAATACGAAACAAAATGTTTAACACGGAGAACATTCAATGGTAAACTGTCCACCTCGATAAATGTATTGTCTTGGGGTAATACACTTGCAATCGTCCTCATGGCCGGTAAATATGTATATGCATGTACTATAAACATATATCATTGTACATGTACAATGTATTTAAGGACTCAGTATATGGTCATCTTATCGAATAAGCAATCATTCGTTGAGTATTTTTATGTGAAAATTCTTGTTGGGGCGTTGTCATATCCAATAAAGCCCAAAGGACTTAATGATAGATTTGATTACGCCCAAATCGAAATTATCACAACAAAATATTCAACAAATACTTCCTTCTTACATATATTTATATAATTATCAGCAACTGCAGGATTTGATATAAGAATATTGACATGTTTATGTGAATTTCGTTTATTTTTAATATTCAAACCCCGATTGCGCCCCAACAATACGTCATTTGAATTTATTTGAAAGTACACTATACAATTGAGTCGTAGTGTTAGAACAGACAAAGACCCTGAAAATTGTAAACAAATGCAACAAAATCACTCAAGAATGGCTGAAAATAATGAGGGAAATATTGAACATGGTTTATCAACCTTATTTAATATTGTACACACACACACACACACACACACACACACACACACACACACACACACACACACACACATATATATATATATATATATATATGTATATATATATATATATATATATATATATATATATATATATATATATATATATATATATATATATATATTTGCTAGTAAATGTGTGTCATAATAAATGTCTATTGACCTATCTTGAGTACATGTTTATATAAATAAAATCAATTGGGGTTTATTTTAAAGTGAAAACTTGTTTTTCAGACTATTTCTGAATTATTGCAATTGACAAATATCTTTATATTAAGGAAGCAATCATAATGGTAATTTAAAAACAGGGAAGGATTGGTTGTACAACAGTTTTTAATTGTATGCATGTAAGATCACAATCACAAATATTGTTATTTGCAATGCTAACACCATCTTCTTCCAACAGAAAAAAGATGTTTGGAAAGCAATATTTTCCCATTATTTATTGTGATGACGAGTGTACTCTTCCTGGTTTTGCCTTCGTGAATAATTGATTTAAATCGTTTCATTTTGAAGAAGAGAAAAGAAACAGATGTACATTTGATTTCAAATATTGTTTTGGCAATCGTTAATATCGTTCAAATAAGATTATTTCAAATTCAGATTGATATATTCAGAAGAAATCGCTGGTATCTCCATGTACTCAGTGGCTGTATTGTTTTCGAGTTCGTCTGATGATTTCTTTCTTTGAAGTGTTTCATATTTACTGTCGATATTTATGCCTAACGGCTCGTCATAATTTTGTGTGGACGTCTTTTTTGAATATAGGCATTTTTTTTAACAATAAATAATGTAAATACTACGACTAATATTAACGAAACGGTAGTCGTGGCAGTTAAGACCGATACAGTATCAAAAGTTGCTGAAAAGAAAAATGTCAAAGAGTTTACAATTAAAACGTTGTTAAAGTCGTCCTTTTAACTTACTTTCAGCTGATTTTTAAAATAACATCTTATTCATTAAATGTTTTAACAAACAAATTAAAACATATTTTACCCCGTATTAAAACTTGATTCTCACCTTTAGGAGGTTGTTTATTCTCACACAAATTACCAGAACGATCTTCGGAACACGCTAAGCACTGGCCGGTTATATGGTTACATATTCTGTGTTGACAATATTCACTACAAGTGGTGTTACAATTAGGTCCCTAAACTGTGTAAGGGCATTCTGGAAAATAATGATTGAGTTACATAATTTCAATTTACATTTTTTGGTGTTCTTCTATAACGTGAAATCAATCTATATATATATATATATATATATATATATATATATATATATATATATATATATATATATATATATATATATATATATATTAATATATATATATTTATATATTTATTTATATAAATAAATAATAAATATATATATTTTATATATAAAAACATTGCTTGTTTTTAATTCCTATATCACATTTGCTACATTATGAGCTAAATTATTTATTCAGTTTGAATTACATTTCACAATGATTGAATTCTAAATATTTTGAAATGTAACTTATTTTGAGATATTTTACTTACCTTGGTCACATCTATCACCAATCCAACCAGAAGAACAACCACCATGACAAAATCCATTAATGTTGTTACATGACAATTTGTTTAGACAGTTTCCACACTGAGAGGAACATGCTTTGCCGTATCGACCAAGGGGGCACCCTTTAAATATTGAACATTTAAAAATGCTTAAGCCATCCGAAAACGTGTATGGTTCAATTTGGGAATTTTATGATAAATGTCTTTAGAATCGCATAAAGGGCAAGCAAAAAAAATAGTTCCAGCTTTTATACATGCAGAAGAAGGGGGTAAAAGTATTTTGCGCTTCATTAAGTTTCCACACATTTCCATACCTTCACACATTTCAATTTTGAAGTCATCTTTACAATCAAAACAATATCCGATTTGAAAATGACATTGTTTGAACAGTTTTCAGGACATTTTGTACAGTTTTCACTGTAACATATATAAATATAAGTATAAAGAAAATACAAAAATAACCAGATTAATGATACAATGTGTTTAAGAGTAATACGTGTAAGCCATGCCTATGTTAAATGTGTTCAAATGATCAAACATCAAATACAGTGTATCGAGTAGTCAGTCATTTTTTTTGCAAAAAGAAAATATAAAATTTCTGAAAAATGGATAATTTTTTGTTCAAGTCAAGTCGATTTTATTTTTTATGTAATATATTTTAAATTAATATAATGTGGTTTAAAATATGAAACACATTAATATGCGAGTTTGGATTTTGATGTCTTGTTCAACACTTACCAAAACCTTGACTTTCAGGAGAATTTTCCTTTTACAGAAAAGACCAGAGCGTGCTTTAATACAGGACAAGCAGTGACCTGTTGATCGGTTACATACTCTGTCAAGACAGTGTTCACTACAAGACGTGTTACAGTTAGGTCCATATTGTGTAGAAGCACATTCTGAAACAAGTCAATAATGAACAGAGGTAAACACCTGATTATTATATGGATGGGCTAATCTGAAGTTACATATGGTTGAATGTTTTTATAAAATGTGGTATAAAATGGACCTAAAGTAACAAACGGATCACATGCTAAGAGTATATGTGTGCAAAGTTCGACATGCTTTAAGAAATTGTCAGCATTGCCTGAATTATATCAATGTTATAAACAGGATAGCTAGATGCAATTTTCTGTTTTTGATAATACTAAAGGCATATTTGAAGATACTAGTAGATAGTTCAAAGTACTGGGCTAGGAAATGCAGAAAGTACTTTATCAGTTTTGTAAATACTATTTTTCTAAAAAAAAATATTTAAATCTTTAATGTCATTTCCTGTAATGTGTCTATATTTCAAAAAATATGTTTTAGAAAACAAAATGCAAATTATTTTGCAGTCAAATACTGTTGAATCATTGTATTTCGTGTTGGCTCAATTTTTGTGGAATTCTTGGGAACATCTCATCCACGAACTAACACCCTCCACGAATTAATACATGTGGGTAATAAAGTCATGTTTCCTTTTGTAGGTATAAGAAAATACACGAAAGTACATCTCGTCGAACTTGTATAACTTAAGCAATATAAGAAAATTGGTCCCCACAAAATTTAAAGATTCCACAGTACACCTTAATCTGGCAAAACGGCACTATTTATGTAAGATATGGTTTTTTGTATTTTGTTTTTTTTTTCCTTTGAATTCTGATTTTCTTCATAAACAGGATACTTAGAGTGAGTTGTATTTTTGATTGTAATTCAGAAATATTTAAAATCATAGCTTGCTCCTAATTTTAAACTTACTTTGTTCACATTTACCACCCATCCAACCAAATAAACAACCGTCATGACAAGATCCACTGCTTTGATCACACGATAAGTGATTTAGACAGTGTCCACACAAAACAGAACATGTTTTGCCATATCAAACCTTGGGGCACCCTTGAAATATGAAATATGCAAAAATGCTAAAGCATTTTAAAGTAAATAGTGAAAATTCAGTGTTTTGTGAATCTCTAAAACCGCATTTAATTGACTAAGCAAAGAAATATTTGTAGATTTTAGACATGCACCATAAGCAAACGTTTTCTGTGCAGCTTTGAGTTTCCATATATTTGCATACCTTTACACATTTCACCTTTGAAGCCATCTTTGCAATCAAAACAATGACCGACTTGAAAGTGACAAGTATCGTTTAAACAGTTGTCGGGGCATTTTGTACAGTTTACACCATAGAAGCCGATGTCACATCCTATTTTGTAAATAGACATGCTATACATTGCATTATTTACATTGCATTGCATAACAAAAAAAAATAGTTTATTAGTTTTCAAAGAAGAAATATACTGTTACCTGAAACAAACATTTCACAAATGTTGATGTAAGCATACTCGGATAATGATGACAAAATTGTTTGGGACCTTGAATTATAAACTGTAACGTAACGACCTGACGTAACACAGTCGACATTGACGGTGTTATTCAGCTGCTGTACTATGTCGTGTTGATAACACAAGGTCCCTGATTTCCAGTCTGCTGTTGTTGACACATACACAGAGAATCCTGCCAATGTATCTCCATCTGCGCGGAAATGTAACAACTAGTGTACAAAAAAGGGACACGAATTGACGAGATAAATCAGGAAAACCGTTGAGAAAGGTGTTATTTTGGTAAAATATTATTGCACTATATTAAGCTTTATCATTTCAAAAGGACAATGATAGATAACAATTAAAGATGCAGGTAATGGTAAATAACGTTCAAGTTCAGCGACTTTATACCTGTGCGTTTACGATGAATTTTAATTTAATATAAATTTCGAGTTTACTGTATAAATTAAAGAAAATCATATCAAATGTGTTTGTTAGAGAGTTTTAACATAAGTCACATAATTCATTATTATTATTATTATTATTTATTAAGCACGATTTGATTAGAATTATTATTATATATCACAAACCTAGTACCTATTGAATATAGAAAAACAACCCATCTTCATGATAAAACCATCGGTATTAAATCAATGTTTAATTAATACGAGATATTACTAATGTTTGTACTGATATTTATGCAAAATTACATTTTCTTACCTACAGATACTGAAATAAGATGAACCTGGGAATTCAATGTAATTTCTCATTTAATATAACGTAAAATTAACACTCCTTAATCATCTTTTAAGACGAAAAATTTGCAACACTTCATTGTCTCTAAAAAAAGATCTTGTTCAAATTTTACTCAAATACAGCATTACGATATAATGACTTTGAAATTAAATATCATCAAAATAATGAAAATTTTACCGTGGATTTTCAATTAATTAATGTTCAAGTATATTTGACGAGGAAAATCCTAAATTACGTCATCATATTTGACCATTGCCATTTATATAACCTTAAAATTTAATGGACATAAAGTACGGACACTGGTGATGATTGTTTCTAAATTTTACGTCTTGACTATGAACAGAACAAACGTTACACACTTGTAAATGATAGAAAGTACATTGCAGAGAAATCAACTGAACATTATTCAAATTTATGTTTCGAAGTTATCAAAATACGCTGTATCTCAATTATTTTTTTCGGCTTGGGTGATTGGTGGTATGATTTAATTTTTTTCTAAAGATACCATCTTAAAAATAACTTTCACATATTATTAAGCTATGATTTTATGTATTTGAAGAAAAACAATTCAAAATATAAATTCCACGGGTGTTTCTTACTACCTTAATTGAAACGTTTGGAAAAAAAAAATTGTAGTAAACATAAAATGTAAGTGTTCATGAAAATCACAATTGATTTAAGGAGAATGTAAAAAAAATACCGGTATAGGCATATATAGATCAAACTATTATTTTTCTTATACATGACTGTATCATAATATTAAAACCTTTAGATTTAAGTATAATTGTGTTAACAAATATTTGATTAGGCAGAATATGAAGCGTTATGAAACGCTCTTGTCTTTCAATGAAATATAATAAATAATATGAAATATAATGCACAACTTCATCATTTCATCTTGCATAGTTCAAGCATATCGATAAAGTAGAAACGTTCCATCTTTTTGTAAATCAACAATGAAAAATAGCTTCTAACCTTTACAAGTAAGTTCTGTCCTGCCAACAAAATTGCTAGAGGAAGAACAACGATCGTTGCTCTTTGGACAGTCGTTAATGACTGTTTCATTTCCAAAGCAATCATACTTTTGATTTTCCATTGAATTTTCAAATGCTCCTCTTTGTTCGTCAATGAATACGTTGTCTCTAGTAGGAAATGAGTTTCAGTAAACAAGTATATGAAATAAAATTCAAAACATTCAGAAAATCCAGAGTATCTTTTCGTTTGTTGACTTATATCATTTAATTAAAGGTGACGTTTGTTCACTTAATAACATTTTTTTTTTCGAAATAAAGCATCCTCAAATAAGCGGAGTTCCTTATTCTAATTTTGAAATAAGAAAATGTAATAACCAGAGAAAGTTAATTAAATCAACAAACTTCATTATTTTGGTTGGAATTTCATAATTTGAAATCAAATTCAAATTGATGCCTTCTTCACATGAATGATTTAGATATGATATAACAAATCTAGTACGTAAATTGTTAGTTAAAAGATGGGTTACGGTTCAAGAGCGTCACATTTTAAAGTTTTATATCTGAATAAACAAAGGGGCACAACTCACGGTAAACGTCCCCAAATCAAACACACAACTTTAGCGTCATTCTCAGTGAAATAATCATAGCAGATATATCTACGACCATTGGGGCTTGTTTCTACTGTGCTAGAAGTTCCGGTCCTATAGATACCCGATGTTGTATAAGGTATTGGTTTTGCATTCGTTCCTACTGTTAAGTCAAATAAATAGAATTGTGTTCAAACAAAAGATACGAAGACAGTAATTATAATGATGATTGCTTTTAAATTAGCTCAAGTTTATGAGTAGAAAAGTAAGATGATCAGATTTGAAAGGTGAGCTTCAAAGTAATACTCACAACCACCATGTATGAACGATATAGAACCAATATTTTTCTCCTCTCCTAAGTCCACAGTAAGCCACGCCTCCTTCTGACCGGAAGCAGTCAAGGAACACAATAACAGGTCCGTACTGTCATCTCCGTCCACAGCGTGGCTGGGATCAAAATCCTTGTCGTTATATCTCTGACTCACTATCACCGTCTTATTGAGAGCCAAGTTGTCTGAAACAAAATGATAAACATTTATTATCTTCTATCATGAAAAACGTTTGTCTTGTAAGGAAAAATAATTGCAAAAGTGCGTTTAAAATGAAGCAACAGTTTTTAATCAATTAAGCAATCATATTTCTGTTTGGTTGTAATACTATTTAAATAGTTATCTGATCTTACCGTATTGATAAGATTTCTTTATTACTATGTAATACAATATTGTCATAAATATACTACGGTAATCCATTAAGTATCACAATACATTCTAAGATAAACAAAATTTCACTTCTATGAAATAAATCCTCGGCAATATCAATATCAACAATATTTCAACTCTGATATGATGCAATCTCAAATCATGACTGTAGAACAAATTCATTTTGTCATGTTTATTTTGTAACCGCTTTCTAACAGTTTCACTCAGGCGTAAATATACGTCGTTTTCTCGCTCTGGTCGAATAAGCACAAGGTATATCGAATTCTATTTGTTTTCTTTTTTTCATGGATGAAAAGAAAAAAGGGAAATATTTTAAAAGGAGGCCGTATCTTATCTTCTAAACTTGTTATTTTGGTGTTAATACTTGCATGAAGTTTCAAAATCATATCAATTATTTCTAGATTAAGAAATCATTCATTTGCTTTTTAAATTTGGTAATCAACATTGTATATTTATATTGATATTGACGTAGAGAAGAAATTTTATAATCATCCTGCAATTAGTAAACCGCCTTTTGCTTCTGCCGTGTCAAAAAAAAATCCTAGATAAAAATAAACCATTGCCTCAAATACACGGATGAGTCATACTTTATTTTTGGCTTCATTCTTAATTTACAAGACCGAAAGAAAGATAATAAGCTGTCTTATGTGCCTTTTATGCATTTTACCCTATTATCATATAAAAAAATATCAAGTTTTCATCTCTTTATATGTATTCTAATGTTAATATTGAATAAAATGCAAAAGAACATGATAACTGTCACTGCATAAACTATTTAGTTGCGTACTAAGTAAACTACACATATAGTGCTCTCGGCGTTATGTATTATGTTAACAACATTTTAACTATCAAACAGAACATACACATTTGATTTGCAAAGCCACAAAGTTCTTCCAAATTGTGGATGATTGATTTCTTCCCGGATGTGTGTTGATCAGTAGTTCATTTTAGTCCTTTTTCTTTAATTGTTTGTAGTGTTTCATATTTACTATTATACTATTGCTGTTTTATAAAATACAAATGATGCACTTTTTTATCACTTTAAAAATGATACAATATATGTGGTTTGCTGGAAGTAATCATTTGTTTATATTGACATCCGCAAGTTAATATTGACCTGCTAAGTAACATCAATATCACTACTGTTCTACGGTTGATTCAATCACATTAAATTAACATTATATATAGTGACAACTAAAGCCTCAAACACCATTGACACTTTTATTATCATATTTGATCAGACATTCTATAATTTTGAAGGATGTGAACATGTATAAAATATGTCCATTGGACATGTACAAAATTCTACGTATTCATGGAAAAAATACGACACAGAATGTTAAACACGGAGAACATTCACTGGTAAATTGTCCACCTCGAAAAATTTATTGTCTTTGGGCAATACACTTGCCATCGTCCTCATGGCCGGTAAATAGGTATATACATATACTATAAACATATACCATTGTACACGTATTTAATGACTCATTATATGGCCAACTTATCGAAGAAGGAATCATTCTTTGAGTTTTGTTAAGTGAAAATTATGTTGGGGCGTTGTCATATCCAATTAAGCCCAAAGGACTTTATGATAGATTTGATTACGCCCAAATCGAAAATATCACATCAAAATATTCAACAAATACTTCCTTCTTACATATATTTATATAATTATCGGCAACTGCAGGATTCGATATAAGAATATTGACATGTTT
Organism: Magallana nippona; assembly: GCA_033439105.1. Lineage (NCBI taxonomy): Eukaryota > Metazoa > Mollusca > Bivalvia > Ostreida > Ostreidae > Magallana > Magallana nippona. Next base: position 41,911,661 of record CM065917.1, on the reverse strand, counting down.
ATGTGAATTTGGTTTATTTTAATTATTCAAACCCCGATTGCGCCCCAAAAATACGTCATTTGAATTTATTGGACTGTATACTATAATTCGAGTCGTAGTGTTAACACAGACAAAGACTCTGAAAATTGTAAACAAATGCAACAAAATCACTCAAGAATGGCTGACAATCATGAGGGAAATATTGATCATGGTTTATCAACCTTATTTAATACTGCACACACACACACACACACACACACACACACACACACACACACACACACACACACACACACACACACATATATATATATATATATATATATATATATATATATATATATATATATATATATATATATATATATATATAATGACTATTTGTGAATTATTGCAATTGAAAAATATCTTCATTTTAAGGAAGCAATCATAATGGTAATTTAAAAACAGGTAAGGACTGGCTGTATAACAGTTTTTGATTGTATGTATGTCAGACCACTATCACAAATATTGTTATTTGCAATGCTAACACCACCTTCTTCCAACAGAAAAAAGATATTTGGAAAGCAATATTTTCCCATTATTTATTGTGATGACGAGTGTACTCTTCCTGGTTGTGCCTTCATGAATAATTCATTTAAATCGTTTCATTTTGAAGAAGAGAAAAGAAACAGATGTACATTTGATTTCAAATATTGTTTTTGCAATCGTTAATATCGTTCAAATAAGATTATTTCAAATTCAGATTGATATATTCAGAAGAAATCGCTGGTATCTCCATGTACTCAGGGGCTGTATTGTTTTCGAGTTCGTCTGATGGTTTCTTTCTTTGAAGTGTTTCATATTTACTGTCGATATTTATGCCTAACGGCTCGTCATAATTTTGTGTGGACGTCTTTTTTGAATACAGGCATTTTTTTTTTACAATACATAATGTAAATACTACGACTAATACTAACGAAACAGTGGTCGTGGCAGTTAAGACCGATACAGTATCAAAAGTTGCTGAAAAGAAAAATGTCCAAGAGTTTAAAATTAAAACGTTGTTAAAGTCGTCCTTTTAACTTACTTTCAACTGATTTTTAAAATAACATCTTATTTATTAAATGTTTTAACTAACAAATTAAAACATATTTTACCCCGTGTTCAAACTTGATTCTCACCTTTAGCAGGTTGTTTATTCTCACACAAATTACCAGAACGATCTTCGGCACACGTTAAGCAATGGCCGGTTATATGGTTACATATTCTGTGTTGACAATATTCACTACAAGTGGTGTTACAATTAGGTCCATAAACTGTGTAAGGGCATTCTAGAAAATAATGATTGAGTTACATAGTTTCAATTTTCATTTGTTGGTGCTATTATATTTCTTAATTTTCTAGTTAAGTGTTCTTTTATAACGTATGATATATATATATATATATATATATATATATATATATATATATATATATATATATATATATATATATATATATATCATCATGCTTGTTTTTTATTCGTATCTCACATTTGCTACATTATGAGTTATGAACAAAATTTTTTCATCAGTTTCAATTACATTTCAAAATGATTGAATTCTAAATATTTGGAAATGTAACTTATTTTGAGATATTTGACTTACCTTGGTCACATCTATCACCAATCCAACCAGATGAACAACCGCCATGACAAAATCCATTAATGTAGTCACATGGCAATTTATTTAGACAGTTTCCACACTGAAAGGAACATGCTTTCCCGTATCGACCAAGGGGGCACTCTTTAAATATTGAACATTTAAAAATGCTTAAGCCTTCCGAAAACGTGTATGGTTAAATTTGGGGATTTTATGATGAATATCTTAAGAATCGCATGAAGGACAAGCAAAAAAATATTTGCAGCTTTTATACATGCAGAAGAAGGGGGTAAAAGTATTTTGCGCTTCATTAAGTTTCCACACATTTCCATACCTTCACACATTTCACTTTTGAAATCATATTTATAATCAAAACAATATCCAATTTGAAAATGACATCGTTTAAACAGTTTTCAGGACATTTTGTACAGTTTTCACTGTAATATCCAATGCCACATCACGTTTTTAAATGAACAAAACATACATTACATGTTACATCTAATTCAGAAAAGATGAACAGTCACATTTTTTTAGCTTTTAAAGAAGAAATATACTATTACCTGTAACATTTATTTCACAAATGTTGATGTAAGCATACTCAGATAATGAGGATAAATTTGTTTGGGACCTTGAATTATAAACTGTAACGTAACGACCTGACGTAAGACAGTCGACATTGACGGTGTTATTCAGCTGCTGTTCCATGTCGTGTTGATAACACAAGGCCCCTGATTTCCAGTCTGCTGTTGTTGACACATACACAGAGAATCCTGCCAATGTATCTCCATCTGCGCGGAAATGTAAAAGCTAGTGTACAAAAAAGGGACACGAATTGACGAGATAAATCAGGAAAACCGTTGAGAAAGGTGTTATTTTGGTAAAATATTATTGCACTATGTTTTGCTTTATCATTTCAAAAGGACAATTATAGATATCAATTTAAGATACATGTAATGGTAAATATCGTTCACGTTCAGCGACTTTATACCTGTGCGTTTACGATGAATTTAAATTTAAAAGAAATTTCGAGTTTACTGTATAAATTAAAGAAAATCATATCAAATGTGTTTATTAGAGAGTTTTAACATAAGTCACATAAGTCATTATTATTATTATTTATTAAGCACGATTTGATTAGAATTATTATTATATACGACAAACCTAGTACCTATTGATTATAGAAAAACAACCCATCTTCATGATAAAATCATCGGTATTAAATCAATGTTTAATGTAATACGAGATATTACTAATGTTTGCACTAATATTTATACAAAATTACATTTTGTTACTTACAGATACTGAAATAAGATCAACCTGGGAATTTAATGTAATTTCTCATTTAATATAACGTAAAATTAACACTCCTTAATCTTCTTTTAAGACGAAAAATTTGCAACACTTCATTGTCTCTAAAAAAAAGATATTGTTCAAATTTTACTCAAATACAGCATTACGATGTAATGACTTTGAAATTAAATAATATCAAAATAATGAAAATTTTACCGTGGATTTTCAATTAATTAATGTTCAAGTATATTGACGAGGAAAGTCCTAAATTACGTCATCATATTTGACCTTTGCCATTTATATAACCTTAAAATTTAATGGACATAAAGTCTGGACACTTGTGATGATTGTTTCTAAATTTTACGTCTTGACTATGAAGAGAACAAACGTTACACACTTGTAAATGATAGAAAGCTACATTGCAGAGAAATCAACTGAACATTATTCAAATTTGTTTCGAAGTTATCGAAATACGCTGTATCTCAATTATTTTTTGCGGCTTGGGTGATTGGTGGTATGATTTAATTTTTTCTAAAGATACCATATTAAAAATAACTTTCACATATTATTAAGCTATTATTTTGTGTATTTGAAGAAAAAAATCAAAATATAAATTCCACGGGTGTTTCTTACTACCTTAATTGAAAAGTTTGGAAAAAAAAATATTGTAGTAAACATAAAATGTAGGTGTTAATGAAAATCACAATTGATTTAAGGAGAATGTAAAAAAAAAATACTGGTATAGGCATATATAGATCAAATTATTATTTTTCTTATACATGACTGTATAATAATATTAAAACCTTTAGATTTAAGTATAATTGTGTTCATAAATATTTGATTAGGCAGCATATGAAGCGTTATGAAAAGTTCTTGTCTTTCAATGAAATATAATAAATAACATGATTTATAATGCACAACTTTATCATTTCATCTTGCATAGTTAAAGCACATCGATAAAGTAGAAACGTTCCATCTTTTTGTAAATCAACACGAGGTGTGAAAAATAGTTTCTAACCTTTACAAGTAAGCTCTGTCCTGCCAACAAAATTACTAGAGGAAGAACAACGATCGTTGCTCTTTGGACAGTCGTTAATGACTGTTTCATTTCCAAAGCAATCATACTTTTGGTTTTCCATTGAATTTTCAAATGCTCCTCTTTTTTCGTCAATGAATACGTTGTCTCTAGTAGGAAATGAGTTTCAGTAAACAAGTATATGAAATAAAATTCAAAACATTCAGAAAATCCAGAGTGTCTTTTCGTTTGTTGACTTATATCATTTAATTAAAGGTGACGTTTGTTCAATTAATAACATTTTTTTTCAAAATAAAGCATCCTCAAACAAGCGGAGTTCCTTAATCTAATTTTGAAATAAGAAAATGTAATAACCAGAGAAAGTTAATTAAATCAACAAACTTCATTATTTTGTTGGAATTTAATAATTTGAAATCAAATTCAAATTGATGCCTTCTTCACATGAATGATTTCAATATGGTATAACAAATCTAGTACGTAAATATGTTAGTTAAAAGATGGGTTAGGGTTCAAGATCGTCACATTTTAAAGTTTTATATCTGAATAAACAAAGGGGCACAACTCACGGTAAACGTCCCCATATCAAACACACAACTTTAGCGTCATTCTCAGTGAAATGATCATAGCAGATATATCTACGACCTTTGGGGCTTGTTTCTACTGTGCTAGAAGTTCCGGTCCTATAGATACCCGATGTTGTATAAGGTATTGGTTTTGCATTCGTTCCTACTGTTAAGTCAAATAAATAGAATTGTGTTCAAACAAAAGATACGAAGGCAGTAATTATAATGATGATTGCTTTTAAATTAGCTCAAGTTTATGAGTAGAAAAGTAAGATGATCAGATTTGAAAGGTGAGCTTCAAAGTAATACTCACAACCACCATGTATGAACGATATAGAACCAATATTTTTCTCCTCTCCTAAGTCCACAGTAAGCCATGCCTCCTTCTGACCGGAAGCAGTCAAGGAACACTTTAACAGGTCCGTACTGTCGTCTCCGTCCACAGCGTGGCTGGGATCAAAATCCTTGTTGTTATATCTCTGACTCACTATCACCGTCTTATTGAGAGCCAAGTTGTCTGAAACAAAATGATAAACATTTATTATCTTCTATCATAAAAAAACGTTTGTCTTGTAAGGAAAAATAATTGCAAAAGTGCGTTTAAAATGAAGCAACAGTTTTTAATCATTTAAGCAATCATATTTCTGTTTGGTTGTAATACTATTTAAATAGTTATCTAATCTTACCGTATTGATAAGATTTCTGTATTACTATGTAATACAATATTGTCACAAATATACTCCGGTAATCCATTAAGTATCACAATACATTCTAAGATAAACAAAATGTCACTTCTATAAAATAAATCCTAGGCAATATCAATATCAACACTGTATATTTCAACTCTGATATGATGCAATCTCAAATCATGACTGTAGAACAAATTTATTTGTAACCGCTTTCTAACAGTTTCACTCAGGCGTAAATATACGTCGTTTTCTCGCTCTGATTGAATAAACACAAGGTATATCGAATTCTATTTGTTTTCTTTTTTTTCATGGATGAAAAGAAAAAAGGGAAATACTTTAAAAGGAGGCCGTATCTTATGATATCTAAACTTGTTATTTTGGAGTTAATACTTGCATGAAGTTTCAAAATCATATCAATTATTTCTAGATTAAGAAATTATTCATTTGCTTTTTAAATTTGGTAATCAACATTGTATATTTATATTGATATTGACGTAGAGAAGAAAATTTATAACCATACTGCAATTTGTAAACGCCTTTTGCTTCTGCCGAGTCAAAAAAAAAATCCTAGATAAAAATACACCATTGCCTCAAATTCGCGGCCGAGTCATACTTTATTTTTGGCTTCATTCTTAATTTACATGTGCCATTTATGCATTTTACCCTGTTATCATATATCATAAAATATTACGTTTTCATCTCTTTATATTTATTATAATGTTAATATTGACTAAAACGCAATGCAACGAACGTTTTAACTGTCACCGCATAAAAATATTAAGTTGCGTACTAAATAAACTTCGCACAGGAAGTGATCTTGGCCTTGTTATATAAAAACATATAATTGAAAATTTCAAATATGTTATAAAATGTGTCAGTCAGTTATCTAGTCTATGATATCACAATGCTAGATTTGCAAGTGTTCATAATAACAAATTATAAGCAGTTAATATTTTTCCATGTATTGTTCCAATAAATCAATATGCATACATATGGTTTTTTATTGTATTAGAAATACACGACTATTTTTAGATTCACAAAGAAATGAACTCAAAATTATATTAATCGTGAAAATTAAATTATTTTTCATACTTCAACATTTTGGACACTTAACACGTTTTACGAATCATTGTTTCCTAGTACACACATGCGAATCTTCGTTGACGCTTAAGGAACAATATTTGTAAGTAAAATGTTTATGAAATGGAATTGTTGCTGAATGTGTATATTAAATTGTAATTAGATGTTTAAAAAAAATCACTTTTGAAAACAATGTTATGAATTACTGATTTAGAAATGGTATTCAGTCTACTAGAAATTCATTTATGAAATACGAAATAATACGCGGGTAATGTTTTCCATTTAACCATTACAAGTGCAATTAAGAGTATATGCATGCATCAAATTTTTATAAAATTGAAGATCGTGCTCGAAACTGAATATTTTCTCATTTAATTACAAGTATAGGCATTTTCTAAACAATATTTAACTAGAATAGTGCATGTATATATATATATATATATATATATATATATATATATATATATATATATATATATATATATATATAATCAACTTAAATAAATGAAAAAACAAAGAACGAGTGAAACATAAGCGCTTTCATTTTCTTAAGATATATTACAATACTAACATGGTAACGTTTGTTATGACGTCATAATAATTTAACGTTGTCTTGAAGTCTCTGAATGACGTCATGTTTTCCCGTATTTTTAGATATCACAATACAGATAATAACATATCATATAACAAAATTAAAACATAATTAAAATATTAAGAATACTCAGAGGTTACATTAAGCTATTCAGTTTAGGTTTGAAAATTCTAATAAAATGTTTTTCTTTATCATGCCTTTCAATAGTATTGGAATTGTACATTTTATAGAACGGAAAAACAGTAAATGATTTCTTTCCGCATATGTCAAGATGTTCACTGACTTTTAGCTTGCGGTATTCCGGTTGGTTGATGTGCTGTCTCTGGATTCTGATTCTTTCCCGTAAGGTACTTCCCGTTTCCCCAATGTATAGTTCTCCGCAACCTGAGCACGTGATAACATATAACAGATTTCTGGTTTGACATGACATGTTGTTGTTAATGGTAAACTGTTTTCCACCAAAACTGAAATGATGTCCTTGTTTAATATAGGGGCAGGTGCCACATCGTGAATCCTGGCATTTGGTAACTTCAAATTCCGACCATTGTTTCAAAAGTCTTCAAGTCTTCAAAAAGTCTTCAAGAAGTCGTTTAGGTGGTGAACAATTGGGGCGATGTTAGAACTTCTGGGATTATGGGTGGTAACCAGTGGTAATATTTTCGATATTTTATTGTTGTTTTGAACGGAATTGAGGAGCTCCTTTCTAATTTGGTGGCTTTTTCAATAGCATCATCAATTTTATTCGGATAACTTTGTTTCTTTAGATACAGTTTTAATTCATGCAATCTCTGTATTCTGATAGACTCGTTGTTAACAATTGTACAAATTCTTCTTGATAGGTTATACGGTATGGATCTTTTCGTATGTCGTGGATGACATGAGTTGAAGTGTAAATATTGATGAGTATCAGTAGGTTTGTAGTATATATCCGTCATAATGACTTCGTCTTGTTTGGTCAACAAAATATCTAAAAATGAAATTCTATCCAGGCTTTCGTCCGCTGTAAATTTGATATATGGATTAAGTTCATTCAATATTTTTTTAAAAACTTGAAGATTGTTGTCTCCAATGTACATACGTTTTTTAGGATCTAAACTTAAACTATTTCTAATCTCCAGTTTGTTTGTACATACTTCATTTAACACAAGAAAATGATTTTGAAATAAATTCCTAATATTTTGAACATTGTCGATTGATTATGCTTAATATGAACATTGAGTTTGTCTTTACCAAACGAATAAGGAAGTAAATAGATTGTGTTGCTTCTAAAAATGTATAGCTCTCCCTTACAACTGTTATCCAACCACCGAATTAGATTTGCACTAAACAGAAATAAAAACATTGAATGATAAAAAGGACTTAATGACATTCCAAGTCAATTGTGATTTACTAAAATAATAGTTTTTTTTTATGTTAAATGTAGATCACTACAATCGAAAAACATCTTCAAAATCATGAAACAATCATGAGTTCAAATGAAAGATGGACTAATAGCATGGACGTTTTTTAATACATTGCATTTAGAATTAACGTGTGAGACCACAATCAGACAGAGAATTGCTTTAAATGTTAACAAAATTTCACCAAACAAAAAATGAACATTTTGATTTGCAAAGCCACAAATTTCTTCTATTGTGTTGATGAATGATCCCGGTTGTGTGTTCATCAATAATTCATTTTAGTCATTTCATTAATTGTTTGTAGTGTTTCATTATACTATTGTTGTTTAAAAAGAATACAAATGATGTCCTTTTTATCACATTACATTATAATGGTATAGTGACACCCAATGTTTCAAACACCATAAAAAAACCTTTGTTGTCATATTTGACCAGACATTCTATAATTTTCAGGGATGTGAACATGTACAAAGCATGTTCATCAGACATGTACATAAATTCTACGTTATTCACTGTAAACATACAAAACAAAATGTTAAACTCAGAGAACATTCATTATTTTCTTTCTAATGCTTATAGATACCCCCGACTAATGAAATAAAACCTCAAACACATTTATAATGACTATTCAGGCAAAAGCAAGTTAATTGTCCACATCGGGAAATTTATTGCAATGCACTTGCCATCGTCCTCATGGCCGGTAAATAGGTATATACATAGACCATTGTGCATGTATTTAATGACTCATTATATGGTCAACTTAAGGAATAACGAATCATTCTTAGAGTACTATGAGGTGGAAATTCTGGTTGGGGAGTGGTCAAGTCTAATAAAGCCCAAACGGGTTTATAATAGATTTGATCACGCCCCGACCGAAATTATCACATCAAAATATTCAACAAATAATTCCTTATTACATATATTTATATAATCATCAGCAACTGCACGATTTGATATTAAAATATTGACATGTTTATGTGAATTTCGTTTATTTTAATTATTCAAACCCCGATTTTGCATCATTTGAATTAATTGAACTGTACACTACAAAATCGAGTCGTAGTGTCATCACAGACAAAGACACTAAAAGTGTAAATACATGCAACAAAATCACTCAAGAATGGGTTAAATTACTAACGGAAATATCGATCATGGTTTGTCAACCTTGTTCAATATAATTGTGTATATATTTTTTATAGTAAATGTGTGTCAAAATAAATGTCTGTTGACCAATATTGAATCCATGTTTATGTAAAAAAAAAATCAATTGGTGTTTATTTTAAAGTAAATACTTGATTTTCAGACTATTTGAGAATTATTGCAATGGACAAAGAGCTTCATATTAAGGAAGCAGTTTTAATGGTAATTCGAAAACAGGGAAGGACTGACTACATAAAAGTTTTTAATTGTATACATGTAAGATCTCAATCACACATATTGTTATTGGCAATTCTTACACAATTTTCTTCACACAAAAAAAAATCATTTGCAAAGCAACATTTTCTTCTTTTTATTGTGTTTAGCAGTGTACTCTTCCTGGTTGTTCATTCATGAATAATTCATTTAAATGGTTTTTATTTTGAAAAAGAGAAAATAGGTACACCGACATTTTATTTCAAATCTTGTTTTGGCAATATGTTGATATCTTTCAAATGGGATTACTTTAAGTTCAAATCGATATACTCAGAAGGCATAGCTGCTATCTCTATATATTCTGCTGCTGGATTGTTTTCGACTTCATTTGATGGTTTCTGTCTCTGAAGTGTTTCATATTTACTGTCGATAGTAATAACTTCCGGTAGGTCGTAATTTTGTGTTGGTGTCTGTTTTGTATACAGACATTTCTTTTTCACCATGAATAATGTAAATGCTAAAACTAATACTAACAAAACGGTGGTTGTCGCAGTTAAGACAGACACAGTATCAAAAGTTGCTGAAAAGAAAAATGTCCAAGAGTTTAAAATTAAAACGTTGTTACAGTCTTTCCTTTAATTTACGTTTGAAATTATTTTTTTTTAAAAAACCATCTTATTCATTGTATGTTTTAATTTACAAATTAAAATATTCTTTTACACGGTGTTAAAAACTTGATTCTCACCTTTAGCAGGTAATTCATTCTCACACAAACTACCAGAGCGATTTTCGGCACACGCTAAGCAATGGTCGGTTATATGGTTACATATTCTGTGTTGAAAATAATCACTGGTACAATTAGGTCCAAAAACGTGAAAGGGCATTCTGGAAAAAAAACGATTGAGTAATAGTTTTATATTTTTATTTGGTGCAAATAAATTTATTTTTTACTGGTTAGATATTCTTTTATAAGGTAGGATCAATGTATATTTCTTGTTACTTCAAATGAAACCTTGAACACGCAATTTTCAAGATGATATTTTTTGTTAAAAAAAATAAATATAAAGCCTATATATATGTACTTGAAAGGATCAATATATATTTTTGTTATTTCGAATGGAACTTTGAATACGCAAAGCAAATTCATATAATTTTTTTTTTCAAAACCAAAGCTTGAAAATCAAATATGATGTCACCACCAATTAGATATTTGGTAAATAGAATTTTTAGAGAGAATGCCGCATCTCTCTGTGTTAGCTAGGAGATATCAAATGCATGTCAATTTAGTTAGTGACTGTAAAATGATATGTATAACAGGGTAGACAATATGATTTAAACAGGTTTGATCCTTATAAACTTTGGATACATGTTTGAAAATAAGAAAACGATTCGTTTCTTTCTTTTTATCCATTTTTTATAATGTTTGATGTACCATTTAGCAACGACAGCTTATCCCAAGTTTCTTGCAATAGGCATGTCACGATGAATGTGCAGAAAATATAAGAATATTGTATGATTGATTTTTTTATATAATGAGAACAATGAAAGCTGGTATTTATGTTGATCAAATGCAGTCCTCGATCAAATTGGTTAATAAATTGCAAATCAGTGCAAAGTGTGTATTCTTTTTGAAAGCAAAAGGTATATATATAATTAAAACTGCATAAATGGTATATATATTAGCAACGTGTGTCAAAGAAAAACAATTATCCATGCGTAGTTACACAGCAACTCATTTAGACAGTTTCCACACAGGAAGGAACATGTTTTACCGTATCGACCATGTGAGCACTCTTGAAATATGAAACATTTATAATGTTTAAACCTTCCAGAAAATGTATATGATACAATTTGTATACTTTATGATCAATATTTCGTTCAACAATAAATTTACATATATCTGCACACCCTCACACAATTCACCTTTGAAGCCATCTTTACAAACAAAACAATGTCCGATTTGAAGGTGACAAAAATCGTCTAAACAGTTGTCAGGACATTTTGTACTGCGTTCACCATAAAATCCGACGTCACATCCTGTTTTCTAAATAGACATGATCAATATTACATTATACAGTAAAATCACAAAGAAAGAAAAACAAAATACAGTTTATTAATTTTCAAATAAGAAATTTACTATTATCTATGGCGTCTATTTGACAGATGTTGAAGTACGCATACTCAAATAATGAGGATAAATTTGCTTGAAACTATGAATTATAAACTGTAACGTAACGGCCTGACGTAAAAGAGTCGATATTGACGGTGTTATTCAGTGGTTGTTCTATGTCGTGTTGATAACAGAGGGTCCCTGATTTCCAGTCTGGTGTTGTTGATACATACACAGTAAATCCAGCCAACGTATCTCCACCTGTGCGGAAATGTAGCAATCAGTATACAAATAAGGGTACGAGAATTGAAATAAATCAAGAAATTTGTTAAGAACGGGGTGATTTTAATAAAATATTATTGCTTTATCAATTCAAACGGTCAATTAAAGAAAACAATGTCAGCTACATGTAATGGTAAATAACATTCAAATTCAGCGACTTTATGCCACGTGTGTGTTTACTCTGAATTGAAATTCAAAACAACATTGTCGAGTGTGAATTGCAGGAAATCATATTTACTTCTTTTCAAAGTTTTACATAAGCCAATAGAGTCACTATCATTACTTATGTATTAAATGCTTACTTTCGGATGTCGTTGGTCCCATAACACACCAAGGCAGTGCCGACAAATTGAATACCGCAGTTTGCGCACTATGATTTTTTAGTCTGCACAGCCTTGGTATGTCATTGACCAACACCATCCACAATTAAGCATTCAAGGCTCTTTTTTTTCATATTGATGTTTATTTTCATAAAGTGTTTGCTCATTGAAGCTTTAAGGCCATCATATACACACTTAGTAAGGGATATAAAACATACTTGGCACAGCCATATTTACATGTTATTTAGTTCGCTTCCTTGACTAAAAATATAGCACTAGAAACATTGTCGATTGTAAAATAAAAAACCATAATTCATAAGTACATATCAAATTGGTTATATAAGTTTGAACGTCTCATCTAATCTTACAATAATAGATATATGTAAAACGCGTGATGGCGTTTATACATGTATTTGACCTTGTGCGTCGTGGATAGACTTGAAGTTGACACGAAGTTGAATGTGGCAGATTTCCAATGCAAAACCGGCAAAAATGCAATAACTTACTTTAAGAAAAAATGTAATGGCCAGAAAAAGTGTATTAGTTTACCAAACTTTATCATTATAAGTGATATTTAATCATTTGAAAAAATTAAAAAATACATTCTAAACGTTGTCATCCTTCGCATTGATGTTTCCGAAATAATATAGCAGAGCTAGTACGTAAAAATATAAATCAAACGATTGCTTTAAGAACTTCACATCTAAATGCACACAGTTCAATATCTGAAAAAAAAACACACAAAGAAGAAAACTTACGGCAAAAGTCCCCAATTCAAACACACAACTTTAGTGTCATTTTCGGTGAACAAATGAAAGCCATCTACGACCACTGGGCCTTTTTTCTACAGTGCTTGAAGATTGGCTCCTATATATACCCGATGTTGTATAATTTATTGGTTTCGCATTTGTTCCTACTATTAAATTAATGAAAACAAATTTTAGCTACGACAGAGGAAATGTAGAAGGAATTGATATTTTGCTTGAAAAGCTTAAGCTTGTGATTAAAAAAGTATGATAACGAGATCTGAAAGTCAAACTGCCATGTGAAACTTACAACCGCCATGCAGAAAGGAAACAGTTGCAATATTTTTCTCCTTCCCTAAGGCCACGGTAAGCCACGCCACCTTCTGACCGGTAGCAGTTAATGAACACTTTAACAGGTCCGTACTGTCGGCCGTCCACAGCGTGGCTGGGATCAAAGTTCTTGTTGTTGTATCTCTGACTCACTGTCAACGTCTTGTTGAGGGCAAGGTTTTCTGAAGAATAATAATTATAAAACGTTAATATTTTTTTTTAAATGTCTTTGTTGTTTGATAAAATATTTGCAATATTGCTTTTAACAATTGTATTTCTGATTGACTGTGATACTATCCAAATAGTTATATCTTACCATATTAATAGGCTTTCTGTATTACAATGTAGTATAAAATTGCCACACATATATCCATTAGGTATCACAATGATTTCTAAGATACACAAGATGTCACTTCTATAAGATAAATCCTGATCAATATTAACGCTGTGTATTTATTCTCTGATGTAATTCGTTTTCAAATCGCAAATATAGAGCAATATAAGTTATTTTGCAATGATACCCTGTGTACAAACTTTCTAACAGTTTCACTCAGACGTAAATAAACGTCGTTTACTCGTTTAAGTCCAATAAACACAATTTTTATCGTATTCTATTTTTTCCCATCGATTGAAGTCGAAAGGGAAATAAATTAAATGGGAGCCAAATCTTATAAATTTTAAACTTGATTTTTTGGTGAAATGGTGCATGAAGCTTGACAATTTTATCGATTATGTCAAGATTAACAAAGCATTCATTTGCTTTTTTTTAAATTTTGTACTTAGAAATGTCTATTCATATTGACGTAGAAAAGACAATTCATAATGATATTGTAATTGTAAACCGCATCTTGTTCTGTCGTGTCAAAAAAAAATATGAAATAAAAATACACCATTGCCTCGAATAAGCGACTGAGTCGACGTCATGCTTAATTTTTGGCTTCATGCCGAAAAAGATAAAATGCTGCATTATATGCCATTTATGCATCTTAACCTATTATTATATTTTAAGAAATATTAGGTATTCCTCTCTTTATATTGATTTTAATGAGAATATGGAATAAAACACAATAAAAAGAACGGTATAACTGCCACTGAATGAAAATACCAAGTTGCGTACCAAGTATACTGTGCACTGGATTTGCTAGTGATACTTAATAGCAGTTTAAATTTATAGAAGTGATTCAATAGGTTAAATTAAACAAATTATAAACCTTTTTTTACTTGTTTCCATAGACAGTTTTAAGCTATTTAACTGAATGTATGGGGCTTTTATTGTATTAAAAATACACGGTTATATTTAGATTCACAAAGATTTGAACACCAATTCGTATTAATCGTTCAAGTTACAGTAATTTATTTCTCATAGATCACAATTTACACAAATAATACTTTTAAGGGTTGTTTTTAAGTGCACACATGCATATCTGCATTGGCGCTTAAGTAACTATACATGTTTGTAAAATGTTTATGACAGTAAATTGTCGTTGATTGTGTATAAAATGTAATCATACAGATGTGTTATTCTTTCGCTTAAATATCAACTTTAAGAAATTACTGTTGTTGATTGTGTATAAAATGTAATCATACAGATGAGTGTTATTGTTTCGCTTAATTATCAACTTTAAGAAATTACTGTTTTTAAATGCTGATTTAGAAATGGTAATCAATCAGCTTTGAGAAGTGGCAAATAATTAGTCATTTAATTGTGAACTAAGATATATAATGAGTCTTTGTTTATGTAAAAGTCAATTGAGGTTAATTTTAAAGTAAATACCTGCTTTTAAGACTATTTATAAGTCATAGCCATACACAAACAGCTTCATAATAAGGAAACAAACTTAATGGTAATTTAAAATCAGGGAAGGACTGACTGTCTTAAAGTTTTAATTGTATGCATTTAAGATCACAATCACACATATTATTGTTTGCGATTTTAAAAACATTTTCTTCAAAGAGAGAACAAAACATTTTTATTTCGGATGCAACATTTTCCCCTATTTATTGTGTTGAGGAGTGTTCTCTTCCTTGTTGTGTGTTCATGAATAATTTATCAAAATTGAGGGTTTTTTTTGGAAAAGAGAACAGAAGTACACCGATATTTAATTTCAAATTTTCTTTTGGCAATTGGTAGTATCTTTCAAATCATATTATTGTCAGTTCAAATTGGTATACTCTGAAGAAATAGATGATATATCCATGTACTCAGTTGCTGGATTGCTTTCGAGTTCTTCTGATGGTTTCTTTCTTTGGAGTGTTTCATATTTACTGCCGATAGTTATAACTTCCGACACGTCGTGATTTCGTGTTGGTGTCTGTCTAAAATACAGACATTTCTTTTTTAGTATGTATTATGTAAATACTACAATAACCACAAAGGAAATAGTAGTCGTCGCAGTTAAGACCGACACAGTATCAAAAGTTGCTGAAGAGAAAAATGTTCAAGAGTTAAAAATTAAAACGTTGTTACAGTGTTTTCTTTAACTTTTTTGGAAAATAAATAACATCTTCTTCATCAAATAAAATTTATAAATAACAAATTAAAACAAAAACTTTATCCTGTGTTAAATATTTGATGCTCACCTTTAGCAGGTAGTTCATTCTCGCACAAATTACCGGAGCGATCTTCGGCACACGCTAAGCAATGGCCGGTTATATTGATAAATATTCTGGGTTGACAATATTCATTGCAAGAGGTGTTACAATTAGTTCCATAAAACGTGAAAGGGCATTCTGGAAAGTAATGACTCAGTCACATAGTTCTATTTCTTTTGATTTGGTGCTAAAAAATTACGATTTTTCTAGTTATATATTATTTTAGCAGATATGATAGTTGTTGAATGTATTGTAAACTTTAACTATTTGATCCACTCTGGTAGAAAAAAATCATTTTATTTTTTCTGCCCCCCCCCCCAAAAAAAAAAAAAACAAAAACATTGAGAATTAAATATAATGTCAAACAAATATTAGATGTTTGGAAAATTGATTTATTAAGAGAGAATGTCGCATCTGTTTGTATCAGCTATGAGAACTCAAATGCGTGCTATTATACTGTTTGTAAAATGATATGTATAAGCAGGTAAATAACATGTAGTAAAACAGGTTTCATCTTTATAAACTTTCAGTACAAGTTTCAAGATAAAAAGAATTGTTTGTTTCTTTTTTAAAATATTCATGTTTCCTCATTGTTAATACAAATTCTACAATTGCAGTTTATGCCAAGATTCTTGCAAAAGGCATGTCATGATGAATGTGCAAAAAGATAATAATATTGGTTTTTGATATAATAAGAACAATGGAGGTATATATTTATGTTGATCAAATGTAGTCCTATATCAAATCGGTTTATAAATTGCAAATTATTGCAAAGTTCCTATCTTATTTTTTTCGAAAAGTTAGAGGTACATTTGTTTAATAAATTAAAACTGCATGCATTTTATATATTAGAATCAATCGTATGTCAAAGAAGAACAATTTCCCATGCAAAGTGCAGCATAACATAAAATATCACTTGAACAATAATTATTGTTAATGCCTTGTATTTTATCCATGTTAACACAAGTTATAAAGAGGAATCCATTTTTATTACATGAACCTATGAATAATAATCATAAATAATTATTTCTTTAAAGGAAAAGTGTTAAACCCCATTTTTTTTTTCAATTACTAAGCTGTTATTAAGAGTAATTGTTTCGGCAAAACCTCAAAAATACTTGCAAGCAAATATATCAGTTTCCTAGTGTTAAATTTATTGCCCAAACTTGTTACGTTATAAACTAAATCATTTGTTTTCTAATTTACATTTTATTTCAATATGATTAAGCTCTAAATATTTCGAAATGTAACTCTTTTTTTAATTTACCCTACGTCAACCAGTGATTGTTTTTGTAACACTAAAGCAAAACGGTTAGTTTTCACTTCCAAAGAAAAAAGAAGAAAAAACATAATTTCCAGAACTCGTTTTTGTTTTTTTGTTTTGGTATATCATAATTCTATATAATGGCGTTTAAAATATACAAAACAATGCAAATCATTAAAATGTATTTTCGATATTTGATACTTTTATTTAAGAAATCATTATAAAAGTAACAAGTCACCATCATTTTCATACATTAATCAAAATATGTTTACTGTGAAAATTAAAACCATGTTTTGTCAAAACTTACTAGAACTTTGAATTTCAGGAGAATTTTCATTTTCACAGAACAAAAACAAAGCGTGCGTCAATACAAGATAAGCAGTGACCGTTGGTCTGGCTACATTTTCTGTCAAGGCAGTATTTACTACAAGACGAGTTACATTCAGGTCCAAATTGTGAGGAAGCACATTCTGAAACAAGCAAATAATGAATTAAGGTAGACATTTGACCTTCATATGAATCAGTTAGTTTGTAGGTACATGTGTTCGGAATGTTGATAAAGTGTGGTATAAAAACAAAGGCACCGAATGTGGCATTCTGGAAATATAATATAAGTATTTGTGTGCAAAGTTCATCATGCGTTAAGTATCCATAGCAATGCTGAAAACTAAGTTTTAAAACAACTAAATTAGGGTTTAACAATTAAATAAAAATGTTGGTTTTAAATATACCAATAATATTGAATTTCTTATATACTATGTAAACACATTCAGGTTTCAAAATACGGAAGTAAATAATATTTTCATTAGGCTTTTTATCAAACCTTATAAACCTTTCTAGCTTTTAAATAATAAAGGATAATTCGTTCATGTGATAATGCAAAACTTTATGTAAAATCATTGTTTCTTGCCTTTACACCTAAGCTCGGTGACCTTAGGAAAATCCTGAAAAGACGAATAGCTGTCATCGTTTGTTGGACAATCATATATTGCTGCTTCAATTCCCACACAATTAAAATTATGATCTAAGTTAGCAGCACTTCTTCTTGACGAAAATATGTCTCCGTTGTCTCTGTAAGCAGAAAATATGTCTAAGTATACCAAAAAAAAAACTTGAGATAAAATAACCAAAAAAAATACTAAACAGTATATCTATTTTGACCTAAAATAAGCAATGTTATGTAATGAATGGAATTCAAAGTAAAACAAATCACACGTAATAATTTCATTAACACTTCTTTTTGATTCAGAAAACTAATTGAATTACAATGTTATACAGATAGGGTTGTATATGTAAACTTCCTTTAAATTTAATGTCATAGTCTACATAAATCAAGTTCAATGTTGGTAAATGATACATTAAAATGATTATAAAAAAAATTGGTTAACATTTATATATTTTATATTATAAAGTAAACTTTTTTTATTTAAGAAAAAGGGTGATAAAAACTTACGGTAAAAGGCTTCAGATCAAACATACAACTTTAACGTCATTTCCAGTGAAATAATCATGACAGAGAAATCTGCGACAACTGGGGCTTGTTTGTACAATGTTAGAAATTTCACTCCTATAAATGCCCGATGTTGTAAAAGGTGTTGGTTTCGCATTTGTTCCTACTGTTAAGTTAAGGAAATTAAATTGAACTTAAAGACAATAAAAGAAAAAACAGGAATTAAATTATCAATTTACATGTAGCTCAAGTTTATCAATGTACAAGTAAAAAGACAGAATTTAAAAGGCTAACTTCATTGTTAAACTTACAACCGTCATGAATGAAGGCAATGGCAGCAATATTTTTCTCCTCCCCTAGGTCCACAGTAAGCGACGCCTCCTTTTAACCGGAAGCAGTTAAGGAACACAATAACAGGTCTGTACTGTCGTCTCCGTCCACAGCGTGGCTGGGATCAAAGTCCTTGTTGTTGTATCTCTGACTCACCGTCACCGTCTTATTGAAGGCCAGATTTTCTGAAACAATATGATTTGAATTAGTCCATTCTTTTCAGGTACAACATTGTGTTTATTTTATTTAAGAATTGCAATACAATATTTATTAAAATAAATGTTCTTTAAAAATTCTTTAAGTTATATTTAAGTTGTACATGCAATAGTTATGAAATAAGTATAAACTTACCATATTGGTTAGATTCTTGTATCAAAATATAAATCAATATCGTCATAAAGATGAAGCGGTAATCCATTATTTATCACAATTCATTCTAAGATTCCAAATATTACACTAGTAGGATACTCTGATATAAGGATATCCTGATCAGCATAAACGCTTTATAAATGTTGTCTGATATAGTGTGTTCCTTAATTGATACTGAGGGAAAGATGAATATTATTTATTGTTATACCTTCCGTAACATTAAACATCGCTTTAAAACAGCATCACTCGGGCGTAAAGATACATTATACACCCGTTCTAGTCGAATAAATACAATGCATATCTCATTTTGAAAACAAAAATATGAGGAAGAAGAGACAGTAGAATATATCTTGAGGGAATAGACTATTAAACCAACAATACAAGAAATCAATTTTTAAATAAAAGTCCTCACACTCGGTACTTCTATCATGCCATGCATATTGATATAATTAAATGACGTAAATGAAACAATTGGCGTTGTCATATTTCACAAAACTATGAGCGCACTAATGCAGCTTATACGTACAGGTAAATTTTGAAATGAATTACTAGTATATGCAACACATTTTTTTTCCACTAATGTTCTCTGTACTGGTTTATAAATCAAACAAATATTGTGTGTGCTTGAATCAGCAATATTTTTGATTCAAAAATATTTCAATACATAAGTGCATCAATTGTGCTAATCATTTTCTTTAATTTATTAAAATGATTCAATCGAAACACTTATATTTTGTTTTCTAGCCTAATAGTCATGTTAAAATACAAAAGTAACTGTATTTGATGAAGGTAATTTTTTGGCAAAATGTTTATGTGACAGATTTTAGAACGGAATGCTGAAATATTTGTTGAACATTTATATTTACTTAAAGACAAAGAATATCAAGATATTTTTAAAAGATTCAAAACGTTTATCTAAACATAGACATTTAATTTAAAACGTAACAAATAAACATAAAAACGATTAAAAAAATACTATAAAGTTCGCATGGCTATCTTTGATATGTAATTATAGATTAGTGTATTGTGCATTAATTGATACCAAATGTTTGGCTCTTAGATATCCTGTTCTCCGCGAAAACAATGTTTCCGGTATCTATCAAAAAATACGAAAAAAATCATATAAAATAATTGGAAGCCGATATCGGTGTCATTTTTGTACAATCCTTTCTCAAAAATGATTCTTTATCGATACATCAAATAATGCATTGGTGTGTCGAGCCACCTTAATATAAAGTTGATATAAAATAATAAACATTTCTAAATATTTGAATACAAAAGACAATGATCAAACAAGGCGCTACTTTTAACCTTAACGTCAGTTTTATCAAATGGAAAATATTTTTTTAATGTGTTAACAGGTGTTTTCTTCCTGTTTGTGTGAATACTTCCTTTCAATCATTTTCGATAATGAAAAAAAAAATACCACACTGAGGTTCTAATTCGAATCAAACGTTTATGCAATCGTAAACTTTTTTTCAAATCAGATCATGTCTGTTCAGATTGGTATATTCTAAAGTAAACAATTTTATTTTTTTGTTTTTTTTAAATCAAATATAAACAAAAGCTTACGGTAAATGGGTCGAAATCAAACACACAATTTAGCATCATTAATAGTGAAAACAAATATTTCAGAGCCTTCTACGACCACTAGCTCTTGTTTCTACTTGGTTAAAAAATCTGCTCCAAATATGCCTGATGTTGGAAAACCTATTGGCTCTGAATTCGTACCAACTCTTAGGTAAAAATGCAATGGCAATACGCTTAAACAAAAGAAATCAGGACAGTGATTATAACATTAATCCCTGCTTCAACTTCTCAGCTCTTTGGTAGAAAAGGCACATACAATCTGAAAAGAGACATTCAGAGCAAACGTCACAGCCCCAATGTATGAATGATATATATGTGATGTGTTTCTCCTCCCACAGGTCCACAGTAAGCCAAGCCTCTTTCTGACCGGAAGCATTTAAGGACACTAAAACAGGTCCGTACTGTCATCTCAGTTAACAGCTTTGGTGGAATGAAATATGTTGTTGTTATACATCTGGCTCAATGCCACTGTCTTACAGAGAGCTCAATCGATCTTTTTTTTTTTAAAGAATAATTTTTGAATGTACAATATTGTGTTTATTTACAAAATATGATAACAACATTTCATTTTATAGATTAAATTATTGAATACGGTAAATCTGGTCCGTTTTTAACAAGAGTCTTAATTTTGTAACTTTTTATGTCTTTATATTTAAAGTTTTATCATACTGTTGAATGTACTACATATTTCTTAATAAGGGAAAGTGATTGCAAAATTACATTTTATCTAAAATTTGATTTAAATTCATTGATATATATTTTTATGATTTTTAAATTAATATATAACCTTAGATTAAAAAAAAATAATTATAATAAATATGGGTGTCCAAGTAGCGCAATTGACAATTCACTCGCTTCTCACCGATGAGACTGGAGTTCGGTCCCCGTGATTGACATTGGTTGTATGTGACAAGGTATGGCGGTCGTCCGCTTGGACACGTGCGTTTTCTCCGGGCACTCTGGCTCCCTACCACATCAATGACCCCTTTGCGCTAACATCCGTGCGAAAGAAATATCAATATAAGTTGTAAAACTTAATTATCAATCGTTGTAAAATAAATAAGTTTAAAAATAAATATAATAAAAATTTTGGTTAGCTTGTTGTATCAATATGAAACTCAAAATTGTCACAAAAATGCCGCCGTAATCCATCATAGTATATGCGATTCTTTTTACAATATACCATATTGTGGTTTCACTAATATATTCGTTAAATACCAATTTTCGTGGATTTCATTGTTAAGTTGATCCATGAAATTAAATGTTCATTGAAGTGCAATTTCTAATAACATTTTGTATCGATAGGATCATTGGCAACGAATTTACGTATCATTGAAACTGTGATATTCATTGAATCCATGAAAATTGATACCCACGAATATTAATAAAACCATAGTCTATCATATGTTCTAAGAAATTATGTCGTGAGAAAATCTGATCAACATTAATGCTTTACATAAAGTCCACTCTGACATAGCATGTTTCTGCATCTCGTCTGTAGATAGATGGGTGTATTATTCCGTGATACCTTTAAATTGATTGCATTTAGAGGCCTAATTTTCATCTTTTTCCTTAAACTTAGAAAGAAACATCCATCAAGACGTTTCCTTAATCAATCCTTTAAAAGAAGTATTTTCATACGTTTATATTTAAATTCAGTGTATATTTCTCATTATGTTAGCATTGGAAATCTGCGACATTCAATTTCCTGTGAATACACTTAGCCAATTCATGCGCTATGAGCAAACTATAGAGGTCATCACGCGTTTTGAATGTATTTAATATTGTACTATTAAATACACGTTCAAATATACATAACCAATTTGTTATGTACTTATCAAAAATAATCATTAAATCATATCTTCTCGTTGATAAAAAAGATTTTCTCTACAAAGTTTCTAGCACAATATTTAAGTCGCAGAAGCGAACAACATAACATGTTAATATGGCTGTTCCATGTATTGTTCATATCCCTGTCTTAAAGCGTATACTCCGGCCTTAAAGCCATGATAAACAAATACTCCTTACAAATTAACATCAATATGAATATAAATATAAGCATTGAACGCTTATTTTTGGATGTCGCCGGTCCTATAACATACCAATGCGGTGCAGACAAATTATTATACCGCGCTAACGCGCGGAATTCAATTTCACAAATATTGGCATTACAAATTGCATAAGTAAACACTCGTTCTTGGTTATTGTTTTAGTTGTATAAAAAATATATATAAGATATTGTTTCACAAAATCATTTCAGCCAGGAAAAAAAAATTCAACAAATGTTAACTGCCAATTGTTCAAATTCAACATAATTTTGATTGGGTAAATCTTACATCAACATGAAATATAGATTGAGTTTCAATTGAGTTTATTTTTTATGTGCGTTGTGATGAATGTTCTCCAGTAGAGTATTTTGCAATTATACGGAAGCACGGGTAAAAAATTACATCCTGTAAAACATGTACACTTACTATTGCTGACAACACTTGACAATAATAAAAATGCGTTTTTTTAAAGAAAAAATAGAAAGATAAATAAAAAAATTAATTTAAATAGATACAACCAGTTTGTCTTAAAAAGTGCACAAGCAATATGTACTAGATGGTTGTCGTATAATATCTATATTAACTCCTAGTCGTCATCCTCCGTTTTAGGCATTAAGAAGTTCGAAAAAAATATTATTAAATCTAACTCTTTCTATTTCCATTTATGTCATGGTAATACCTATAAACTATTCAAATTTTCTGATCAAAAGAAAATTGAAATAGTGTTTGAAAAGATTGCAGCTAGCGGTTCTATTTTCATTATTTTTTAAGGAATAAAAAGAAACATTCACTATTTTATTATTTTATTCTTTTAGCTTTTTCAGTCAATATATCTAAAAGAAGCAGTTTCATATCTTTGGTGATATTAACAAAACAATGATCGCTTTTTTTCTTGTGTAAAAAATTAGGTATTTTTTACAAAATAATTTTAACAAGGAAAAAATAGATATTTCACAAATGTTAACTGGCGATATTTAAAATCCAACAAAAAATTGATTGGGTAAAGTGAAATATATTTCAAATGAGTTTATCTCTTTGTGCGTTGTTATGAACGTTCCAATTGGATAATCTGCAGTTATACAGAATCACGGAAATTTTTTTTTAAAAAGTACAGTCAATAAAAGATGTACACTTGATATTTCAACAATACTTGACCATATTAAAAGTGATTTTTTTATTTTGATTAAAAAAAAAAAACAAAATAAAAATGTTTGTAAAATAAATTCCAATAATTACACCCAATTTGTCTTAGAGCATCAGATACTTCATAATATACTAGATTGTTCTAGTATACATTTAAAATTTCAAAAATATACACAGTGACACTATTAGTTACGTGGTTTGTACACTACAGCCAACGCTGACAAGAGACCCAAACATAAAAATGTATTAAGCAATTCATGCATATATGTGTACTTGAAAAGTAGTAATTATATTTTAATGTATTATTTTGTTCTTATGATGAGTAGAAAATATGCCGCAGATTTAAAAAAAATATATATTACGCGACGAACTATTATGAAATCGCTACCGTAGGCATCAACTCAACATGTATGTTTTCCCTCTAAATATTAATCTGACTCTTATTATTCATTAACTACTTTCCGCTCTCTCGCTCTCTCTCTCTCTCTCTCTCTCTCTCTCTCTCTCTCTCTCTCTCTCTCTCTCTCTCTCTCTCTCTCTCTCTCAAACACTCCCTCTTTCTGTTGTTTTAAATAACTAAGATTTTATGTAAGGTATAAATACATATAGCCGTTTTCAGACAAAAATAAAATATTAAAGAAGTATTATATCTGTAAAAACGCGTTTTCATATGAAGGCGACCAAAATATTGTACACGCTTTCGATCTTAACGATAGGTAGACCGTCTATAGCTGGTCTATATTCGAACACAAAATAATGCGTAATTCAGACAGCCACATTAAAAATCCGTTGTCCCTGTGTATATGCGTGTGAACAACTCTTACATTACACTTCCTGTCTGTGACAGCGCCTGTGCTCTGACCACGTGCCGTGAGAAATTTTATAGAATGTTGAGACTTCTTTCATACTCCTCTCTCTCTCTCTCTCTCTCTCTCTCTCTCTCTCTCTCTCTCTCTCTCTCTCTCTCTAATTTCAAATAGCTCATATTTTATGTGAACTGGTAAAGTAATACATGTAGCCGTAATGGCAATCTGATTGAAATGCCGATCTATACATAAACGCACATGCTGTCGTAACGGGCGTTTTCAGAAATATATCATACGCGCTTTCGATATTTATCGCATGATAAGATTATGCATGATTCAGACAGTTACATTGAAGTCACAAGTACAGCACAATTTAAAGATATTCTCCCTGTGTTTTCACGTGTGTATAACTATTACATAACACTTCCTGTCTGTGAAAGCACCCGTGCTCTGACACGTGCCGTGAGAAATCTTATCGAATTTTGGAACCTCTATCTCTCTCTCTCTCTCTCTCTCTCTCTCTCTCTCTCTCTCTCTCTCTCTCTCTCTCTGTCTGTCTCTCTCTTTTCTCTCTCTCTCTCTCTCTCTCTCTCTCTCTCTCTCTCTCTCTCTCTCTCTCTCTCTCTCTCTCTCTCTCTCTCTCTCTCTCTCTCTCTGAAATCAAAATATATATAATTCTATGACATTTGTGAATTAAAACTTTCTTAATTTAAGCATTAAAATTCATTCAAACAATTCAAACAAGCGCCGTTTAAGTATATCATTAAGAGGTTATTTTAAAGATGTATTTTCTAATCTCTGTGTTATAAATACGTAGAAGAAATTAACTTTTAATTTAATTTAAATACAAATTGTCATTTGTTTGAAATTAAATGATTCTAATAGGAAAATTTCACTGGTTGTAAGAACAGACTATACACTTCTATTAAGCGGACCCCAAGTCACACTAATTGCTGCAGGTCACTAATCCCGACGGCAGCCATCCAAATTCTGTATACACAAACTGTATACGTAATGTTACGCAATTCCCCGTCCTCAGTTGGCCAACAGACACTTTGCTAAATTTTAACAAGTGATGGATTCCCAAGATTATATGATCATACATATCTTCAAATCCCGGGTTTTGAACGATCAACATATATATTTTGGTGACCAACTGAACATCATGCTTTTGTTAAATCGGATAGGAAAGTCAGTTTTAAAATACACATAATTTTAATATTAACATTTTTTTATCTACATGTACTATGTTGATCATTAAACAAATTCTTTAAACGTATTTAAGAGAAATGATGAAGTGTAAGAAATGTTTTAAAGATAAGAATTAATTATGAAAAAAATGCAAATGAAACGCCAATTATTATTCCCGTTCCCGAGGCTAAATAAGATACTATGGTGAAATGTGTTATTAAATAAATTAATTTATAGCCGATAATTGTCAACGATGAATGTGCCAAAAACAAATATTTAACGCTATCGGAAGTATACAAAATTCTCTATTAGTATAATTACACGTTCCTTTTACTTTCCCCACTTTCTTTAAATAGTAAATTGAACAATCAATTCCATTTATAAAACAAATGAACATGAATTAATAATCACTAATTCCCTCAATCACACTTCCCCTGTTAGAAGAAATTGGGGGAGGTAACTCGCGTTAAAAACAAGAACAGTTTTCACCTGAGACTGGTTCCACAATACCGCGACGGTGTAGACAAGGTGTGATGCAGTACCGCTAGGATGCGCGGTTTTACCTGAGTTACCTGAGCTAAACCGCGATTATTTTCACACCACGAGGGCTCGCGGTAAATAAGTAAACCGCGTTGACTGTAGTGTAGTTAACCTAATATGGTTTATACACGGTCAGTAAATTCCATATGGGGCGAGAGCGGAGGTGAACTACAAACCATGTAACGATTATGTCTTACCGACTGCTTTTGTTTTAATGATAAAAAGTAAATACAACAATGAAAGTCATGCTTTTATAATAATATCACAAGTTTTCATTTGAGTACGAAACCTGATGTCATAATACTCATAGAATGACGTCATTATGTTCAAGGGGAGATATATTTCATACTGACTATGTATGGGATATACATGGTCTCAACGTGACTGCTGTTATCCAAAGATTTTCTTACAATTTAGCAAGGGGTAAGATATAATGATTTTCGTGGTGAACACTATGCATGTTATGTGGGTTTTGCTCTGTTAAGGTGCCATTTGGTTTACTGTCATGCATTTCAGATATGAAAGTTGAAAAGTCATTTGTTACATCACATGTAGAATTTTGTAACATTATACATATTACAAGGCCTTGAATGCGATACACTGGGTTATTTGCTTCAAGTTGTCAAAAAAGCAATACTGTGTCATATCGCCTGAGGTTTGTCTACACGGCGTTAGAACACTCAAATAAATTCGAGTCACAGATGTTTATCTATTCTAAAGTCCACCTAATAAATGTTGTATAATAAGTCAATGATATATCCAACGATTAAAATTTGTTTTACCTTTGATAAGGAATTGCATATTTGAATATCGAGCCCAACTTAAATATTATGCAAAATAAGTATCAGAAAAGGAAATACTACTGTTTCGGATAGACAAACTAAATAATTTGTCATAAAATAACTTTTTTCCCTGGAAGGCATTTAACCATTTGTGGTGTCAATCAGCAGTTTCTTGCCAATAAATATGTATTGTTTGAGAAAATTTATTTTTATTAACTTCTAATGCCAAAATGACCTCTATATACTGTGAAACTATTCAATTCTTTTTCTTTTCCAGGTCAATGCGATTCATTAGCTACCAAAGAAATACAATATTGTAATTGTAGGGTAGATAATACATTGCATTGAAAAAAAGACATATTTTTTTATTTTATGATTCAGCGACGAATTGATACAGAAAAATCAAACCAAGTGTTTTCAAGCGAAGAACACCTTCGTAGCCAAACCAATTAAGAAACGCAATATTTCACTGGACGACAGGAATGATGATAACCAATAGTAGCATTTTGAAACTTTTTGATCCATTTTTAGAATGTAGAAAAATCAAATGTTAGATTAAGCTTTTAGGTCAATTGCAGGTAATTATAACGTTTAAGTTTTCCTAGATTGTTGGATATCAACACGTTTTAATCATATCATATTGTGCTTTGTATACATACACAGTTTAGGTTGGCTTTTAAAAAGCGTGCACCAAACCTAAAAATGGGTATTTATATGTTATTATTTGACAACAGTGATTTTGTAATTAATTGACACATTGTTATTTTTAATTGTAGATAAATAAATCGTGTTTGTGGGGAGAATATGTCATCGTTGCTTTTACTGGTTTATAATTGATTTTAGTAGGTGAATTGTTATAACTATTTCATCCTATTTTACTTTGTTTGCAATCGAAGCACAGCTTCACAACAAGGAAGAAATTGATGAAATATTTTTTTTTGAAAAAGGAAAGTTGATAAAAAGAGCTCCTAGCGTGGCTTTTGTGTATCTAAATATAACAGGTAATTAGCATCATCACACAACGTTTTACTTTTATCGTAAACAGCATTTGTATTACACAAAAAAGGAATGTGTCCATTAAAAAAGTAATATTCTGCCCTGTATTGTGTTAATCATGATTTCCTGGTTGTGTTTGTTTTTAATTTTAATTTATTTTCTATCAATTGTCTTATAGAAAACTGTCATACAATCCTATAACTTCAAATCATATTCTTAATGTTGTCGTCCACAGTTTACAAATTAGATTATTTTATGTTCAAATCAATGCAGTCAGAAGAAATAGCTGCTATCTCCATGTACTCTGTTGCTTTAACTCCGTCTATTTCCATGTACTCCCCCGTTGTATGAGTTTCAACTTCACCTGTGGCTTTCATTCTTTGCAGTGATTCATATTTACTGTCAACAGTTATTACTTCCAAAACATCGTTATTTCGTTCTGACGTTTGTCTTCAAGACATATATTTCCGTTTCAATTTGTACAGTGCATATGCAACAACTAATACAGATAAACCGATATTTGTCCCAATTAAGACTGAAACAGTAGCAATGCTTGCTGAAAAGGAAGGTATGTTTGAGTTATCAATTTTACAATTCATTTATTTTACATAATTCAACTTTCTCTTAAAAATGTAATAAGTTGCATTCATTAAATATTTACATACAAAATCATACTAACTGTTTAATCCGCATACCAAGCTTAATTTCTTACCTTTAGCAGGTTGTTCATTTTCACACAAATTACCAGATTGAGCTTCATTACATGCTAAACAATATCCGTTTGACTGATTACGTGGTTTGTTTTGACAATTTTCACTACAAGACGCGTTACAATTTGATCCATATAGCGTAGAAAGACATTCTGAAAAAACAAATAAGCTTAATAGTTTTCATTTTTTATTCTTGTGTGCTCAAGGAATCATTATTTTTCTAGTAATTTTTTCATAGTTAAGATAATATAAGATGTCTCCTTTTAGTGTCAAAAATATTCGAAGTTAATAAAGATATGTTATTAATAGAAAGGCAAAAAAACAAACAAATGCATAATGGGCATGTTTAGAAAAGGAAACAGTTTGTTCCCCGAATGATTAGGCTTATTAAATGCGTATAGTATGCATTGATTGGGAACAAAACAAACTTCAGAAATATTAATGAACAAAATGTATACTAGTTTACTTTTCATTTGCAAATACTTTACGACTTTATTTAGAGGGATATCAATGTTGGAATGTAGTCAACAGCCTCGACGTCGGAGGCAAATATAACATGATGCGAAATAACGCAGTTACCTTTCATGTCAAGTTTGTTTACAAATTGTGTACATCATCTTTTCATTGAAATATGGCCTAATTGACTAAACGGATACTTAGTTTTAACATGATGCTTACAAGTAACTTCTCACCTTCTTCACACAATATACCGTTAACTCCATCTTTACAATATAAACAATATCCGTTTTGAACTTGACAAATGTCATTTAAGCAGTTGTCAGGACATTCGGTGCAGTTTTCTCCATAAAAGCCGACATCACAACCTTATTTAAAAAAAAAAACACATTTAGATATATTGCAGTGAACTGAACTTAGAAAGAAGCATGGTTACTACGTTATACTATTTTCAAAAACTACAACAAAAGAGTTACCTGTAACATTTATTTCACAAATATTGATGTAAGCAAACTCTGACAATAGAGGTACAATTGTAGTGTTCCTTGAATCATAAATGGTAACGTAACGACCTGACGTAAAACAGTCGATGTTGACGGTGTTATTCAGTGGCTCTTTTGTGTCGTGCTGATAACACAGGGTCCCTGCTTTCCAGTCTATTGTGTCAGACACATGCACTGAAAATCCCACCAACGTATTTCCTTCTGTAAGGAAATACAGCGAATAATTTTCAAGTCAAAACAAGTATTGTTATAAGAAGCTAAACAACATTTGTTTCATTTGTTGCTATGTTTATATTCCTTTTCCAATTTATCTTCACCTTCAGATTACATTGACTCCCCTCCCCCCCCCCCCAAAAAAAAAATACAGCTTGTTGAGTTCTATTTGTTTATGTTGCAGCATATAACTTGTGTATTCAAATTCAAACCATGTTTAATGTTTGCATTCAATGGAAATGCAATGCGTGTATGTGTTAAGTGGAATTAAATGATGTTAATACCAGCAACCAATAATTCCATTTGAAATGAAATTATGATAAAATAAAGACTTAACAAAAAACAAGTCTTGTTTTTGTTTTTGCATTTTTTTTTGGGGGGGGGGGGACAGGGGTTTTTTTTTTTGGTGGGGGGGGGGGGGTGGGGGGGACTGGGGGGTCCGAAAGGGGTTACTTTTGGGGGGGGGAGGTTGTGTTGTTTTGATTTAAATTTGTTTTGTATTTTTTTTTTGCAAAATGTTCTTACTATTCCAGCTTCTTCTTATATTTCAGTACGATAAGCATAAATAAGACAATGTGACATTTTCTTATGCATTTAAAGAGTTTTAGACGTTCAATATTTTAAATGAATTAAGCATTATCCAAAACAAAATTGCTCTTACCTGTACAATTTAGGTTAGTCCTTCTTGGCCTACCACTTGTTGGAGAGGAAGGACACGATTTAGAATTATATGGAATTCACGTAAAATTGCTTCATTACCAACACAATCATAATTGTGATTTTCGAAGAAATCTTCAGCTGTTGAAGACGCAAATGAGATGCGGCCGTTGTCTCTGTAAGCAATGAGCAAGATTCAGAAAATATGCATTATAGATACAATGTGATAAAAAAAAATAACAATGCTTATCATGCCTTTTCGTTTACTTATATAAATCAGATTAAATTCATTACCACTTTAATTGTTATATACTAATTTTACTAGAACTTTTAAGAAGGTAAAAAGGAAGAAAAAGGTTTGATAATAACATTAAAAGCTATTGTCTCATATAGCAAATAAAATTGTAGTGCGTAAATGAATAAAATTATATGTATAAAATAAGTAAGTAACACTTTTTTAAACAACAAAGAGTAACATAAACTCACGGTAAAAGTCCCCAAATCAAACAAACAACTTGAGCGTTTTTGACGGTAAAATGGTCATAACAAAGCCATATACGACCAGTAACGCCGATGTATACTGTGGTAGAAGTTCCGCTCCTATAAATGCCCGATGTTATGTAATCTATTGGTTTTGCACTGGTCCCTACTATTTAAACATAATAAGATAATAGCATAATTTTTAACTAAAACAAATTAAATACAACAGAAAAATTAATACACAATTGCAAGCATTATTGAAAGTGAAAATGCAATATTTCATAATTTTAATTGAAAGCGTATGAAAGAAACAGAAGCAATAATTGTCTGCTCCCCAAAGTAAGCCACTCCTCCTTCTGACCGGACGCAGTTAAGGAACACTTTAACAAGTCCGTACTGTCGTCTCCGTCCACAGCGTGGCTGGGATCAAAGTCCTTTTGTTGTATCTCTGACTCACTGTTACCGTCTTGTTGAGAGCCAAGTTTTCTAATCAAAACACTTATTTATTTACATTTTTGGATGTTTTATTTTTGAATAATTAGAAAAAAGTAAGTTCATTTTAAAAAGTGGATTCTATATAGGAAAGCTATTTTTCTGTTCTAATATACTTGGTCTCTTCTGAAGAGGAGCTGATATCTGTATTACTCATCTTCATTTTTTTTAAATAGTATATTCTTTTCAGGTACTAATTTTTACCTTCAAAAGAAAAGTCACTACAGAATTAATTGCAATTCTATTTAGTTTTGACGATTGTTTAAATAAATATCTTACCATATTGGTCAGCTTTTTGTATCAATATGAAACTAAATGTCGTCACAAAGATATGGCCGAAATTCATTTTATATGGTGATTTTTTTGGAAGATATACACCATTGCTTTTCGATGAAGAAATATATAGAAATCCTAATGAACAAAGGCACTTTGTAAATCCACTCTGATACAACCTTTCTTTCCAAATCTCGACTGTAGATAGGGTAAATGTATCCTGTAATGATACCGTCTGTGATCAAAAGCATCGCTTTAAAACAATGCATCTGAGCGTTGAAATTGTTTTCTTAGATAACCCCCGCTCGGTTTTTTTCAAAGGGAGTTTTCCTTTGCAATGGACGATTTACTTTTTGACAGATATACGATAAATATCATCAAATCTGACAAGGACATATGCCGACTACAAAGAACTGAGTACGCTAAGTATTACTTATCGGCCCTGTTGAAATGAGAAAAATAAAACACATGAAATCTTTAATCCGATCACAGGAATAATTTATGTAGGACACCTCATTTGTGAAAACAACTTTCGATTGTTAAAATTCATGTGCGATTGGTAGTTGTAAACTCCGAAATCGGACCTTGTATAACGCTTTTGTGAAATATATGGGTTTTGTCATGTTTGACCTGATATTTCTATATGGCCACATTTGAGTACATACACCACAATTTCAGAATAGCACACTTTAAGTATGCTTATAAATATAAAAACAACGGAAAAGATATATGTACAAGAATGCGGCCACGTTAGTTTATTAAATCACATTGAGATTGTTGATAAAAGGTACAAGGATACATGTATATCTTCAATAACTTGGTAGTTAAATAAATTATCAAGCATTGCTTGACAGAATAAGTAGTGTAAACCTATTTAACAATACCATTTCACAAATACTCAAATACCGATGCATCCATAGACAGGCATACTTTAAAAGAGGGGCTAATATTCCTTAGCTTATGAATAACATTTTTTTTTTATATCGCTAAAATTGAACATCAGAAATTCAAAACACAGCATATAATGAAAAAAAATATTTTAGGGTTTAAACTGCAAGATAAAATTCAAGCCGCAGAGAATACCCGTTATAAAGACAGTAAAGCTTCTGACTCTTTTTTGAAACAGACCTGTGCCAGACAATGTTCTTTTTTAAGGACACTGAGGTTTGTTTGTTTGTTTGTTTTGTTGTTGTTGTTGTTATTGGTGTTTGTTTTTTGTTTTTTTGTTTTTTTTTTGTTTTTTTTTTGTTTTGTTTTTTTTTTTGGGGGGGGGGGGGTGGTGAATTTTTAATGATATTTAGCAGAAAATTTTATGTTTAAAAAAGAAGTATGAATAAGTTATGAAATCTAATCATTTTATGATATTTGTTGAACAGAGGACATATCATTTTATTTTACTCTGTCGCAGCAACCTTTGTTTAGTATTAATAAGATATACAGTCATGTCATGCATATCTTTTACAATTTCATGCAATGCTATGGTATGCGATTTTAATGATATGCTATGAAATTTCAATGCAATGCTATGAAATTTGTATGCTTTGATATGAGAAATTGAAATGAAGGGCCTAATGATTTGGTATGCTATGCTATGCTATGGTATGCTATGAGATTTGAACAAAAACGCCTCCATACACAGAAGAGTTCCACAAATTTCGAAGTAAAATGATAAGAAGCCAAAGTTTACTACTAATCTACAATGTGAATATTTATTCTTTCAAATTAAACATTTAAAACCGAGTTAAAATCATGTTGTATGCTATGCTATGGTATGCTATGACGAATGATGTTCTATGAGATTGTATGCTATGGTATGATATTCCAATGCTATGGTATGAGATTCAAATGCTATGCTGAGATTTCAATGCTATGCTATGCTATGCTATGGTGTATGTTGTAAAAGATATGCTTGAACTGACTGTAATACTATATAGCAGGGTATTCATCTTTTTCTTTAAAAAGGTAATTCTCTCTTCTTCTCTCTTCAGAGGTCATTCTATAAAAGCCTACACCTCTGTCAACACCGGAGAAATAGTCTGTCACATGCTGAACATGCATGCCATGCACGCAGTATTGCTGTTTTCATTCTCCTGCTTAATCATCTGAAAGAGAGGACAATAAAGGGCAAAGACTTTGAGGGCAAGTTTGTTTTATGATAATAGGTGTTGGGAATGTTAGTGATTTGCTTATAATCTTTCAAAAATCTGTTAAATAGATTATGTAATCAGTTTTTATTTTTTTAAATAGCTCTTATAGTAACGTTGATATAAAAATGTACACACGGGCATTAGATATTTAAATTGATTTGTTAATAATCCTGCTTTTAGATAAAAAAAAAATGTAACTCGACGATTCCATTTATATTTTGCCCGTCATTTCAGTTTGTACATGAATATTGTACATCAGGCGTTGACAGAGGTGCAAGCGAAACTTGTGTAAAACGACCTCTTGTGAGAGAATGCAAAATACTATAAATTTATAAATAATCATATACGGTATTTCATTCCTTACTGCAATAGGCAAAGCAATAAGGAATAAAATATATCATCATTTAAATTACATACCACCGCCTCTTTTCTATAATTATTATTTCAATAACGTTGTCAATACATTTCATGACGTCATGACGTTATTGGTTAACTGGATAGCTATAAACAAAGCTATGTTTAGATAACTATTTTATGAAAACCTTAAAATTTATTTTCATAATTCAAACTGTTTTGAAACTTGCTAATTTTCCAAATAGTTTATTTAAAATTTATTATTTTTGAAAACAGGGCCGATTTTGCTTTTTACCGTACCCTGTTCTTTGTTCAGCTTTAGAACAAACTTTCTCATATACTTTGTCCTTGCTATGTATGGGAAGTATTTTAACTTTAATTACACTGTACAAAAACAAGATCAATAGGATATTAGGCCCACAATATATCATTCAAATGTTATCATAAAAATCAGATTCAAATATTGTTCGAATTGATAGCATTTAAGCAATCTAATGCTAGTCTTTGGTTTTACAAACGAAAAGGAAACACTATTTTTTTTTATTATGATTATTTTCTTTTCTTATTTTTTTCTGGCGATTTTGTGAGTTTTTATAATAAACATGTTTAAAAAATTGCATTTACATATGTTTGTCTACATTAAAATAACAAAGCATGATTACAACAAATTGCATCGATAAAGTCTTTATTGTTTTCTTTCTTAGAAAGTTTTATCACATACTGGCTCAAAAATAGTTTAACTAGGAAAACGCATTTAACAACAAATGTTTATTGTCAATTGTTCAAATTTAAAACAAACTTTGTGTTAGAACACCTCATATTGCACAATACTGGACTTCGAGAGAAAAATATTATACCTATATACCGGTTATAAGGATATAAGCAAGATTATTTTTCCCCTCCGGTTGGAGGCGGCGAATTTCCTGTTTTCTTAATGGGGACCGGTTCTGACGTTTTCCTGGCAAGTAAAATATCAAAATCGTTAAAAAAGCCAGGAAAACGTCAGATTTTTCGGATTTTACCCCCCCCCCCCTCCGAGACAGCAACTGGAGATAGTTGCTGTCGAGGGGGACAATGGACTTTGTATCCTCCGAATAATCAATACATATGTATTGTATTATAGCAAAGAACACGTTATTTGTCAGAGATGCAGATTTACTTGATGATAATCAAATTAAAGATTTCGAACTTTGAATATAACGCAGCGACTCGCATTACATCAGAGGTGTCCCGAGTTAAAATATGAGAGTGGGTTTGGTGGGTCAAATGCTGCCAGTAAATAGTTTCGATTAATAACTATTCATCGTGAGCAGATAGTAAGGAAATAGTTTTCGGTTAGATAAAAAAAACATGTTTATTCGTTGTAATTTTACATAGAAATACTAACATAGTTATAATAAACCAGAATATCTGCCTCCAGGTATCAGTAAAACAATTTGTTTAGCAGCAAAACAATGTCAGCCGTTACTAAAAAGACATTTTTGGATTTTAATAGTAAGACAATAATTCAAAATGTCAAATTACGAGTTTCATTTACTTTTTTTCAATTGCATCTAACTCATTTGTGAAGACGAACACATTATTTGCTTAAATTTTAGTAATAGTCCCCTATATTCATATCCTCAAAAGAATTTATATGACCCTTTCCCCAAAATAAACGTGAGATATCACCTATAAGGGTAATTATTTTCACACAACATACCAGTGTGTTTTTCAAAGCATAAAATCAATCGTCTTGGAATATCAACAATAAATTTATCTTTTTGTTTAGTGTCTGTCCATTTTTTGTTAAAAGAATAAACATTGGATTTGCAGTTTAATGGATTTGATTAAGATTTTTTGATATGATGTTACAAAGATCATCTAATGTTTGAAAAATTGATGTGCTAGAGCAAAAACGGTTAAGTATATTTTCCATCTGTTTTTATCAAAACATACTAAATGCATGCTTCCTCAATTATAGTTTGTACACAGTTTTGCAATAGGTGTGTTATGATGAATATTAAGACAAGATTCAATGTATGGTATCATTGCATTTAGATATGGGTAGAGCGAGACAATTGAAGGCAGTTTTAAATTTAAATAAAATGCAACCTTCATTCAAAGGGATATTAAACTACAATTCAGATCAAAGTGGTTATCGTATTAAAAAAAGTAGAGGTGTGTTTGATAAAAACTGCATGAATGCTATCTATAAGCATCATTAAAATGTCAAGAATTTATTTTTCTTGCATTATGTTATTTAACATTGACAACAATTGAAACATATTTATATCAGTCAATACTTAGAGATATTGCCTCAATAAATTGAGTAAAATACGTTTCAAAATATTCTACTTTTATACCCATGAACTACTTTGATTAAAACTGAAATGGATTCATAAATACCTCTAATTTCCCTTTTATCTCCGACTACCACCATATTGGTTTTCGGTTTCTATTGTTACGCTCGTCCTACGCACCTCGTATATAGGGGCAAGAACACTATTCATTTTTCACCGCATTCAGGTATTCTATCCACAAAAACATGCTACATTCCTCGTAAAGATTTTTAAAACACTGTTGTTGTTGTTTTTTCCGTTTCGTTTTTGTTTCTGTGTTTTTCTTTTGTAGAAATTGATTCAAACAAGAACACGTTGTTATTTTCCTTGATTTACTCTTCGTTACTTAGTATTGTGCTGAGTGAAGTGTAGCTAGTGTTAACAATAAAAGATTGACGTTATGCATACCGTCTCAAAGACACTATGCACACGAAGACAGGCAGCTATGTCTGTGTAAGAGAATGCAGATATTCTGATTTTTTTTTCAAAGAATGTGCCGTCTTTTAATTTTCTTCTAATTTTCCTTAATTGTATTAAGTTACATGTATGCAAGAATGTCTTTCAAAGAAAAAACCCCACGTATATTTCAAAAGTTTTTGTTTATTGTATGCTTATATTCTAAAAGACAGATAAATCTGGTCAAACGATTTGTTTATACAATATTATTTATCATCACATATATTCAATTTATGCAAATTTTGTCAATATTATCAATATTTTTATATCTTAGAATAACTACCAAACCCATGAAGGAACCTTACAAAATGGATGTATTGCCCTAAACCTGTTGTAAATGGTCGTTTATATACATGTACATAGTAAATACAAATATAACTTTTATACCATTATGTAGCAAAACATATCATTAAGTATAAAGTGTAAACATACACAGAAACAATGTCTTAGAAAAATGTTACAAACGTGTTCATTACACTAAATTTGTTGAATAGATATTTTATAGATAACAACTGCTCTGGAAAAAACCCACAAATATTATACATTCAAATATTACAATAATTCGTATTAAGCAAAGGACACACGTTTTCAAAGATCCCGTCACCGTTGAAACTCTCAGTTTGCATACAAATGTTCTTCCTGTAAACGATTTTCTGCTGAAAAATGTTTTGTTGCAATTCGATGAACAAGTCTGTAACATTTCTTATAATCATCCTAAAAAAAAAAGAGGAAAAATGCCTCTTGATAAACCACCTTTCTGCTTTTTGGGAGTTTTATAAATAAATTTTATCTTTATTTTAATGAATTAAAAAACTTTGATTGCGTTCTCATTCAGCAAACAAATTAGACAAATGCTTTAAAAGAAAATCGTACTTTTTTACTACTGATATTACTTGATTTCAATACACAAGTAACTTTAAAAGAAAATTAAATGCTGAATAATAAGAATAAACCATATATAGGTAATAACCCTTTGTATATCCAGGTTATTTTTGAATCAATTCACAGACTATTCAATTGGTCTACATAAACAAGCATTTTCATACAATGCTTGGGCACACTTACGGCAGACAGAGGTTCGGATGGTTGGAGTGTCAAGAAATATCTAGATATCAAACTGATATCCGTCTCTCCATCAAACCACAGCTGATGCAAGGCATTTAGAACAATTGTTGTCACAAGGACCTCTACGCTATTTTCACTGAACACAAAAATATATAGTGTAAATGGTTTTACTTTTAACAGATCAGGTATGGAACAAATATGTACATTTATCAAACATTGTTTCTTTTGTTATTATTCAAAATAATATAACACTGTATTCCACGTAACAAAGACTTTCATTTAAGGCATTAGTACAACATTGCCAGTGCATGGAATGTCATGTAAATTCTCAAAAGTGTGTATAGTGATATATCTTGGTGAACTTACCTGTTGAGAATGATAACCGGTTTGTCTTTCTGTACAGTAAGACTCGTGAAAGCGTCTATTATATCCGATAGAGGAGTGACATTCGAGTAATCCGAGTCTTTTGGCGCCACTGGCTCGATTATTCGAATTTGGACCTCTTTATCATCCCCGTGCTTAACCCCAAAACAATTTCAATACAATTTTAGGTAAACGGTTTTTGAAGATTATTAAATCAAAATTGGTATTTCAATAGTAACATGTTTTTATTAACTTCTTGCCTGAATAACTGGTCAAAAATATTGTAAGTGTATTCTATTAGCTAAAACATTTAAAGCAAGAGAGATATATATAACTCATAATAATTTCACATGCACCTCTTCAATATTACCTGAATAGCCACACCGATGGTCGACATTCTTTTATTAACACTGATCACTCGACTCTTGGTTTGTTTTACGACATATCTGCCAACAACCCGAGTGTTTCCTTCCGGTATCCATTCGTCAGTCTAAAATAATAAGACAATAAAATATTTTCATTGGTTTAAGATAAATAGGAGATATGTGCTTTTCTAAAGCACAAAAATGCACAGTGACTACTATTCATTGTAAAAACTTCAGCAATAAGAATCTAAAAAATTCAGTACGAACGAAAGAGATATGATAATACAAAGACTGCCATTGATCAAATCATGCAATGGTATACATACTGTTGACTGTTCTGAATCCAGGACGACGACTACAGACGGAGAAACTTCCGCCAGCATGGACAGAAACTGGGAAAGATTCTTGGTAGAAGGATGCCTCGACAATAGAAAACCTTCCTCATGCAAAAGTGACTGAAGTGGAAAATACAACTGTATCTTTTAGGAGGTAAAAAAAGTGTTGTAGTTCTTAAAAGCAATTGATGATCACATATTTTCTTATAGTACAAAAACTTGGTTTTCAAAAATTGTAAAACGATACAATTATTGTCATGGCAGTAGTATATTTTTAGAGTTTAATTAATGTAACATTAAAGTAGATAGAAAAATTATAAATCAAACTAAAAAAAGCATATCGTATAAATAAAATGAATTTTATCGTTGTTACAAAAACTTGTCATCTATACATTTTTTTTCCAAAACAACACGAGTATTTAGTGCACATGTAAATGAATACTTCAAACTCGCAACTAAGTTTTATCGTGTAATTTCATCTTGATGAGAGTTGATATTTTAAAAATGTTAGCCTCCATTTAAATATTTTGCTATTGTGTTTTATGGTATCTTAAAACTACCTATACCTTTAGTAAACAAGTCAGAACTTTGTTCCTATCTTTCACACATTTCATCCTCGAATTTATTAACTATCATAGCAACGTAAATTATCAAGATGCTTCGTAGTTAGGTGAATTGTATTAATAACTGTTTATTGTGATATCCCGGTACAAGTCACCATCAATAAGGTTTTAGGATAGATAAACCTGGTATCACTTCAGTCTTATTGTCTCTGTATTACACTTACAGGAAACTCAGCAATTATCAATCGATCGTTATTCCCCGTCTCACCTGAAAAAAAAATTGCCTGTATAATCGTTTGTCTTAAAACATAAAATTTGCTTAACCTGATAGGTGAATATTGTCTTTAGATAAAATCAGTAATAGTGCAATTAATTCATTTTACCGGATTGAGCATCAAAATCATTTAGCTCCCTTTGTTCGTTAATGTATCGGCACACTTCCTGATAATATAGAAAGGTATAGTGTTATGTATAGACAAACGTGTTTTGAATCAATAAATGAAGCAGGAAAACCGCATTAAAAAGCTGTTTGTATATAAACCTGAAATTCTTCCGTCAAAGTTGACCCGATTTGTTCGTTAATGGTGTCTTGGCAAATAATATGGCGTGGAAAATTGAAGAATTCGTCCAAGCATTTGTAGACTGTAATATACTGACCCTAGGATATGGAACAAACAAAATATATCATTATTTAAAATGGTTGTCCTTCATTAAATTTG
The DNA here is from genome assembly GCA_033439105.1 of Magallana nippona. Lineage (NCBI taxonomy): Eukaryota > Metazoa > Mollusca > Bivalvia > Ostreida > Ostreidae > Magallana > Magallana nippona. The sequence goes on along the minus strand of CM065917.1, from coordinate 41,870,696 downwards.
GTTATCGTCAAGATGTTTCTTCAAAAAACTAAATGTTTAATTGGTGTCAATTAGTTTTGAAACAAGAAATAGATTGTTCCTTTTCTTAAACATTATCTCATTTTTACCGTAGTCTGGATCATGTGCATTCTGTCTCGTCTTATGGCCCTGACATATTTATTGACGTTCACTGTTCCTTTTTTCTTTCCATATTGCGCAAGCGCATCAATAGCTATGAATGTCCCCGTTCTGCCGACACCAGCACTACAAAAATAAAGTAATTATTTATAAAATTTAAAAATCAGGATTGTTTTAATTTTAAAATACAATTTTTCTGCTTAAAAATAATAGCTTTTTTTATAAATTTTTTATTGATATCAATTGTCATTTTTAAAATTGGTTGTTGTTGTGAAAAAACAAATGCCATGAAAGAAAACAAAAAAACTCATTTATGATTGAATATTATAAATCAATATAGATGCGTATGACAAACAAAAACAGTCTGATTAATTCACTGATACTCTACAAGGATACAAATGCCAATATGCATACCTATCTGTAAAACAAACATAATCATAATTAAATAACCTGCAGTGGACAACAAGAGGAGATGCATCCTGATCGTTTTGAATTTGATCGTTAACCCGGAAATAAAACGAAAGAAGCTGCAAGGTTGAGGGAACCCCGTGGTCTGGCCAGCCAGTGAAGTGAAAATGATTCTGGTATCGAATTTCCGTGTTATTGACCTATGATGAATATACATTTGCCATATTATGACTTTTTTGATCATTTTGTTATGCAACGTATCTAATAGATTCAAAAACGTTTTTCACACGACATTGATAAAAAATCAAGAGGGGTACCTAATATACCACAACGTTTACAATAATGTTATGCAATAACAATGAACAATGCAAGCTAAATAAACGTTTGAAGGATTATTCATATCAGTGTACTTTTTTTTCGAACGTTTATATTAAATTCATAGCATGAATTTTTTGATCATTTTGTTATATTCAATAGATTCACCTAAAATGTCACAATATCAACAATAAGGATGTGCAATAACAAATGAATAAAGCAAGCGAAACAAACGTCTAAAGAATTATTCATATCCGTATGTGTACCTTTTTTCAAACGTTTTTATTAAATTGAAAAAATAATAATTTATACCTGATCATTGGTTATCTTCAAGCGTCGAATTGTATAAAATGCGTAGTCCTTTTCCTCCAGTGAAGTGACTGATATCTTTCCATAAATGAGAGTTCTTCCTGGAGAAGGCCAATACTGTTCACATTTCCGCTGTTAAAATGTTATAAATATATTTTTTAATCATTAAACTCTATATTGAGGAAATTTTAGAATAACAAATATTGCTTAATCTGTATATATTGTATTTATGAAGTCTTATAAAATTATTAGTGCTTTGTTAATATCGTTAAGAGTTGGTAAAACAGCAGTTTAATGGTTGTAAAAACATGTTGACCGTCGAATATGGGTTGTATATACATCAATAAAATCAAAAGTCAATTTAGAATAGTTATATCAATCATAACAGAAAAATGGGAAGGAAATTTCAATTGAAAAAAGGTAAAAGATATAATGATAGTATACGGCAAATGTTTTGTTTGCGATTTTCAATTTGTAGTTAGACAGATAATTTTTTTCTCTGGTTAATTATATTGAAAGTTAATCATAAAATATATAATGCAGACGTTTTGTTGCACTTTTCTGTTTGTCTTTTTGTCTAGATACACTTGCTTCAATAATAATAAAAACGATGATAGTATACTGCGGATGTTTTTTTTTTATATCTTATTTCGGTATTTATTTATTTTTATTTTTTTTGTCGCTTAGTACAAACCTATTTTATATCGAAATCGCTGCTTTAAAATGCGGACGTTTTGTTGTATTTTTATGTTCGTCTTTTTGTCCTGACACACTTACTTTCTTCCCTTCTATAATCCCCGTCAACATCACGATTGTGTGAATATCTTCCTGCCATATCATCCGCCAGAAGTCTTTCACTGTTGTAGGTTTCGGGCCTGACGAAAAGTTTTAGTTTGATAAAAGATGAAACAATAAGTTTGATTAACAAAGAATCGTGTCATTTATTCAATAATAATTATATTATAGTAATATGCATGTTTTACCTTTGGTTGATAAACATATCATGATTTAGTGTATGTAGTGAAATATTTAAAATGTAAACCTACCTTGACATGCAATATATTGTTGTCTACCAAACACATCCTACAAAGTTATACCACATAAAGGTATATGACAATAACTACATCAAGAATATCGCCATTCTGTCTTTGATACTATCTTCCATATACGAGATAATGACTGACGATCTAGTGTTAAAACTCATAATTCTTAATTAAGAAAAATATTGTCATAATAACATTATTTATTTTTTCAACTGTATGACCCAATATTAAACTTACAGATATATAGCTGGCGTTGATATAATCTTCACCATTGCTTTCATTCAATGTTACTCTTGTGTGGTCATCTAGAAAAATAAAGCAATGTCAGCTGAAAAATGAAACGCTTTTAAATGTAAAGTAATAGAAACAAATTCAATATATATATTTGTGTATTTGAAACATGTAAAAATGTGTTAGAATCGACCTGTAATCAAAATATATAATCAATTAATCATCATTTTGCAATCGTAAATTGCAATTGTATTGTTGTCATTTATTACCTATCATATATTTCTAAACACGGATGGATAACAATTTTTTTTTATTAATTTTAAACAACCAAAAATGTTGTTTATATTGTGAACGAAAAACGTAAAGATAAATGCATACATGGTAAGGTGTTTTTGAAGCGGTTTTTCAATATATTTCTATCCATGCCTCCAACCGAACATCGAGTTATGTCCCCTTCTGGCAATGCCTTTCAGAGAAATCAAAACATTTGAAAGAACGTGATCTGGAAGAAACTTGCTTGAAGTTATGTATTAATACATTTATTTAGTTACTCATATAATTATCAGCTAGAATGTCACTGTTTAGTAAAAAAAAACATATTTTAAAGAAATGAAGAGAATTAAAAGAAGTAAAATGGATAGATAAAATTCTTTGCATAATTTATCTATATCACGATCAAGTCACTGTTTCTGAATAAGAATTGCTTTTGGCTAATTTGATTTACATTAAACCAATGAATGTCTCTTTTATTGTTATTTTAATTGATAAGATCTCGAAAAATAACATAAAACAAAGCATCAACCCCACCTCAATTTAAATAAATGAATTCTGAACACAATTATTTTTTTTAATTTCTTTACATAGTCAAAATTTATGATGTTTGCTTGACTATTTCAAAGTGTAGTGTTGATATATATATATATATATATATATATATATATATATATATATATATATATATATATATATATATATATAAAGAACGCACACACACGCACACGCACACAAACACCAAAGATATGCTGAATTTGAAAAAGCCAATGACAATGACACTAAGAAAATATTATAAAAAAATATTAACATCCATTTTTTTAAATTAATGTTCGATTTACACATTACTTAAAAACACCTGTTGCATGCATTTAAATGCAACCAACCAAAAATAAATATAATTAAGTGCTGTAAGCATAATCTCTTGATCAAACTTCTTTTAAGTTTGACCTTTTTACAAAAGCATTTAACAGTAGCCATTAAAAAAACAAGCTGATGAAGGAAATGATAAAAGGAATTTTCCCTACTTTAAATTCTGCCTTGAAGCCCTCGTCCATTACTTCATGCTTTTTCAAAATATAATCATGTAGCTCTTTAATTGGAATGTCCCCTAAATTTTCGCTGATGAGCTCAACATCTTTCAGATCCACCATTGAACCTCCGCTTTTAGTTTCGATTTCACTTTCTGTGTCTTCCATCTCTGAATCATTATGTTCTTCACCGTTTGTAATATAGCTGACATTATGATAACTCATTGGACATTCTTCTGCGAAATAAATGCATCTGATATAATCAACAGAACTATTAGAGTTAATATATTTTATAATAAACTAAACTTAACACTCTAGCAAGCTGATGTAATTTTGAAAGTTAGTGTTGAAAATTTAAAACAATTAAATGTTTTGCTATAACAAGAGGAGTTAAAGAATCATAGAAAGAAACTAGAGCCGTGTTCGTTGCAAAGCAACGAAAAGGTCTTCCGTTGCAGCTTCGAGTCGAGAAAGGATTTTCAAACAGTCTGATAAAAACCACCCCCTTTTCCTTGCACTTGTCAGGGCCAGACAGGTATTGATTGGGGGTCATCTTCACACGACCATTACTTCTGACCAATCAGAGCTTTAGAAAATCAATAGGAACTCTTCAAAGGAAACAGACAAATTAATTCATGTATATTTATATGTAACCTCCAGAATAAGTATTGAAGATATGCGCCTAAACATTATACATATAAAGGTATGCCTTTGGTAAGTAGGAGTATATTTAGATTGTATGCCAATGTGAAGGTCTTGTAAAGATGACCTGTTGTCGATAGCTATCAAACCCTGACGAGTATTAGAAGAGGGATGGTTTTAATCAGATTAGACTGTCAATATGATAATAGTACGTTCAGAAAATCGAAAACGAGGCTCAATTTCAAAGTATTATTTTTATACCAGGCAAGTTCTCCTTTTAACTTACTTCATGTTTACATCAGGTTAGGATAATTTAAAAAAAAAAAAAAACATCATATATGTACATGTATATAGTTATTCCGAAGACAAACACAAAGTGATAAATACGTTTATGAACAACTGATTACACGATACAAACTGGGCCTAATCTTTGTGTGAATTAGAACATTCAATGTTTTTCCATAAAATTTATATCGACCAGACACGAATTTTGCACTTTTCCTGTCAGTTTCCTTGATCTTGTCCAAATGATCTTAAGTGAAGGTCATGACACACCCTCAGGTCATAATCAATCTTTGTATGAAGTAAGAACTTCCAATGTTTCTGCATAAGAAACTAGGATATGGACAGGACACGAATTTTGCACTTTTCCTGCCAGTGACCTTGCCCAAATGGCCTTGCATCAAGGTCATTACAGACCGTCAGGTTATAAGCAATATTTGTGTGAAGTAATAACTTCCAATGTGATTCCTATATAAGGTGATTCCTATATACCCCAAGAATTCGTTTGCGGGGGGTATAACAATCCTTTTCGCCACTTTAGTGCGGCACCAAGAACGACCTATGTTTTACTATCATTTCTATCAAATCACATATACATGTACATGTATATGTGTTAGTTATTCATATTTTGTACTTTTTAAATATACATGTATTGACCAATGCATTGTATGTACATTTGCACTCGGAACCCACGAGTTTTCTATCCGTTACACTACCTTAAAAGCAGTATAATGGATAGGAAACCCGTGAGTTCTGACGATGTCTCCTCATTGACATTTGACAATTTGCATCACTACGTGATTTCCAACTGGTAAGGTATCAAAGCTTTTGAAAAGTTAAGATACTGAATTTCTACAGTTCTAAGTGTTTGAGGTAAAAAAAAAAAAACAGCCAATACTTTTTTATATGATGAAACAAAAACAAAACAAACCTTTATGGACTCATACACATAAATAAGAAGAGGAGCAAAAGCCATAAAGACATTATTTTTTTTTGTTCTAGACTATTTCTGAGTTAAGAATCTCCTATTTTGACAGGCCAAATGTAAAAATAAAATATTCTGCTTGGTTTTCAGTCAATTAAGTTGCATTACTATCTCATACTACACAGCTTCAATAAAATGTTTTTAATCAATGTGCATATAAAAATAAATAAAATCCCCAAGAACACATATTCATCTCACTTAAGTGTAACTTTAAGAAGTGCATATATTTTTTGGGAGGAAAATATGTCGCTATATTATTGTTTGTAAGCCAAGTGAACTATGGTCTTTCAAAGAAATAAGAAAACTGTTGACACTTGCAGTACTCTGATGATTTCTATGGCGACCGACTACAGTGCACCATAAAATCGTATTTCCTAACTTCTAATCCAGAGAACCAATTTTATTTAAGATCTTTGACTTAAAACTTTTAACTTATAATATTTATTTTGTTCTGTTCATAACTATAGAAGTTTAGAGTGTTCAACAGTTTAATTTATTAGCCCCATTCTCAGAATACGATCTCGCACCTTTAACGTGAATTAAGCTGACTGACTTCGAGTTAAACTAGATATCTAATTGTTTAACAATTGACCACTGCAGTGAAAGCACCCTTCTAAGTGTTTACTTAATTACATATCAATTGATGATCTGCAGCCATAAATAACCTGGGGCTATATATGTTCTGAGCTATGTGCGCTGAAGCAACACGAGATTTTTGATCGCATGTGGGATAGAATAACACAGGCTGATCAAATAAAATGAACGGGTGGGAAAATTTTACACACAATAGGTCACCGAAAATTGATATTCGCCACATTTGGATTCCTTTTCGCCAGTTTTGAAAAAAAAAATCAGCATGAGCACTTAGCAGGGGTGGTCAACAAAGCAATGAGTTCGTTTTCACAATGAAACAAACGGTCATGTAGAAGTAGTACAAAAGTGATTAAGTGATCGCTAGAATCAAAACAAAACTTGTTTAAAACTCATGTGAATATTCTTTTAAAAAATCACCCAATCCCTCAATTCCGGATATTTCTTTTATCGTGCCAGCACCTACCGCATATGTGTAACATTGTAACACGGGACTTTGATTTTAATTTTTGATTTTTTTGACTGCCTTGAACGCTCGGGAGAATATTTAATTTTTTTAATTCATTTTTACTTTGTACACCCTGCTAAATAATGCATCCAATTTTGATCTCTCTCTCTCTCTCTCTCTCTCTCTCTCTCTCTCTCTCTCGCACGCGCGCGCGCGCGCGCGCGCACGCAATTCTTAGAAAATTTCCTTTATTTTCTACGATGTCAGTAAAAACTCTCAGCATAAATTAACGGAAATAATCATGGATACATCAATTAATCTTCAGTTGAAACACAAGTCGATTTTACATGGACCGGTCAAGCCCGTTAGAGGCCGAGGTTTTTAACCGATCGGTTTACTTCAGGTGTTCAGGTGTGAAGCCCCGAGGGAAACATGCTCGCTTGTGTATATTGTCTATATGCACGGGTGTTAAAATGCTCTCAACAGAGTTTTTCCGATGATCTAGAAAATTATTGTATTTATATAATTATGTACTAGGAAAAACAAATTAAATGTCAATCGTTGAAATGAATATCGGCATGAATAACCGCCAGCGACATGAACAAAATCTTTCGTTTGTTTGAACAAGTTTTCGACGGGATTCACTGAAAAATTATGCAATATACGATCATCGTACCGTACTCAAATACTTATGCAACTTTTATGCAACATACGCTTTGTATAACTTCTCCGATTATCTGCTACAGTGAACAATTATTCTACAAGCTGCGCATTTACCAGAGTTAATTGTCTGTACCTGTTTCTCTTCCGGTTTCGGCTCGGGAAATTTCTCAAAGAAATGTGATAACTAACGTTTTAAATCGTAGACGCAATATTTCATTTATTTATATAATTATTTAATCTCAATTATTCCCAAACATCTTTAATTATAAAAGAATTGTTTCATGGATGATCGGAGCCACGTGATTTAGATAGACTATAGGTGATCAGCGCGTTTGGTGTGGTACATAACCATGCAAGTACGAGTAAATTTTTATTTCATATCTTTCAATTTCCAAGAGTAGAAAATTTAATCTGTCGAAGGTAGTTTCTTCGTCAAGGTATGCATTAAAAGACAAAAGTTAATTGCACGATCATCGCGAGCGCCAAACAAGGTATACACAGGACGAGTAAACGAATGTCAATCATGCATTTTCTATCATCCAATCTGAGGTCTCGATTCAGTTGATTGACATGGGTACACTGACCAGATAAATTTGAAGGCGGTGCTTATTTTCTCGGTCTTTAAAGGTTTAATCTTTGTGGGTTTTTGTGCTGATCCTAAACATTATTTGTACAGTTTTTAGAACTTTTTAGTCTTACTAAACCAACATTGATCTATGACTGACGATGCTTCTAATTTGGAATAATGTATTTTTGTTAAATTTCAGAACTATTTCTTAATTTACACTCTATCATTCTAAGACGAAGAAACTTCTATAATATAAGATTAAAACAGATGAATTCTTGTGTTTGCAGCTAAAAACCCATATATGAAGACGCTAATCCTGTGTATTAGATAACCGCTGACCGTTAGGTAATCCAGATGCGACCGATCTCCTCGACCGCGGGCGAGGGATAGGTGAACCAAGGAAAATTTAGAAAGCTAGCAGTATTATCAAATGACATAAATATATTAAATAAGTTATTTATTTTTACATAAATACCAACCATTGATTTATGTGTGATGGTGCTTCTAATTGGGAATTATATTGCTTTTATTAATTAACAGCACGATTTCTTAATTAATACTCTATCGTTTAATTAAATTTAAGAAGAATAAACTTTTATATGTAATCAAAATTAAAACAATTCTATGTGTGCGGCTAAATAAAGCCATATATGAAGACCGATCTCCTCGGCCGCGGGCGAGGGATAGGTTACGTAATGGTATACACACACAGCTCAGATCCCAGAAAGATTTCAAATGCATGCAGTATCATAACTAATATGTATAACAGAAGTTTTTTTAATCCGTAATTTGTGTCTTACTAAAAAGGAATGTTTATATTTTGTGTTTATTGTTTTTATAGGACTTTTCACTCTAAAAACTTAACAAAATTGGCTTATAATCCTCACTTAAAAGCATATATACTTTAAAAAAAAACCCTTTTCTAATGAATTAAAGCATCCTGTATAAACAGGTACACTTTCTGTGATAACTTTATGTCAGTTATACGATCAAAGACTTTTCGTTAACTTGCCAAATGAAAACAGGTACATGTTAACAAGTAAAGCTTTTTACACTCATATTGCGCAATACCCTAACAAAATAACTTTGTAACGACATTGATAAGATTCCAATGAACAATATTTCCAACGACAGCCATATCGAAATCTTAACCGTTTTTGAGTTATAAAGCAAACAGTTTCAAGGGCTGTTGGCCCCTTATATAAGGGGCCAGCCCTTTTTCAATAGTGTCAAATGAAAGCCCTTGAAATTCTGCACAACTTATATTCTACATGTCTTAACAAAATATTTTTGTTTAAAAGATACAAAGGAAAATATATGTTAATTTTTTTGCACTTTTTGGAATCCCGTTTTTGACCCCCTACCTTTTTCTAAATAAATAACGAAATCCCAATACAAAAACCGATGTGCACAACTTCAATGCCTCCATTATTCAAATTCGTTGGATTCCCATTCCCTGTTATTATAGTCTCAGAGCCTTTGTCTGGAAACCAAAGGCCCTAAACATTTTTCAAAGGGGAATAACTCGTTAACGGAAGAGGCATTTTAAAGTTTATGATATGTTTCAGATAGTGTTTTGTAAAGTCTATTAGCCCTGAAAATTTGAGCAAAAACCGTTTAGAAATGAGCAAGATATGAAGCTTCAGAGTTCGCGTCTAGGAAGAAAAAAAAAAAGAAAAATAAGAATAATCTTAACCAGCACAATAATAGAAAGGTCTTCCGTTGGAAACGGAAGACCTTAATAATATTAAGCAAAAATAATTTTGTATCTTAATAATGCAGGTAGTGAAAGTTATTATTGTTAATTACATTACAATTTATGTATAATCGAAAATGAGTGAATCTAAAGGTTCTTGTATACATATGTACATGTAAATGTGGGATAAGTTATAGTATTGATACGAGTAGTATTACTTGTAGAAAAGCAGCACTTATTGTTTATCAATACTTTTCGAGGTTGAATGATGTAGTCAACATACTCATTTTGGGGTTGAATATAACATATCATTTGAACGATCATATTGAACGCCTTATACTTATTTGATATACATTTCTTTTTTCCAGATATGTTTAACTATAAACGTTCGGTCAAGAGAGGAATAATGATTTTTTTAGCATTGATCGAGGGCACGGTCTCTTAAGTTGGCATTTAAAAATCGAAATTTTCTTGTTTTTATTCGATAAATCCTTTCATATAAAAAGTGATAATGGAGGTATATCCCACCTCCCCGTAGTTGATACATCGTTACTAATAGTTATGCTAAATGATTAGAAATATATATCAAATTATGAATCATATTCAACAAACATAAATATTTTACCATCTGTGTCTTCAACATACACGTTGGCTTTCATTTCTGACATCGTCGTCTCCGTCGGTTGTAGCCCTATAGCGTCTTCTGATTTAGTGTCCAGTCTACGTTTTCTGTATAGGAAGTAAAATTTAATATCTTAATACACATATTCAAATCAGTGTACTGCAGTAAACTGACATTTTTAATTCATGAATATATTAGTTCATACAATGATTTGAATTTCTTTTATTTCATCCCTTAACAAAGATGTTTAATTTAAATAAAATCATATCTTGCAAACCAAAAAAAAAAATCCTGAATATTTCATATTGCAAAACAAAATGTAATAAGTAAGTTTTTCGTTTCATGTGAAAAAAAAACATGAACTTATAGTTTACGATGTTAAAATGGTATGCATCGATAAAATCTTCACACATATGCAACAAAAAGTTTCATGAAATGAGATTTAAAAAAAAAAAATATGTTTTAATATCTTTATTTTTTTCCTTTTTCAAACAATGATAAAGGTTCAAAAATGCTAGAATAGATACTGATATTGCTGACCGATCTTTTTGAGTATAGATAGAGTACATTTCACGAACATGTTATTTGATTTAAACTTGGTGACCTACCTTCTAACAAGCAGACACACCAAAAGAAGGGCTAACAACACGATAACAAACACTCCTACTACAGCCCCTATGATGGTGAAAGGAATATCTTCTACAGCAACAGAGCTACCTATGAAGAAAATGGGATTGAAACCTAAAAATACATGGTCCACTATCATGCAGAATAGTTAACAGGATGTTTCAACACAAAATACAATATGCAAATTCACGAAGATATCACATTATTGTCAGCAAATACAATGTTCCACTAGGTCAATTGCCGACTGACGTTTTTCATGCTTATTGTTAGGTTATCATTAATCACCGAATTACGACAAAGAGTACACGACGGGTGTTGACCGTTCAGCCAAGGAAGCGCACTCCTTCATGGAACCTCATTCTACCATTAATTTTTTAGAAGTCCGTGTTTGATCTGTTCCTGTGTTTATTTTTTCCATTGGAGCTTTGATTTTTTAACACTGTGTTATTGCAACATTTATTGATACATTATGAATTTAATAAATTAGTGTAAGATATGCCAATTTAAGATTATGTCAAATCATCAAACATCATAAACACGGAATCGTTAACTGATGATTATTTTTGAGAATGTGAAACGAAAGCAAAGCGGTTTGTTTTTTTTATTTTCTTTTTATTTTGAAAAAAATATTATAAAAGTTTGTGTATAGCAACATGTGTAAAACTCAATTCTATCATTTTGCCTGTCTAGCTTCATTTATTATCTTTGGGATTCAAATACGCAAACCATTAAATCTTTAAAATCGATTTATGATATTTCAAAATGATTAAAGATTTTAAGGTTATCTTCATTTGTACTGTTATCTATATTTGATAATTGAAATAATCAAATAATGTTTTTTACATCACTTACCAAAACCTTTACTTTCAGGAATATTTTCATTTTCACAGAAAAGACCAGAACGTGTTCCAATACACGTTAAGCAGTGTCCATTGGATTGGTTACAAATTTTGTTTTGACAGTATTCACTACAAGATGTGTTACAATGAGGTCCATACAGAGTAGAAGCACATTCTGAAATAAGCAAGAAATGAGAAAAAGATATAAACATTTCACGCTTACATAAATTGGTAAGACTGCAAGAACATATGATCTAAATTATGATGAGGTGTTGTGTAAAAAGAAAACCATAAAAGGTGTCATGCATAGTAATTTAATGATTTCAAATTGTTTGTAGTTTATCATGTTTTAATTAATTTTCAGCATGGCTAAATTGCGACCAGCACAAGAATAGAGAAGATTAATAGAAAAGGTATACTTGATAATGATAAAGGTATGTTTGTGCTTAAATAGTAAAAGGTCTGCGTTATCACTAATTTCCTTACAGATAATTTTCTTCAAGAAGGTCAATGATGATACTAAATATGCTTGGTATGTTTTTGAAAAGGCTACATCAGCATCCTGATTAAATTGCGGTGAATTACTCGAGGGAGTTTATATTATCTTTCATTTGAGATGTAACTGCAATATTCTGTATCTTTTTTTAAATATTTAACTCACTTTGGTCACATCTATCACCCGCCCAACCAGACGAACAACCACCGTGACAAGTTCCACTGATGTGATCACATGGCAACTGATTTAGACAGTTTCCACACTTACGGTAACAGGTACTGCCGTATTGACCATTGGGGCACTCTTTGAATACAGAACGCAAAAGAATGTTTGAACCATCGGGACAAAAAAAGAGTTCATTTAATGGATTTATAATACATTTGCAAATATATCTCATTATATGATCCTATTGAAGGCATTATATGATCCTATTGAAGACCAAATCCATTCCGACTTCACATGCGTTAATCAAGTGACAAACCAAATTCATTATTTTAACATTGCTGTTCATTTCTTACTTGAGCAGAAAGCTCTAGTGCAAGATAAAATCATGCTTGAAAATATTTAATTGCAGCTTTAAGACATGCAAGCGAAAATAAATATTGACATTAAAATTTCTGATAACTTCATACCTTCTTCACACATTTCACCTTTGAATCCATCTTTGCATTCAAAACAATGCCCGATTTGAAATTGGCAAGTGTTATTTAGGCAATTGTCTGGGCATTTTGTGCAGTTTTCTCCATAAAAACCGATGTTGCAACCTATTAAAAGAATACAGAAAATAGTTTTGAACATATTGCAATGAACTTTCAAAATCTCGTTTACGTCATTGCAATATATTTCAAAAGTATCTCACCTCTTATATAGAATTCACAAATATTGATGTAAGCAAACTCCGACACAGGGAATGTCTCGGTGTTGTTCCTTGAATTATAAATCGTAACATAACGACCAGAAGTAAAACAGTCAATAGTGACGGTGTTATTCAGCGGTTCTGTAATGTCATGCTGATAACACAAGGTCCCTGATTTCCACTCTCTTGTGTCTGACACATGCAAAGAAAATCCCGACAACGTATTTCCTTCTGTAAGTAAATGGAACAATATGCTAACAAAACTCTATTACCATCCATTTATATGGGGAGGCAGTAAACTACATTTGAATTTTGATCATTGTTTGATGCTTCATATAAGACAATTGTAACAAAATTACAATGTAAACATCTAAGATATTTTTATTTACTCGTTTTGTCTTACTTTCACAAGTAAGTTCGGTTCTTGGAAGGAACCTCGTGGATGAAGTACACTTTTTGTCGTTATTTGGACAATCCTGTATTCTTGTTTCATTTCCAACGCATTCATAGTTTTTGCTTGAGAATGAAAAAGATGTTGTACCACTTGAACCAATGTTACCGTTGTCTCTGTAAGCGAGGAGCATGGTTAAGTAATCAATCACTACGACAAAATGTGATAGAATACCAATAATGTCCTGCAGTAATAGCATTTTTTTCCTTTTTATATATCTTAGAGCAATTATATTGAATTCAGCACAAATTACTTTCAGAACTAGCAGTAATATTGTTGAAAAACAAAGCACATGACAATAACTCACGGTAATGAACCCCAAATCAAACACACGACTTGAGCGTTGTATTCTGTAAAATGATCATAACAGAGCCACCCGGAATCGCTAGGTCCTGTTTGTACTGTAGCAGAAGTCGTGCTATAGATACCCGATGTGATGTAATCTATTGGTTTTGCATTAACCCCTACTGGTAAACAAATAATAAAATAAGAGTAACTATATTTCAATAAAGGAAGAAAATATGACATCAATCATGACCTTAAGCGTTGATTACATACATGTAACTATAGACGGTATCAGTTGGAGTCACAAAATAGTGTGATTGATGTTGTTGGGAGCTATTATGAAAAAAACTTACAATCACCTTGAATGAAGGATATGTAATCAATTATTGTTGGTAGAAGTAAATATAGAAAAAAAATATCATATTTAGGATACCTGTTCTTTGATATTTATTTCGCTATAATGGGATTTCGTGTTTGATTAAAAATGTGTTTTTCACAATACTTACAACCACCATGTATAAAGGAAATAGATGCGATATTTTTTTCCTCCCCTAAGTCTACAGTAAGCCACGCCTCTTTCTGACCGGAAGCAGTTAAGGAACACTTTAACAGGTCCGTACTGTCATCTCCGTCTACAGCGTGGCTGGGATCAAAGTCCTTGTTGTTGTATCGCTGACTCACTGTAACATCATTACCGTGAGCCAAGTTTTCTGTATGTACAACAGTTATATGTGTTAATTATAAAAAAATGTAAATATATTTTGTTTGATTGGGAATGGTAAGAAAACATAAGCGTTACTGAGTATATATGAAGAAGTTAAAGAACATTTTTTATTCACGTTTTGACTTAAATAAATGTGAGATAAAATATCTTACCATATTGGAAGGATTTTTTTATCAATGCGTGGTTCAAAATTATCATAAAGGTAAGGCGGAAATCCATTATGTATCTCAGTACAATTTAAGATATATAAACTTCACTCTATGAAGAAATCCTAATATGAAAAATAGTCTGATCAACACAAACGCATCTTAAATAAATCAGCGATATTAAGTGTTCCCGAGACACGATTGTAGAAAAGATGAATAAATACTGCGATGATACCTTCCTCAATACTCAAGATCGCGTGTAAACAATTTCATTCGGGCGGAGATATACCTCGTGCATTCGTTCCGGTTAACTAATCAAAAGGAACATTGTGTTTTGAAATAAGTTTTTCATTGAAGAAAATCACTAATTTGAAATAGATTTGAAGTAAACAATAAAACGTTTGATGAAAATGTTTGATAAGCTCTACAAATGACAATTAGTTGTCCAGCCTATGATATCTATATGATAGCTTTGATTGTGTGAACTAGTGTAGCTTATACTTGCAGGTATTGCTGCAATGAAAGTAACTTGCATTATTTTTTTTTTTTTTTTTTTTTTTTTTGGGGGGGGGGGGGGGGTTATGCACTATTTTAAGAAATCAATCTGTATACTTAGTGTGCCTGACTCCGAAAAAAATCCCAAAGTTTTGTTGAATTCGTTTGAATTAAAAATCGTAATTGGATTAATCTTGTTAATTAATTGTTCTATAACTGATCAAAATGTTTTAATGCAAACTTCTTATCTAGAGTGTTTGCTAATGTTCATATGTGAATTTGCGTTGCATATACGAAGAAAATTTTAAAAAAATGATTATTTATCAAACTCTGTAAATAGGTATTTTAGCGACGTCCCGTAAGCCAAGAATTTTTTAAATCATTCAATGATCAATAGATTGAACAGAGGTGGGACTTTATGATTGCAGGAAATCGTTACCTATAGTGCTTTACTAAGCGTATATTCAGAAAATGGAATATTCGTTATCATTACTGTCAACAAAATGTTAAGCTATGACATTATGATAGTAAACAAACACAATACAACCGATAAAATTATTGAAGGCTCTTAAATTAAGACCCTTTCACATACACAGAGGTATTAATGTTCGTTAATTTAAGTTGTTTATAAGAAGGCCAATCTTGGTTTTTTGTTGTTTTTTTTTTCTTTTTTTTTTTTGCATTAATACTACTTTATAACACTCTCGTTTCTCATCAATGTGCAACATACGCTAACCCGTGTTCCTGTTAAGTTTTATTAAAGGTAAATATATAGTTATGTTTCTTTTAAGGTATAATCTCAGTAAACACGTTTTTTTTTTACTATTGAACAATGTGATTTTCAGCACTTCAAAGCACTTTCATTAAAATTCTACAATAAATATTTTCCTAAGATTATAATACATAATAAGTATTATTCGTCTTCTATCGATTATGTACATTAGTTTTTAAATAGTGATTGTCGCAGGATTTCAAAATGCACCAAATTTTGCTACATTGGCAAAGCATTAAACGCGGATATTAAAAGAATAGACTTTTTTATAATTAGGAAAAATGAACTCCGAGAAAAACATATTTCTGATGAAAATATTCTAAGGAGTATATTTATATATATATATAGTATGTTTGGTTCATGTAGTTATTAGCAAATTGACAACTCAAACTTACATTGATAGGATTTTTAATCTTGAATATTAAAATGCTTTTAAAATATATTCAAAACAACATCCATTTTGAAGGAGTTGTTTTCTTTTTACTCTTGATGATATCAACATAGCAATAATGTTATTTAAACATTGCAAATCAAATTACTTTTGCTTTCTTTTGTGCAATCAGAGGTGACATTTTTCCAGAATCGTTGAAATTATTTAAATCAGAGAGAAAATAATCAATGCACTTTTAAAACAAAACAATATGGTTTCAAGCTTAATGCGCATTGAAAGGGTGCAGTGTTGTAACAGTCTCTTCGAAAATTACCCAAATTATGATTTAATCCCCAGTAAAATTATGCATAAATCAATGTGAAATATTAAAGAAACACCAATGAAATCCAGATAAAAAAATATGTTTAGTTGTTTATTAGTTTATAGATACTCGTAATCTGACGTCAAAACCACTGCGGCACTTAAGTCAATGACAACACAACCACATCGTGCCGTAGCACGAGAATATTTAAACTACATGAAGCGTTGCTCCAGGAATGCCATCATAGTTTATGTCGATTGTAAATTGGACATGAATAAAAAGACTTTTAAATACAAGTCCAATAATAATTTCAATAAAATCTGAAACAAGAGACGCACTTTTTGTAATAATGAATCATGGTTTACATGCAAGAAGTAAATATAAATATTTATTTCTATCGTTAGGTGTATATCAATGCAATCGTCAAGCAGTCTCATAATAAGGAAGTAAGTATTCAATTAACTTAAAAAGAAGGAAGAACAATAAAACAACTAAGAGGTTAACCGTATTTCAATGCATTCAAATGCAATAGATAACAATCAACATCAGACAAATTGTTACTATTGACGATAACAGCATTTTATCGACCAAAAAATGAATATATTTATTTGCAAAGCAGCATTTGCTATTGGTATTTCATTATCAATTGTTTTCCTGGTTGTAATTTTTTTCTTTCTTTCTTTTTCCGTTCATGATATATTTTTTTCTTTTTTATAGTTACTGCTGGTGATTGCTCGTTATCTAAATTGTTTTCTTGGATGTCATTTTTTTTTCCTTTTTTTTTCTTTTATTGTATTTTTTTCTTTTTTTCTGGAATAGTGACAGCGGTTTTAAAACACACTTTTTGATTAGAATTTTAAACAGTATTCAAATCAGATTATTACATGTTCAAAATAATGTCAGAAGTAATAGCTGTTATCTCCATGTACTCTGCTGCTGTATCAGTTCCAGCTTCGTCTGCTATTGTCTTACTTTGAAGTGTCTCATATTTCCTGTCAATGGCTTTTACGTCCGAAACATCGTAATCTAGTGTTGACGATTTTCTTGAAGACATACATTTCCGTTTTAAAGTGAATAATGTGAATACAACAACTAATACTGATAAAATAGAAGTTGTTGCGATCAGGAGCGAAACTATATCAAAAGTTGCTGAAAAAAGACATGAAAGATTTATTTTTCTCCCTTGAATACAAAAATCGAGTTTTGTTTTTCAACTGTATCATAACCATTAACCCTCTAAAACATATGTCGATAACCTAATGATATTTTAAAGATTTACATATACACTAAAGTTTAATGGTACTTTCTAATTATGTCTTTTTATCACGTTTTTTAAATGTATCACAAACTTGTTTTCTTACCTTTTTGAGGTAGATTATTCCCACACAGATTTCCAAATGCAGCGTCAGTGCATGCTATACAGAAGTCATTCATATGGTCACATGTTTTGTTTTGACAATGTTCAATGCAAGATGTATAACAATTGGGTCCATAAGGCGAGGAAGGGCATTCTGAAAAAGAAATACAATACTCCATGTGTTTTTCTTAAGTGTTTACAAAGTTATCATCTTTTAAAAAAAATATATGATAGTAAAGATTGTGTTGACTGAACAAGCAGCTGGCATTACATGTGTTTTTCACGGCCAATATTTAACAAGCAATTTTTAATTCTGTAATTGAAGGTAATATTATTATTTTATATATCATTGACTAACTCTTGTAAAATAGAGAAACTATCTGAATCTGCCCCATCCCCACCCACCCCACCCCTTAAAAGAAAAACAAAAAACAAACAAACAAAAACAAAAATAAAAGTGAATTAATCAAAACTTTTTCACTACAAAAGTTACCATTCATATAAATTTAAATAAAATGTACCATAAAAGATAATCCAAAAATATTTCATATACTGTTTCAAAATGCGAAATTAAACCACCATTTTTCAAATAGCTTATCTCATGAGTTACCACGAAGCATTGTTGAGACTGACTATAAAAATACTAACGTATTTAAACGTTCATAAAACAACGCATGTATTACTACAAAATATTTATGTAAACTTATGTTATTATGATATAAACAGCATTTTAACATAGTAAATGCCACCTTGTTTCACACTTAGTATGGTCATCTGAACTAACAGTCACGTGATGTGTGTGTATAATTCTCCGGAATGGATGTCGTAATTAAACAAATATCAATATGGTAATGACATACCCTAATTTGAATTAAAAATGTGTATTATAATTAAATTTTACTCATTTAGTTTATTCTGAAAAAATGCTGCTGCTTTGTATAAAGTTCCATCTTTTATTGGAATAAATATAAAAAAAAATGAGCTCCGGTTGAAATTAATATGACTTTTGCTAATAAATTACGTATTTATTAATTCATTCTATGGATTTCATCGAAGCAGCAGCACTTTTTAATAAATTAAACATCCCTTAATTCATATTTATATAATCGTAATGATCTGTTAAGTGTACATCCTTGTAAAAAGTGGATTTGGATAAAACACATCGAACTTGTAAATTAAATACTCTAGAAAAAAATAATACATGCTCTAAAAATAAGTACATGCTAAATCAAAACAAGCATTATAAATAGGATTTAATGGTATCATAATTGTTTAAAGATTATGGTCCTGTTTATTTATGAAATGTAATTTCAATGTTAAAACATTTGATCCGCCTCTCTCTATACATAAAATGCGTCAAATTTTCGAGCATGACGTCACATCGACTGGTGAACGGCGATAAGTCAGTTGTTTATTTTTAAGGTTGTTGGACTTAATTGACAACAAAGTTGCACGCACAGGTCATTTTTACTGTAACTTAATGTGTTCGTACACATAAAAAACGCAAATTTCTTTATTTTAGGCATTTTTGATGACTTGTTGTTTTGCGTGATGTCATGTTAATTATTTCCCGTACTTCTTGGTCGGTGTGACCAAAACGTATACCTTAACAGTGCTGCGCAATTTGTTTTGTCGAAACAGCATGCAAGTTGTTATAAAGCGCACAAACATGTCCATATCAAGCAATAAACAAAAACACTTTTTATACCCGCACTTTCGAAAGAAAGTTCGGGTATATTGTTGTTACCCTGTTCCGTCTGTCCGTCCGTCTGTCCGTCCGTCCGTCCGTCTGTCACGTTTTACTTTCTCAAACTGCTCTTACATCTTATAAACCAGCAAACTGAACTCTTGGAATATGATTTGGGGTGTCATGTTGTTTTGTAAACAGGTTTCAAAAATTCTCTGGTAGTCCTGGGGGTCAAATAATGGGTAAAAAATGACGTTTTTTAACAAAAAACTTTCTTCCTCGAACTCCTTTTACATTTTCAACAGTAGACAAATCATATCTTGGAATATGTTTTGGGGTGTCCTATAGATGCGCAATAAGGTTTCGGAAATTTCAATATTGTCCTGGGGTTCATTAAATGGCTGAAAAATGACGTTTTTTTTACAAAAAGTCTGGTTTCAAAAAACGTCAATTTCTTTTTGCAGTAGCCTAATGATCTAATAGGATATGCTTTGGGATGTCATGTTGACGTGTAATCATGTTTCAGAATTTTTGTTTTTATCACGGGGGGTCTGTGGGCATCAAAAAATGACGTTTTTTTGCCAAAAAAATATGGTTCCCAGAACTCCTCTTACAATTTATCAAGTAGCTATGTCATCTCTTGAGATATGATAGGGGCTGTCCTATAGATGTGCAATAAGGTTTTAAAAATTTAAATTTCATCCAGGGAGTCAAATAGTAGCTGAAAATTGACGTTTATCACTCCTAAAAAAACCTACTTCCCAGAACTCCTCTCATGATTTGATAAATAGCCACATCATATCTTGGGGTATGATAGGGGCTCTGGTATAGTTGTGCAATAAGGTTTTAAAAATTTAAATTTCATCCAGGGAGTAAAATAGTAGCAGAAAATTGACGTTTATCACACCTGAAAAAACCTACTTCCCAGAACTCATCTCATGATTTAATGAATAGCCACATCATTTATACGGATATAACAGGGGCTGAACTATAGATATGCAATAAGGTTTAAGAAATATAAATTTGATTCTGAGGGTCAATACTATCTGCAAAATGATGTTCCGTCCCATAAAAAACCTAATTCCTGGACCTCCTCTTATCTCTTATGATTGAAATAACGTGCCCTGAGATGCATAAGGAAGAAGAATATATACTTTAGGGGTAGGGATCACAAGCATTTTTTTCAAGTTATTTGATAATTTCTGATTTTGGGAGGGTGGGGTGGGGTTAGGGTGACCCCCAGAGGCCATGACCTACTACATGTAATACCACAAAAAGATTTGCCTTGACATGGTCATGGTTCAAGATACAAAAATATATATGGTTTAGGAGTGGGGATTTCGATGATTTCAAGGATATTTTAAAAATATTCGACTATTCATGTTTTCGGGGGGCAGGTGGGTGGGGAGATTCAGAGTCTCTTCTCACATTTTTACAGTAGCAAAATCATTTCTCGATTTTTTTTTTTTTTTTTTTTTGCATGATGTCAGATTTACATAAAGAGATTTTGGAAATTGCTTTTTAATCTTAAAGATATACAAAATGTTATATATAATTGTGGAAATTATAAAGTCAGTCAACAAAAACCTTGCTGTAAAAAACAAAGCAGGGTCATCATTGGGCTAGGGCTAGGAATTACACTACATATGAATAAGATAGGTTACTTGATTAGTTCTAACTCTGGAAAGTCACTGGGCGTCTCGAAGGGGGCATAACCTATATACGTGTACCAATTGATGTGCAATGCAAGGATCAAGAATGAATATGGTTTAGGGGTGGGGATCTCAACAATTATTAAAATGTATTATCATTCCCTATTTCAGAGAAGGGGGGATGGTGGTGGTGGTTTAAAAGCAACTCTTGAGGGAGAGGGGGAATGACCCAAGGGGCAGGGGCCAATTTGTCTTAAATGCATCTTGACATGATCAGCGGAATTGAACAGAATGATCACTATAGGGCATCTGCAGAGTGGGGCCCTAAATAAGTTGTTAATAGTTACAACTAATCAATCTACAAAAAATATTGATAATATGTTATACATGTATTTAGAAATGTCTATGTTTTCAAAATGATTAACAAATTAATCAGTCAAAATGAGTTCTAAATAATCGATTGGCAATTCTGCAATTGATTGGGGTAGGGGGTATAATGGGAAAAAAAACCCTGCAGCATGCCTTCATTCTCATTAGAAATGTATATCTAATCCACACATCCTGGGGATGGGGAACGGTTAAGGCCCCTTCCCGTTCCTCCCTATTATAACTCATATAAACATGACATTTAATACCCAAATTTAATACAAAATGTTACAGTATGATACAGTATGCTGGCAAAGGGAAGATCACATTTTAGAAAGTGAAAGTAAAACTTAACTGTTTTGTATACCGGTGTCTCATAATATTGCGCTACTACATGTTTTATACTTACCTATATTGGTCAACATCATAATGATAATCCAATTAGAGCACAATATGAATTCCTTTAGCTGATCACCACAAAAGAAATGTTTATTCATGATAATTAATCCTATTCTGCATATCAAAATCACATATGCATATATACACCACGTGAAACCCATCTAACCAAAGAGCTTGGTAAAACTAGTACCCGTTAATGCAACCTGTAGACCTGTGTTGTGTACGTAACTTCGGACAAAGATCATTTACTTGTAACATATTGCATGTATTTTCTCAACTTTATTCTTTAAAACCCCTTGCACAATTTTATTAGGTAATTAATCATGTAAAGCACAATTTTCAGCTTTAAGTTGGTATGGGACACCTACTTATTGTGATGTACTCCTTATTGAACGAAACAAATAAAGTATAAAATATGATATTTCCCCCCCCCCCCAAATAATGTTACCTAACAGCATAGTGCTATGGGTTAGAGCGTTAACAATGTGTCTGTAAGTAGAGAGTTTGAATCCTGCTGGGGCTTATCTTATTTTTACCTTAAGTTTCCAAAAATTTTAAAAACTTATTTTTTTGCCCAAATATTCATTTGTAAAGAATTCAATTCTATTAAATTATAATAGAATTGAATTCAATTCTATTAAATTATAATATAACTACATATAATATAGAATAACGCACTTTTATCCACATAAATATGTTTCTGATACCACCTTTTAAAACCGTTAAAGCAGTCCTGCAGTGAAAGTCATTGCGCAATATGACATTTATTTTGCACTTTTTACAATATTCTTTATCGCAATTACATGCACAGGCTTTCATTGTAATAAAAATATTTTTATTTTATTTTTTATTTATCTATGGGTGGGGGGGGGGGGTTCAGAGTAATAATTGCGTTTGGAGGGGGGGGGGGGGATTGAAGCATGTGATGTTGGCACACAAAAGCATAAATAAAGCAGGCAACCGCCGAGGGAAGGGGGGGTGGTTGGCATGATTAAATTATGTTTGTAATAATCATATAGACCATACTTTCTATGACATGAAATGTTTAGATTTTTGATTAATTTAAAATTCACATGCAAACAGTTCAAACCCAAATTGTACATAAAAGTAATATGTGTATTATGGGATGTGACCTCATCATTTATGAAAACTATAAATTTTAAAAAGTACCGGAAATTGCATGTGGCCTTCTTTTTGACTAAAACTGGTACAAGAGAGTGTTATTTAGAGGCAAACACTTGGTGCGGGTATTACTGTCTAATGACAGCATCTAGTTTAACGCGTTTCTAATAAGAAATAATGATTAAAATAGATCGAGTTTTAATAATAACTAAATTTCAATTGGATTTAAATTTAATTGTTTATGTATTTAGGATTCGTATAAGATTTTAAACTTATTTTGCTCAAATTTATCACATGACCAGCTAGATGAACCGCCACTATTACAAAAGCCACTAATCTGTTCACATGCTAACTGATTTAGGCAGTTTCCACACTGACCGGAACATATTCTGCCATATCTACCTTAAGGACACTCGTTAACTATTAAAGACAAAAGAATGTTAAAAGCTCTCTAGCAACATAAAAAATAAGCTTGGCAATGTACAAATGCAGCGTAAAGACAGGCAAAAAGAAAAACATATCCACATAAGGCGCACAAGTATTTTTTTTTACCTTCTTCACATAGTTCCCCTTTGAATCCATCTTTACAATCAAAACAATGCCCGCTTTGAAATTGACAAGTGTCATTTAAGCAGTTGTCTGGGCATTTTGTACAGTTATTTCCATAAAACCCGACATCACAACCTTAAATATGCAAAATATACATTAGGCATGGTGCAGTGAATGTACAACGAGAAGCATGTTTACTACAATTCATTTCTTTTTGTAGAAAAAAAAAACAAATTATGTTACCTGTAACGTTTATTTCGCAAATATTGATGTAAGCAAACTCCGATCGTAAGGATCTATCAGTATTGTGCCTTGAATTATAAACCGTAACGTAACGACCTGACATAAAACAATCGAGGCTGATGGTGTAATTTAGTGGTTGTTTTATGTCGTGTTGATAACACAACGTCCCTGATCTCCAGTCTTTTGTATCTGATACAAACACATAAAATCCCGCCAAAGTATCACCCTCTGTGAAGAAATGAATCAATTTATTTACAAGTCAATAAAGGTACACACAATTGAAGAATAAAATTAAGATCGGAAAGAAACAAAACGGCGATTTTTATTCTGTAGTAATATTACATCTCTATGTAATTCAAATTGTATTGCAATATTCACAACAACAAAAATGCACGATGCATGTAGATTAAGAATCAATGAGAAAAATCGTCTTAATATAGTATGAAATTTATCTAAAACATTTGTTTTGGGGGGGAGTCATAGTTGTAATAATAAATCAATATATGTCCATATACATGTTGTTACACTGAAAACTAAAGTGTGCTGATAATTGAATAAAGTAATGTTTAACAATTGAATAAGAACGATTAAAAGAAAATTACAATATAAACATTTAATATAGTGTTATTTATTCAACACATCTTACTTTTACAAGTAAGTTCGGTTCTTGGAAGGAACTTCGTGGATGAAGTACACTTTGTTTCATTATTTGGACAATCATGTATACTTGTTTCATTCCCAACGCATTCATAGTTTTTGCTTGAGAATGAAGAAGATGTTGTACCACTTGAACCAATGTTACCGTTGTCTCTGTAAGCGATGAGCATGATTAAGTAAACAAACGCCACGACAAAATGTGATAGAATATGAATAATGTCCTGCAGTAATAGCATTTTTTTTCCTTTTTATATATCTTAGTGCAATTATATTGAATTCAGCACAAATTACTTTTAGAACTAGCAGTAATATTTTTGAAAAACAAAGCACATGACAATAACTCACGGTAATGAACCCCAAATCAAACACACGACTTGAGCGTTGTATTCTGTAAAATGATCATGACAGAGCCACCCGGAATTGCTAGGTCCTGTTTGTACTGTAGTAGAAGTCGTGCTATAGATACCCGATGTGATGTAATCTATTGGTTTTGCATTAACCCCTACTGGTAAATAAATAATAAAATAAGAGTAACTATATTTCAATAAAGGAAGAAAATATGACATCAATCATGATCTAACACGTTGATTACATAGCAAAAGATGTTATCGGTTGGAATCATGAAATGATGAAAATTATACTTATGAAAAAACTTCCAACCACCATAAATGAAGGATAGGTAATCAATAATTTTTGGTAGAAATAAATATTAAAAAGAATATCATATTTAGGATGACTGTACATTGATATTTATTTAGTTATAACGAAATTTCTTGCTTGATAAAAACGGTGTTTTCATAGTTCTTACAGCCGCCATGTATGAATGAAATGGTTGCGATATTTTTTTCATCCCCTAAGTCTACTGTAAGCCACGCCTCTTTCTGACCGGAAGCAGTTAAGGAGCACTTTAACAGGTCCGTACTGTCGTCTCCGTCCACAGCGTGACTGGGATCAAAGTCCTTGTTGTTGTATCTCTGACTCACTGTCACATCCTTACCGAGAGCCAGGTTTTCTGACACAATAAAACTTATGCTTCTTACAATGCATTTTTTTAAACAACGCATTGTGTATGACAAATGAATGTTCTTTAGAACTATAGACGGAACAAAATTTCTTTGTATATTACTGGCTTTTATTTTGGTTATTTAATCATTATTAATCGTTATTTAAGTTCTAATGTAATAATATATTAGTTTGGAATATCTTACCGTATTGATCCGCTTGGTGTATTGATGTAAAATACAGTACAGCCATTAAGATACGGTTAAAATCCATTTTGTATAGAAAGATCACCCGATGTTAAATATGTGTTCAATGTAAACCTGATAAATATTTTTCTATATATGTATGGTATGCGCTTTAACAATGCAACTGTATATATACAATTCGGTTGGTGTTTGTATAAGCATACCTCAAACTCATGTTTTAGTTTACTAGATACAGTATAAAACATAAGGAAGCATGAGAAAAACAAGCAGTACGTAAAAATCCAAAAGGCGCTATTGAAATTCACTTTCCCTTTAATTTACATATTTTTTAGCATTTGTTTCCTGGTATATTTATCATACAGGTGACTTTGATAATGTCATCATTTTTGCTTCAGTAATATAGCTTTGTAAAACTTCAGATCTATTTACTCAATACAGACAAATGATTCATGATTTAATGATTTTAAAATGGTAATTTCGTTGATCCCTGTAATGGAGAAAATTGTTACAAATACGAAGATAGACTTAATGATAAGCAGTATAATATAATACAACCTGAATATTTCAAGTCTAATGAAATAAGGCGCAATTAAGTTTTATTTCATTTCATTACCCTTCACAACTTGAATAATAATAGAAAAGTAATTTGAAAACACTGTATACGTTTTACGTATTTAAGTCTGTGGTTGGTGTATTGTATAAATATTATTGAAATCTTAGCAGCGCAGCCCAAAAGCCTATTGACACAGTGCAAATGTCGAATTACAAAAATGTAATATATATTCTTAAAGACGATTTGGGAATGTTTTTGTGAATTGTTAGCGACTAGTGCAAATTATTCCTTGTTTCTGTAAGGGAACATCAGTTGTCTCTATTGTTTGTTTATTAAGGCAGTTCAGATTACTGTATCTTTGTGTTCATATAACACAGTACATGATATTGTCAGTTGTTCCTGATTGCAGCCCAATTTGCTGCAGATAAAGCACTCTCATCCTTGTACAATTAACCATTTACTAACAGCCGTTGACGTTTTTGGACTCGTTTTCTCCGAGAAGTGTTAGTAATAAGCCTTTTTTTTTTTTTTTTCCTTTATTGACAACTCCATTCGCCCGTGATTATAGATAAAAAATATTGCATACAGAAAAAATATAGGTGTGGTAGGGGATATATATTTCAATGATTGGTTGACTCCTTCGATTGGTCGCCTAATCGATCAATGAGCTATTTATAGTTAACTTTAATGGTGTTTTTTTCTTTGAAGCAGACGTAAACACCGATGAAAATTTCGTATTTTGACAGCTAAATAGCAAGGTTAAGGATCATTTAAGAATTTCATAACAAGATTAAATAAAAAATAATGTTTAATGCACAAACATTGTAGATACCATGATACAGATACGTTAGTATATCAGCATATTTCACATAGTCACATTAATTATAGATGACATATTACATATATAATGTTTGTGAAGAAAAATTATTGTACATTGTATATTTCAAAATAAAAAGCACGGTATTGTAGTATCTGCTGCAACAATAAATATACGTATACTTTTTTGAATTGATATATAAATATTTTGTTTTATGCAAATACCTATAGTACTACACCTCTCTCTCTCTCTCTCTCTCTCTCTCTCTCTCTCTCTCTCTCTCTCTCTCTCTCTCTCTCTCTCTCAAACTTTTGAATGATATGGTACTGATGTACTGATAATCCAAATTTTTACATACAACGGTTGTTTTTTTTTCTTCAATCACATGAAACTTGAAGAATATAATGTTTGTGGTCAATTAACTGTTGTTCAGTCTTAAATTAAACCCATCAGCGTCCATATAAAACGAACAAACATTTTTCATGAGCACCGGATTCATTTGGTAAAAAGAAGAAGTTTCTTTCACTTCTTTTGATTGGCAATTATTCGAGAATCTGATCGTTGAATATATCTACAAGACACAAAACATGAACTAAATAATATTAGTTTGCAGTAACAATGCTTTTAATGATTGTTTGTTATTGTTTTTCAAACTGGTGTTAGAAATAAGGTTGAAATAATCTCAAAGACTAAGCAGCTTATTTAAAAACAATCTATGAATAACACTATGTGAATAGTTTGGGGAAGCTAAGGGGTCATCAAATTACCTGTTATATTCGCCTATAGATTTTAAAGATAGTTTTTCTCAGTCAATACCATTTCCCTCATTACATTACAACAAATATGTTGCCATGTAAATATAAATAAGTATCGTGTTTACTTCTCAAACAACATACTCCTATTCAGTCAACTGATATTCAATGGAAAAGTCAAGTTAACCCATTGAATTTAATTCAAATGACCGTTCATTCATCTTCAGTTTAAAAAATATCCCCAAGTCTAAAGATAACCAATGCTTTTCAGAAGACTCAAATAGTCTAAATATGACTAAAACCCACCATCCGCGTTTGGGGCCAATTGCGGTTTATACAAATTTAAAGTGAGAATTTGTGTTGCTACCAGTATTGAAATACAACCACAGTCAGACAGATGTACAGACCTAAATCAATATCCCAACTATTGGTAAAAGCGGTGTCAATATTCATTTCAATATTGGTTATGTTTCAATAGTGGTTACAAAGTAATATTCATAATGAAATTGATTTCCAACTACTATTGAAATAATTATTTCTATATCAGTTGTATTTCAACAGTGGTTGCAAAGTGATTCTTATAATGAAATGCATCCCAAACCACTATTGATATGATTTATATCAATAATTGGTTGTATTTTAGAAGTGGTTGCAACAGTGTGTTCTCAGTGTGTTAGAAGTTACCCTGGTGTACTGACTAACCTTATAAAGACAACGATGACGACGATAGCAATGACAAGAATGAGAACTCCTACCAGGACCCCAACTACTACTTCTGTTGTGTATGTGTCTTCTACTGCGACAGCTGACGGATTAATCTCTGGAATGATCAAATTCAAATAAAAGTTTACTATCATTTAACATTATTTGATAATTCAAATAGAAATATTTGGTAGAAAATACACATATAATGCGTGGTTTTAAGATATACGTGCGTGTTTTTTTTTCATAATTTAGCTATTGCTATTTTTTTTAAATGTTCACAATTTGTATTAAATATTAAAAAAAAATAACAACAAAACAAAATTAGGAAGCAATTTATATTTTTACAAATTAGTCTATGTTCTTAAGAAATGGGTTTTTTTAGCCTTCATCAGTTTTAATCCTTATTTTAACAACAAAAAATGGCAAAAACATCTTACGCTGTGTGCACAGATTCCCTGTCCATCCATCAATGCAACCACCCACACAAAACCCGGTGACAGAATCACACTGCCCAAGAGATTTACACTTGTCACTGCAAGGTTTGTCACAGTTAGTTCCATAATACCCAGCAGGACACGCTATCAAACAACAGAAATTGTTATCTTTAAATTTCACTTCAAAATATATACAAATCATTCATATAGATTTGATGAAACTGAATTCACAATGAATCACAGTCATAAGCTGAAAATAAAAAAGAATATTGTACTCACTACTATTGCAAAATGGTTCTAACCAACCCGTCTGACAGCCGTTTTCGCATGTGCCGTTCACATGTTCACAAGTAAGGTCATTCGCGCAGTGTCCACAACGTCCCGAACAGTTGGACCCGTAAGTCGAGTTTTGGCATTCTGGAACATTATATTTAAAAATAAGATATTATGTATTACATGTAATCTCGGAAGCTGATAATGCTTTCAAACCCAAAATAAAATATACTGTAAACGTACTACATTTGGTTGTGTATTCTATTTAGCGTTTTTGGTGGAAAACAGCATTCACTAAATCAAGTACATGGTCAAATGTTAAATGCATAAGTAGATAAAAAGGTACATTCAGAAATGCGCTAAATCAAATCCAAACAAACTTGTTGAAAAATCATATTCCGCCAAATATTGTACACGCTAAATATAATACTTTTACAGTAGTAATATCAATAGAAAATAATTAAATTGCAATAAATGGTAATATAAGATCAAGAAAATATAAATCAATAAAAATATCACTGAAGTTCACCTAGTGTACAATCCGGCCCATGGTATCCATCATCACACTGTAGACAGCTTGACGTCTCTATGTCACAGACTTCGTACTTACACATCTGGGAACAAGGGAGACAACTGAATCCGCCCTTGTCTCTTTCACAACCTAATAATTTACATTGTGTATAACTTATCGATCTGAATATCAACGTCCAATGTTTAATGATTCCTGCAATAACATGACGATATTTCATATGTGAAATTGGCGAATGGTTGATTCAAATACAATCATTTTACTTAAAGTCATTTTGTTTCCCTGGTGATTTTGACCACTTGTAAATATTTATTTAAATGAAAACGTTCCCTTAGTACATTTAGACTCCATTTACCCAAGATTTCCACTTCACAAAGCTGTACAATAGCATACGTTGAATAAGCCTCGGGATATTTGACGTTTTGGCGCCGTTCGTTGTAAAATGTAAGATATCGTCCGTGAACTCTACACTCGAATTCTAAAATTAAAGCAGGAAGTGACGATGCGTTGTGATGGAAACAAAGATGCCCGTTCCGGAAGTGAGTTGAGTTGTCAGAGACGTAGACCGAAAACCCGGCCATCGTATCGGCACCTATAAATAACACAGTAGCGAGGGTTGAAATTAGAAAAATACAATTGTT
Organism: Magallana nippona; assembly: GCA_033439105.1. Classification (NCBI taxonomy): domain Eukaryota; kingdom Metazoa; phylum Mollusca; class Bivalvia; order Ostreida; family Ostreidae; genus Magallana; species Magallana nippona. The sequence goes on along the minus strand of CM065917.1, from coordinate 41,840,148 downwards.
AGAAATGCCTAATATGACGTAAGTATCTACGTATGCGTTTTAAATAGTGCACATTTCCAAATACATACTCTGCTGTTAAGAAAAGGGTTAAATCAGTCTGAATATTGATTCACTTCATTTTATAACCGATATTTTAGCAAATGTTTGGCAAATATTTCGCAAACATCATGAAATACTTTCCCAAATGTTATTAATGATAATCATATTTTACAGACAATAAAAATTCCCTCTGATTCAAATAGAATGTATCACTGTTAGCTATGTTACCAATGCACATTTATCCCAACCGATATTACACCCTTACTCCATTTTTCCGTCAAAGCAGATCAATGCCATTGATAAAATTTAAATATATATCGTTATTGATTATTTTTATGACTTTGGTCATCGACTGTGTACTCACTATTTTCCGCATACGTGATGTGTACAGACAGAACGCTCGCCCCTTCTAGATCCACCTGCCACCAGGCCTCTGTGACGTTACCGATTGTCTGTGTACACTTCAGGTCACCTTGACCGTCATCACCATCATTAGCCAGTTCCGGTCTGCTCCAGAAATGTGCGCGTGAGCTAATGCTTGCATGCTTGCCAAGGGCCAGATTGACTTAAAATAAGAACATCAATGAATGTATTTGAGCTCATTATTTTTCATTTTTTTTTTCTTAATTTTTATTTTCCTAATTTTCAAATTGATTATTTTTTATTTAGCACAAAGTATTCAATAATCATTCAAACTTACTTTTAAGCGTATAGCGATACATGTCTTTAACAAATTTACTTTTCAAAAGTTTTATCTTGATTTAAATTAAAATATAACAAGCTATTTCTTTAAAACACGGAATATTTGCTTATATATTAATTCTAATGTATTTATACAGATGTATAGGATAATGACTTTAAAAGGAAATTAGGATATTCGAGATATTTGTTTCCTTTATAAAACAACAGTAAACAAATTTACGAAACGGCCCATAATAAGATTTCGCTTAAAATAATTTTTAATTGCATATTTGTATGACATCATGAAAATAATATTAAATTGTGTTTATTTCACATATAACTAATATCGCGAATCATGGGAGTATTTTTTTCAGTATTCAAATAAATAAAGAATTACTAAAATATAAAACTTACCATACTGATGTGAAATCTGACACAATGCGAGAAATATCACAAAAATGAATACGAACTTCATGATTGTATAACAACTCATAATAAAAACATAACTTAATTTACCATACACATTATTGAAAAATGTTTTTTTTTTTAAATCTCACATGACAAAGATGATAGCGTTATACCAAAAATATGTTAATTCACTAAACGAGCTACTAAACTGAGGTATTTGACCGAAAGGAAGTCAGAGGCTATTGATAATATCAGGTGATTTAAATAAACTATAGGTGGCTTGCTAGGTTAACATCATGAATGCGTAAATTCTGTAACAAAAAGGTAGCGACTAGACATAAGTATTAGCTTTAAAAACTTAATCTATGAAAAAAATCGCCATTTTCACCCTGAGGAGTATTTCTTTAATTGACTTATTTGAATATCACTCAGCAATCTAAAATACTGAATGGAATTATACATTAATGTGGTGTTTACCTTTTCAGGATGTTTATCTAATTTATTACGGTATTTTAATTGAATGGGTGTAAAACAAAAATATACACACCTATATAAAGTTTCCTATCGGTCATCCACACCCCGTGACCGACACTTTTCATGACAACAAGTCACAATATGGTGTTACACAGCATTGTGACATTGTTAATTTGTTTGAGAAACCTTGTTTGAAAAAATATTGTGGAACAAAACCTTAACAATGTTTTGTTTACCTATATAAAAATGTCCTTGCATATTAAACTTATCATTGCAGAAACGCGGGTTATGTATTTTTCTGCAAAGTCGCTGTCTTCATATCCCGCATGAATCACCGAAGAAAATATTTAATGTTTTAATCAATCACTATTTTGATAAGGCTTGAGTGTGATGTCTCTTTTCACTCTTTGAAAAATAAGAGTTGAACTTAAAAAAAAAAAAAAAATATATATATATATATATATATATATATATATATATATATATATATATATATATATATATATATACCCGGTCTCTTATCAACCTTTTTTTGTGTTTTTGTGTTTGGTTAAGCAAATATTACACACATGCAATCAATATCCACAAGAGTTGTAAAGAACATCTCCTAGTAGATATAGCGTAGATATATGCTTTACATACTTATTACGCAAATTTGAAGATTTAGTTATATAGTCAAAAAAGAAAGTCTTTAGAGACAGAAGAAAAGAGAAAAAACAGAAAACAGAACGTCTCGAACTTTTATTTTTGGGTTTTATTCATTGTATACATGTACATATGACGCCAAATTTAAAATAAAAATTATGTTAGATGAAGTTTTATTATGTAAGGAATCCGGAGCTTTAACCAGATGGAAATAGTTAGTGTTTCTTTTATTCCCAAGAGCTGATATATCTGTCATCTTTGGTAATATAACCTCTGTTCTCTTGATAGGATCTGAACAACAACGAAACAATATCAAATATTTAATATTGATTTTGTTTGCATTCTTTATCCCAAAAATACAAAATATTTATCGGCATTTTACCTTTACAATCATCATTCAATTTCACGTCTGTTTGTAAATTATAGAAAAATAGATATGAATTTAAACCTTAAACAAATCAATGGTGTTAATCAATTTCATAAACTAGATATTTTTAAAACATACTTGATATTCTGGGTTTGGTATGGCACTCTGGGTACTCTGGGTAGAGATTGAGCTTCATCAAGTTCATTTGGGATGTCCTCTGTAAATGTAAAATCATGCAACATGTATTATATTCATGTAATTAGGACTAACAATGTTTTAAAATTTCAGTGTATGACGCAGTACATGACTGTGGTAAGTGAAAAAGAAAAGACGTGTACAAAAAACAAAAGTCTATATTTTTTTTTATTTCAACCTTCATACGATAATGTATGTACAATTTTATCATGTAACCACTTTCATGACTTTCAACTGAATGACAATTATGACAATTATTTTCTCTTTATCATATCAGCATGAACGAATGACTCGCAATTGAATGGCAGTTGAGACAATTATTTACGGTTATATTAGTTTAAACTTATAGAGTATGACGTATCTGTACCCTGTCTGTTTGCTTGGTGGTTACTGGTGTGGACATCTGCGTAATAGTTGACACTCAGAACGCTCAACCGACGACCTTCACCTCCAACTTTTAACCTTGACTTACTAGTGTGTCTACAAAACATCGTAATTTTTATCCATATTATTACATATCTTTGTGTATAAATTGATGACATTGTTGTACGATAAAGCTAGCATATCCCTGGTACTGAAGAAAAACACATATTTTGGAACAAAAATCTGACGATTTTTTTCTATTGATTTATTTATAAAACTCAGTCCAAGGAATGTTGGATTTACATGTGTTGTATTGACCAGAACATGCACATGATGAAGCTCTGCCATTCAGTCAACTGAATGTTAACTGAAAGGTCTGGAAAGGTGACTGAATGGCATAGCTATGCCATTCAGTCACCTTTCCGTTAAATTTCAGTCACATTTCAGTTGACTGAATGGCAGAGTTTCATCATGTGATGCACAAAGTACATTTATAATGATAACTATTACTTTATATATGGTTGCTCCCAGGAGACATAATCTGTATTTTGTTCTGAGGCAATGCTTTATAGTATCGTGTTTTAAGTTTGACCTACCTGGCAATCAGTATTACAATGATGATGTCTGCAAGGAGAAATACCAAACCTCCTCCAATCCCTACCCCCAGAACCAGACTAGCAGGAACGGCAACTCTTGTACCATTCAATTCTACATAAATTAGAATTAAAGTTGAACAATATGTATTCTTTTCAAATTATATGAGACAATTATATGTTTTTTTCTGATTAGAAACAGTTATTTTAAAGGTGAGTTATAAAATTGTCTCCAAACTGCTACACATTTGCAATTAAATATTTGCTTCTTAAAACTGATCCATTTCTTTCGTCATACAATTGTGCCAAAAAAAAACTTGCTTTTGCCGATAGTCATATAGCAAAACAACATTGTCTACCTAAATTACACAAATTTCCAACCCATCCAGTTGCGCATGCTCCGTTGCAAGAACCGTTGACGTTGTTGCAGTCGGTGCTGTTTAAGCAATGTTCGCTACAGTTATATAAACACTGGAGTCCATAAGTTCCGACAGGACACGCTAAAAGTGTATTAACTGAAAATGTGTATCGTGTACGTGATCATATATAGTTATTTAGCGTTTACGAAATTAAAGAGGCTCATTTACTCTCAAGGCGTAGGAAATATCAATAAATGTGGAAATACTTTTGATTATCAGATTGCGTCCCACTTTAAGAATATTTTTAATCTAGGGTGACTTTCTTACGCTTCTTGATTAAAAGTAAAAATGTAGTGCAAAGTACAACATTTCTGTATGTTTTTATAAAAGTTGTTTTTCAAAATACTTGTATCAAATAGTTCAAGTATTTGGAATTTTGAAAAGATACGATCCCTCGCTATGGACAACATGCCTAGAAAAATTCTATTTTTGACTGAGCGATGTGGTTCATACAAAATAATACATACTCAATGTCGCGTTAAACACAGCGAAAGGATCATTATCTCTGTATATACATACGACTGTCACAGAAATCTCCCGTCCAACCTGCCTCACACCCTCCCATACAGACCCCCGAGGATTTATCACACCTGGTGGTCCGCAGACAGTGAACACTGCATTCCTGTGTACACATCTCTCCAAAATAACTGTCATCACAGGCTACAAGTAAATTGCATTTAATAAAGTTATTAAACGCTTATGCAATTTTCTATCCAGATTTTCAAATATATGGAAATAGATATATATTGTCAATTAAAAGGGGTATGTTCATGAATTTAATCACATTCTATTTTTCTGCTTATACTATTTACAATGCTTTAGGAATGCATTTCTAATGATCAGATTAAATTTGAGAATCAGGCGTTAAGTTATAAGCAATATACAGAGCTCACGATTATTTTTCATATAAACAAGGCTCGTGTCCTGTTTTTGTTTACATAGGTTCAATATACCAGTCAAAATCTTTTTCAAGCTGATTAATCTATCTTCTTATTCATTTTAAACATAAATAAACAGTTCCTAACGTTTAACACATTCATTTTAGGTCTAAAATTGGAAGTTTCACTTCAATATTCAAAATGTAAACAAAATCTTTGAAATGTAACCTCTGTATCTCGCTTGTAACTCACCGAGTTACACTCAATTTTTTGTTGCCTATTAAAAAATGCCTTACTGAAGCAATGTAAACATTAAAATCGAGGGGGAAAATGATCAAATTATGACCATGCCCCTTTAACAAAGAATTAAGTAGCATTTTTTTCTTTTATGGTCAATAATATTGAAGAAAGATTTTATTGTAATTAAAGTGGTATAGGGCACCTGTTGATATTAATGTGGATCAAATTACATTATAACTAAAACACTTTTAATTTCAATTTTAACATCATTTATAACCAAAAGGATGTTTTGCAAGTTTTATCAAAGGTAAAAGTTATAAAAGACCCAACGGGTATCGAATTCTTGTCTTACAGAATGGGAGTAACGCTCTAACCAATTTCGCCACTTTTGGGAAAGAACAAATTATAGAATAATACTTGATTTTACTGTGTATTTCGGTAGAAAGTACGTCACAATATGGTAGTGTCCCATACCTCCTTAACTTCCGATCGAAGTAAAAGAGCTTTATTATTTTTTTTACCTTATCTTATCTTATTCTAACTAGTATAGATCTAATAGATTTTTATGTCACCAACAAGATGATTGCGTAAAATTGATAAAGCTTAAAATTTACACTGTACATTGTAAATTTGGTGTCCACTGACATAAATTAGTGTTCATTTTATCAATTGTATCAAGCCATATATTCTAAACTGTATCACACAACCTGCTTGCATTATTCAGTACACTTACTTTGATTACAGCACACGTCCTTTGATAACAGTACAGGTACTTTGATAACAGTACACGTACCTTGATTACAGTACACTTACTTTGCTTGCAGTACTTTAGCTTTGATAACAGTATTTTTACTTTGATTACAGTATTTTTACTTTGATTACAGTACACTAACTTTAGTAATAGTACACTTACTTTGATTACAGTATACTTACTTTGATTACAGTATCTGCCGTGCCACCCTCTTGAACACCCCGCTGGACAGCTCCCATTGACATGGTAACACACCGCCCATCCCAAACAGTGGCCACAGGGGAAAGAGCACTGGGGCCCAAACCACCCCTCTCCGCACCCTACAATGCGAATGAGGGACAGATCTTGTGCAACCATCCTATTACTTATTATTACATTTTAAAAAATCTAAGAAAACCTATTACTGTCCACAAATGTTTGCTGAAATTATCAGGTAATTGTGTGGGTTAGAGTTCACGCAGGAGATCAACGTTTAAATCAATACAAAAAAGTAGGAAGAAAATATTTTTTGTACAATTTGGTTTTGAAATAAAAAGTAAAATCTACATTTATACCAGTTCATTATATACAACGAATATTAATGAAAATGTCAACAGAATTATATCTAAATAAAATTAATTGAAAAAAACAAACATACTAGAAATTTTATCAGTTGTTCCGTTATTTCATTCATTTAGGAACTCTCAAAACACTAGATAATAGAAAGGTTTGATCGTTTGACGTTTATTTTGTCTTAATAGCTAATGGGATATTAACACGTATACAATATTACACACTTTGATCGCAGTATTTCCCTAGCCAGCCGTCAAAACATCCATTAGAACAAACTCCTGTCACGTGATCGCAGTCGTTGGCATGGCGACAATGTTCACTACATGTCTCCTTACAATTCTGGCCATAAAATCCAAATTGGCAGGCTTGATAATAATCCATAAATGAGTTCAATATCTTATTTTCAAGCATCATTGGCTAAACATTTTAATAATTTGTATGGTATGATTTTTCTAAAATTTATTTTACAAATAAATGAAATCAAACAAAATCAAAACAATATCCAAATAACATAGCTGAGTAAATATAAGATAAATGTATTCTTTAGGCTTACATTTCACTAAAAAATGATCGGAATGTTGATTTCAATAATTAAAGTTCTACCTATGTTACATCTACTTCCAATCCAGCCTTCTGCGCATCCTGTAGGACATATTCCGGTCACGTGGTTACATATGTCACCAATTTTGCAATTTCCACACTGCTGTTGACACTTCGACCCAAAGTAGTTTTCTGCGCAAGCTATTTCACATAAAGGTAAAATGATAACATTACATTAAGTTATTTTTATAGATAAAAACGTTCATCAAAATCATCGATTAAATTCTATTTACGCAAGAACAATTGTTTTGGTTTTTTTTTAACACTTGACATGTTTAAATATTTCCTCAAAAAAGCAATGGAGAAGAAATAGTTCATATATACTGTTACAAGAAACAACAGTATTTCGTTGCATTTAATTTGCTCACTTTCATTACAAAAGCTGCCCAGCCAGCCATCTTTGCATTCTACCGGACATTCCCCCGTGATGTGGTCACAGGAAGTGTCGTCATAGCAATTCCCACACTGCTTCCGGCACTCCTCTCCGAACGATTTATCGTCACACTCTTCAGAAAATATAAAGAAATAACTCTCAATTGCTGTAAAATCATGTTTATTCCTCTTAGGACAATAATCAGTACATGAAAATGTATATGACGTTTTTAAAATATAAGGTTTTTAGTTTTAATGATTACTGAATATAATAATCACTTCTGTCGCATCTTGGTCCAGTCCATCCGGCCAAACATCCGCCATTACAGGCACCGGTCACGTGATCGCAATCAAAAGCGTGGAGGCAATTTGAACTGCATTGATCCTTACACATTATTCCATAAAATCCTTCTGTGCAGGCTGTAAATTAAATTTCAGAACCTTAATTCTCTATTTTGTATACATTTATAACCAGTACTGAGCTGTAGAGCTAAAAAACAAGTTACTTTTATTGCAAGTGTTCCCTATCCAACCGGAAGCACATCCGTTTGCGCATACCCCGTTGACCATGTCACAGTTTTCTTCATTGTAACAGTGACCGCATTTGGTTTCACAACTTGGACCATACCAACCGGTCTCACAGCCTTAAACAAAATCAATTGGAAACTGCATCGTGATATGGCGATGTCAACTGAAACAGTTCAATCCATTCAGCAGAAAATAACATTGATTTAAAATGTGTTTGCAGTCTACTTCGGTCGTTGGCGCTAAATCAACATATTTAATAATTTAAAATAACTTTGCTTTGATTTTTGAGCTTATACAAATGCACGAATTGTAATTTTCTATTCTTTTGATGCTTCAATAAACAAATTCAGAAATAAACCTGTATTTGAGTCCATTAAATGAAACACAACATGTCTTACTCTGGTCACATCTCAGGCCGATCCAGCCGGCCAGACATCCCAGATAACACTCGCCAGTCTCACCATCACAGTTAGAGGGATCGAGGCAATACGGGCTGCACGTGTCTTTACACATTACGCCATAAAAACCGGGACTACAAGCTATGAAATAAAGGGGAAGAGGGGTTTGCAAAATTTAATTATCTTATAAAAAAGAAAATATAAAGTTTACCATTTTGCAATCAACAAACATTCATTAAACCTTAGTCAATATCATCAAATTCAATGAGCAACTTCTCTAATTGATATGCGTGAGAGGATATTGTGAATTTTTTTATTGTTTTGGCTATAAGTCATGTTGTAAATTTTGAAATCACTGGGTGGCAGTAAATACAAAATTTACAACACGACATATAACCCTATGCTTAACATTGATTAGCATCAATGATATATTCAAGATACATGTATTAACATAAAGGGGACGTTTCAAAGGAGAAACCCCAAAAAGATAAATCCTGAGGTATTTATAATAAAATTTAACACTTTTAGAAATGTGCTGCATTTATAAATATCTTGAGACAAATGCAAGTATTTTATAAGGCAATGGTTCATGTTATTATAACATAAGATCAAATGTGTTATAACAATCCGTTAACTTGCCCTCCTTGCAATCCGGTCCTTTCCATCCGGCGGAACAGCTGTCTGGACAGGATCCATCCACGTGATCACATACGTCATCATTGGAGCATCGCCCACACATCTCCTCGCAGCTCTTACCGAAGTAACCGTTGTCACACTCTGAATGTATAGTGATGTCACAAAAATACATTGTATAAATATTATCGATGTTCCTGATGAATGACGCTATAGATATTTCATCATATCAGATAAAAATGATTTACATTTTTCGAACCAAATTATTATATAATAATAATGTTTAAAATGATGATATTATTGATATACTAGTAGATTCTATAAAATTGCAGATGGAATAAATCAAATATAAAATACAGCCGGTATTGACTTCACACTACTTTGATGTATCACTTACAAATGAAAACAGAGTGTTTTTCTAGTCTCTCCTTACCTTTTTATCTTTCTCTTTTACTTACTTTTACTATATCCTCCCTTCATCTCTTTTAATTACCACTTACTTTCAGCGCATTTATCTCCAATCCACCCATCTGTACACCCTTCTTCGCATCGCCCCGTCACGTGATCACATATCATAGGGTTTCGACAATTAGGACTACATTTGTCTTTACACATTATTCCAAATAAACCAGCTGGACACTCTATAAGATAAAAAAAAACACTGTTTAGTTTCACGCGTAAGAATTTGTTTTTTATTTACTCAGAATCAACTGCAAAAAAATATTCATCGTATTGTATGCACATTCGTTATTTGAGCAATTGTGCGAATACAAACACAAATAGTTTCATTATCAGTTGTTTTTCAATATATGCATTGTAATATTATCAATAATTTAAAACAAAAAATTGAAAATATAATCCTCTCACTTTCGTTGCATACAGCTCCAAACCATCCTGGTGCGCACCCACTTGCGCAACTTCCGTTAACATAATTGCATGCACTTTCCCCGTAGCAGTTCCCGCATGAGAGTTTGCATTTCTCACCGTAAGTCCCATTTGTACAAACTATAAAAACCAAACTAATTATCATAGGTAACATATAAAATATTTCAACATACCATATCCAATAGGCAATTTAGGCCGAATGAATTTTAAGGAATCTATTGCTTACCTTAAAACATAACTATGTTATGGAATGCAATTTATAAGTAAGAATTCACCAGAGAGTTTGTTTTCAAGTATTGTTTTTTTAATCAATTATAACTGAATCACACCTTATAAAGTTTATATGGAGTTTAAGCAAAGTTTAAAAAGAGCGTAAATACAGTTCTTTATTTTAGACTGAAAAACTATCGTAAATGATTTTCTCAGTAATTAACTGGACTTCATGAATGTTTTAATTTAACGTGATTCTTTAATCAGAATCTATATTACATCATTTACCTTCCGTACATCTCTCGCCGACCCATCCGTCCGTACATCCGCCGTCACAGGCCCCGCCCACATGATCACATGACCGTTGATTCACGCAATGTGGACTGCATTGATCCTTGCACATTAAACCGAAAAACCCTGGTCCGCATTCTATAACAAAATACAGTAACGGTTATACATTATTACATGTATGCATGATTGCGTTGCAGTATTTGCAGAATAAAAACAATATGCATTTGGATTCTATACCGAAAAGCAGATACATTAGAATATTATATATTCTATTTGCATGATTCCAGTACCGATTCACTGATTATGAGGGTTTTAAAAATATAAACAACATTTACAGCTTGTACACTTAAATGTTACATGTTGATAATCTAAATGTTTTTTACTGTTTTTTTTGTATTTTCCTTAACCGAATTATGCTTATAATTCCCTTGTTTGTATCGACCCATTGCATATTGTATTATTTTCACTATGACTATACGTCTTTTTTTCTCACTTACTCTGATCACAGATGGTCCCTATCCAGCCTGGGGCACACTCACTAGGACACGTGCCGTTCACGTGATCACAGATCTCTCCATTAAAGCAGTGACCACAGGTCAGTTCACAGTTCCCCCCAAAAGTCAACTCTTGGCACGCTGCAATTCAGTGAAATGTATTGAATGGAAACGCTAGATTAAATAACATTTCTGATAAAATAGAAAAGCACAGTTCAATATTCCCGAAGAAATTGATTTTATTCAATGATACATGTATTAGTTCGTAAGCCTTTGGAGAATAGTCATATTACCACAAATTGTGTTTCGTATGTATTGTAAAAAAATTCAATTTATCAATTTATATCTTTGGATGACGGGTTTACAAAGACTGGTAACTTTTATAAAACACACTGAACGTTTAAGGTGATGTAAGGTAGTATGAGTTATCTTTGCTTGCATGACATCAATATATTTCATTATAAATGTCGCTGGCAGTCTGATTTAAGGTTTTGATTACAGGATAAATATGTAGTAAATAGAGAAACATAATTAAGAAGGATAAAGTCAGAGAAAGGTCTGGCGTAGATGTCCTTTTGTAAATTTGCCTATCAATGCATAATAGTTAACGTTATCAATTTGTTTAAAGACATTGTCAAATTATATTGATATTATTTTTACTGTTTAAAATTATGAAAGCTTTTGTATTGATTGATTGGAATATTGTAATGATTCATTAATTTCCTTATAGGTATCTGTTTTCCGCTCTTCACATGAATAACAACCAACGTCTTAGACACAATATTGCTACTCACCGTCCTTACATCTGGACCCTATCCAGCCATCTTTACACCCGCCATCACATGACCCTGTCACGTGATCACATACCAGAGGATCCAAGCAATTGGGACTGCATCCATCCTTACACATCAATCCAAAGTAACCCGGATCACACTCTGAGCAAAGGAAATAGGAAAGACACATAACGGTGCAAAATAATGTCAAGTTCTGTAGCAATTTTTATTCTATCTATTTTTTTAATTTCATATTTTTATTGCGGGGGGGGGGGGGGGGGGTTACGATTGGATTTATGAAGGGATTCAAATGTAATTGATTAATGACAAAACGTACGAAGAATATTTGCTCTCTTCTCTTCTAATGAAAAATAATTTCTTACTCTTTTTGCAGACATCATTTTCCCATCCCGCTGCGCAGCCGTTTGCACAGCTTCCGTTCACGTGATAACAAATTTCATTATTCACGCAGTGACCACATGGTTCTTTGCATTCTCTGCCATATGTTGAACTCTCGCATTCTACCAATACGTAAAAAATATACAACTCTATTGCTATACATGTCTGTATATTTCCTGACTTACGCAACTTTAAAAACGGCAAAAATCAATTCTTACATCGTTTGATTAAAACAAAACGTCACTAATGAAATGAACTTAAAATGTTTTGGATATTTTGTGTTTTCTTTACAACACTACAGCCCTTATGTCTTTATGGCCAATAACAATTGTTGTACTATGCATAAAGGATTGAAAACTTAAACGATACAAAGAAAACCAAGCCGCCAAAAATTGAAAACCTTTCTGTTTTAGTCATATTTATAACATTACATTCTGACTATACGTGACTACCTTCACTTGGTACATTTAGATATAAATTGTTATCATGCGCGGATCTAGAGGGGGGGGGGGGGGGGGGTCGGGGGGGTCCGGACCCCCCCTGGAATTTTCAAAGAAAAAAATACAATAAAACAATTTATAAGAAAAATGACTCGACTGTTATGTTATAGATATTTCTGAATTAACTTTTTTTTGTATTGTAATCAAATCTTATTATTGCGTGATTAGAATCAAAATCACAAATGTTATTCGGGTTTCGAAACGAATTTAAAAAGGTACGATTTGTTTAATGTCCTATTACGAGTCATTGACGTCACAATCTTGTCATAATGCTAATGCATCGTCATTAACTAAGTCATCGGCTGTATTATAGCTCTGCTTCAGACTCAGTGTGACAGGCTGTCTCTCGAATTCTGTTATTCGGTAACTGATTCCAATTATTTGAATAATAGTTCTCTCAAAATAATCTTGATTATCATTTCCTTCCATGTTTAACGCTTGCTTGTAGTTTAGTTATAGATGAAAATATATCATGGGTGAAAGGGATTTTGATCTTTTGCAAGCCACCTTGCTGAAAGCAGCAGCAAAAGGCTGGCAAGCCTTGCAATTCGATGTATCTTTGAGATACACAAGTTTGAAGAAAGACTACACCTATGATCTGAGTAAAATGAGGTCCGATGTATTGCCCAGAGACGGTAATGTGGACAACATTGCCGAAGCGATTTATCCAGCAGATGGCCCAGAAAATATTTGTCCTTTGAAAGTGTATGGGGATGGCAATTGCTTCTATAGGGCCCTCTCTAAAGCCATTTTTGGTTATGAAGGGAGACATACTGAACTTCGAGTCATGACTGTATTAGAACTGGTAAAAAATACGAGAAAATATGCGTCACAGGCAACTTACGACAAGATGTGTTCTAATCCTCCAAGTGTGCAATATGTTGTGGAGACGTCAGTATCGGACAGATCACTTGTTCCGGGGAATTTTCTCAAGTCTATTCAGAATGAAACTCTAAGTTCAATCAAATCAGGGGAATATTGTTCTTTAATTCATTTCTTCGCAGTGGCAAATGCTCTGAATCATCCAATATATAGCATCTACCCAACAATACAAAATGTTGCTGTAAACAGACATTATTTTCATCAAGAAATAAGGCCATTATCAGATGAAAAGGTACGTCAAGGTTCCCCCATCTACATCATGTGGTCACACACTGAAAATAGCAATCCAATCAATTGGTCACCAAATCATTTTGTTGTTTGTTTCTCAGTTTTACCTACAGATGTCCAAACCAATGAAATGAAGGAGCCTGCTCCTAAAAAGTCAAAACTTTGTATTGACTTAGATGATACCCCGGAGATCACCTTGGGCTCACAAAATGATAAAGCAAATAAAAAATCTGATGACAATGAATTTATTCAGACAACAGAAGATGAAATTGATAAAGATAAAACATCTATTGACGATTCAGGTTTTTCTGATCTTGGTAAAATTGTCACAGGTGCAATAAAGTTGAACACAATGTCCTCAGCTGAAAAGATAAGTTATATTCAGAATCAGCCCTTGCCAGACGATATCGCCAAGTTAAAAACAGGTCGTGCTCAAACAACGAATACAGGTGAACTAAAGAAGACTTTATCATTTCAATCTTCTTGGATGAATCAGTTTCCATGGTTGACCTTTAGCAAACTGTTAAATGGCGGTCTATGCAAGTTTTGTGTCATGTTCCCTCAATCAGATGTCCAACATCAAAATGCGTTTGTTACGCAACCTTTTACTGCGTATAAAAAAGCCCTTGGAAAAACATCTGCCCTTTTAAAGCATCAAAATTCAGAACACCACAAGAATGCCAAATCTGTTTATCACACAACCAAGATGACATCCGAAGTGCCATCTTCGTCTCTTCCGTATAAACTAAATCAGCAAAATCAGACACAGTATCAGCACAACATTAGGTTGCTTGAGAAAATAGTAGATGCGGTCATTCTGTGTGGGAAACAAAATATTCCTCTGCGAGGACACAGAGATGATAGTACAAGTGATTCTTCAAATAAAGGTAATTTCCTGGCAATATTACAGCTGTTGGCAAAGCATGATGAGCAGCTCATGTCTCATCTACAAACAGCAAAAAAGAATGCCTTATACACCAGCAAAACCATTCAAAATGAGGTTATCCAACTCATAGGAAATCACATCACAGGTAAAATTTTGAAGGGTCTACAAGGGAGGGGTTTTTATTCCATCATAGCCGATGAGGTAACAGACAAATATGCTAACAAAGAAGTTTTAGTGTTGTGTCTCAGATTTCTAGATACTAGAGAAAACCCTGCCACCATTAAGGAGGAATTCCTTGACTTTTCAAATATAGGCAGAACTACAGGGGAAGCAATTGCTGATAAACTCATTGAAATCCTCCGCTCGCTTGCAATTCCAATTGAGAACATGCGAGGGCAAGCATACGATGGTGCAGCAGCAATGGCATCGGAAAAACGGGGGTGTCAGGGACGAATGAAGTCTCTAAACCAATTAGCTTTGTTTACACATTGTCGGAGTCATGTGATGAATCTGAGCGTTGCTTCAGCCTGGAAATTACCTCTTGTAAGGAATATGATAGATGTCCTTAATTCAGTGTTTATTTTCTATGACAGTTCCCCCAAAAGACAAGGGTTTTTTGAGAATATTATAGAAAATGACGGGTCAGTAGATTTTTCCAAAAAGAAACTAGTAGGACTCTGTAAGACTAGGTGGGTTGAACGTCATATCTGCTTTGATGTGTTTTACACTATGTACAAGTTCGTCATCAAATGTCTTCAGCACATTATCAATCAAAACCTTGATGAAAGTACCAGTGAAGACTGGTCTTGGGATAGACAAACTAAAGTGACAGCACAGGGACTTTTGGCTTCGTTGACGTCCTTCTCTGTGTTGATAACATTTGTGTTTGTAAGGTACGTCCTAGACACAATAAAACCTTTAACTCTCAAACTTCAGAAGAGAGATATTGACATTTTCACTGCAAGTAAGCTAATCGAGGAACACGTTGATAGAATCAAAGAAATTCGTACAGCGGTAGATACGGAATTTGAGTCTTGCTTTGAAGACGCCAAACAAATTGCAGATGACCTTGATATAGTGATTAAAATTCCAAGGGTTTGCTCAAAGCAACAACACAGGGAAAATGTCTCCACAACTAATCCCAAAGATTATTATAGATCTGTCGTGGCCATTCCATTTCTGGACTTTCTTCTCAGTGAATTAAATTCAAGGTTTCAGAAAGAAGATCTGGTGGCATATTCAATATGCACTTTGTTGCCTATCAATATGACAAATCTCTCACAAGAGGAATTGTCCAAACTTGCCTCAGAACTTACATTTTGGGAGAGCGACCTACCTTGTCTTTCTGTAAAGGACTTGGAGAAGGAACTTGCAGATTGGAAAAGATATTGTGTTAACATGAGGAAAGAAACCTCAGAAAAGCTCTGTAATTTGATCTTTCTTTTCAACTTTGTCGATGGGGACGTTTTTCCGAACGTAAAAATTCTTCTGCACATTGGATGTGTGTTACCTATCACAACATGTGAGGCTGAAAGATCCTTTTCTGGATTAAGACGCATCAAAAGTTATATGCGCAGTACTATGCAAGAGGACAGATTAACTGGGCTAGCACTAATGCATCTTCATCATTCATTAGAGATTGACCAAAAGGAAATAGTACAATCATTTATCAGGCAAGGGAAACGAAGATTATTTCAGTCAAGTCTTTTTAGCTAAATGACGCTTACAACCAAAAAAAAAAGTTCCGTACGTGATGGAGTGGTCATCTAGGGCGTTTCGTTCTTGAGTTGAAAAATAAAAGGGTGAACATTTTATATATTGGGTTTGGTTTTCTGAAAAGGTTCGACCCCCCCTGGAAAAAAATTCTGGATCCGCGCCTGGTTATGACAATACATGATTATCATATTCCACCATGACTATTGATAGGCTGTTTTATTTGTGTTCAGTACATTTAGAACCATTTTGTTAGGATGATACTTATTATGTACCTTTGTAACTATTGGTACTTACGTTCGATGCACGTTGACCCCACAAAGCCATCTTGACATCCGACCTCACAGCTGCCATTGACGTGGTCACATGACATTGGGTCGGCGCAGTGATTACTGCAAACGTCATTGCACATTAATCCGTAGAATCCGGGATCGCATTCTGTAAAGTTTCAAAGATGTTAACTTTCGTTTATGTACCATATATTTGCCAATTGGATAGCTAATAGATGTCTGCATTAATTATAAAACATCATGGCGTTGACAACACTGCAAAAAGCATTGATCAAACTTATTAAAAATAGTAATTTTGTGGAAAATTTAAAGGTTTACAGACAGAAAAATGACCTTCATGTTTTTAGATAATGCCTTTTTCGTTCGATAAAAATCCATTTTTAAAAATGATATTTCTAAGTCCTACTTTTTAAACATTTGTCTCCAATGTATCCAGCTGCACATCCAATTGAGCACGTGCCATTCACGTGTTGACACACATTTCCATCAAAACAGCTCCCACACGTGAATTGACAATCTTTTCCATACGTAAAATTGTCACATTCTAAACATATATTTCATTTGTAAGAGCTTTTTTAAATTGTAAGAATGGTTTCAATACATTTTGTAGTTGAACTCTGACAAATCACATGGAATCGTGCATTTTGATTGCTCCTTTTTAAATACTTTTATTATGATATGTAAATAAATACTACTGATTCCGTATAGAAACACATATCTTATTATATTCGATGTGCTATTTATCTTTAACTTCTTACTAGATTGAGACATTGATTGATTTTGTCATAAGATATTGACTCACTGGTGTCACAATTATCTGACTTCCATCCGTCTAAACAATCTGTTGTACAGCTTCCGGTCACATGATCACATGACGACGAATCAGTACAATGAGGACTACACGTGTTATTGCACCTTAATCCGTAAAAGCCAGCACTACAAGCTAAGGGTTATGAAAATTAATGTTTTTCTTTGTTTAATTGACTGGTTATTTTTTTTATTTTTTTTTAACATGAATAAATTTTTATTTGATTTAATCATGTTAAAGTGTGCTTTTTACTTTCGTTGCAGTAGTATCCCTTCCAGCCAGGAGAACAGCCCTCAGCGCATGCGCCACTGATAAAATTGCAAGTTTCGTCGTTGAGACAGTTCCCACACACGTTACTGCATGCCTCTCCAAACCTCCCTTTTACACATTCTACAGAAAAGGTTAAAGTTTTAATTGTGGAGTATTTTTTTTTATTCAAACATTGCTGATTACTTGTTACGTATTAGCTGCTACAGGAAAATGATAAGTAATCTGCATATATATTACATTTCATTACGTCATCAATTATTTTAAGGTACATAATATCTGTAACTTTTTACCGGTATCACAACGTTGCCCAGTAAAACCATCCTCACAGACAAAACAGGTGCCCTCCTCGATGTCGCATCGTCCTTGTTTACAGTGCTGTTGACATTTGTTCGTACAATCCTTCCCGTAGATACCCACAGAACACCCTGGAATTATCAATATTTATATTTTCCAGGTTCCTGCGATAACACTACGAATCTATTTTGTACTGTACAGTCCAATAAATTCAAATGACGTATTGTTTGGACACAAGCGGGGTTTGCATAAATAATAACATAAATATGTCAATATTCTAAAACTTTAATCGTACAATTGTTAAAAATAATATAAATATAAGTAATAAGGAATCATGCTTTGAATGTTATGAGGTGATTATTTAAATAGGGGCGTGATCAAATCTATCATAAAGCACTTCGGACTTTATTTGATTTGACCACGCCCCGACCGAAATTATCACATCATAATACTCAAAGCATGATACCTGATTCTTTAATTAGTATCACCATCATACGACATCATCATCGGTATTATCTTCAGCAGCAGTTACCTAATTGTCCACTTCATATGTTGTCCTATTATTATTTTATAGAAATATTTCTTACTTTGTTTAACCGTTAGAGCCAAAATCATCATCGCCACTATACTTTAAACTCCTTATTAAATCTGCGATTACGCTCTTGTATCAGATCACGAGAATATGAAATCGCGAACACCAATTTTTTGTTATAATTCCATAAATCTTGAAACTGTCTGAGAAATAAAAGCGAGAAAAATAAAAGCGAGATTTTGAAATCAACGTGGACCGCTTCTCGCGATTTTACGCGGATATTTATTTCTCGCGTTTAATAAGGAATTTACAGTATTATATTCAAGTAATTTACCAAAATTAAAAAAACAATAACCATGCACTTATATACTATCCAGAAGAACGTATTTCAAGATATATAGCATTACAAACCTAGGACCTCCAGTTCACAAAGCTGAATGTACGCAAACTTGGAGTAGATCAGGGGATAGACTTCGGTTACGTTCCGTTCATTGTAAAACGTGACGTAACGACCATGAGCAGGACACGTAACATTCATGACGCTAGAGGGCGCTGTTAAGTCGTTGTGATGAAAACATTCATGGCCGACCCACCAGTCAATTGTGTCAGATATGAAGATTTTAAACCCAGCCATAGTACTTCCTCCTTTAAAATAAGTACACAGTCAACAATATGAAATTACAAATCGTTATATTGAGTTTCATATGTTTAGTGTTATTAGATAATTTCTTTTTGATCGGTCTGTTTAATGGAAAAACTGAGATAAGAATATTTTTAGACTAACTTTGAGGGGAGATAGAAAAAAGGGGTATTTTTCAATGGATTATCGACAATTTTTTTTTATTTCTTTATAACTTTCAACTTAAAAAAATATTATTTGATCTTTATCAATATATCTATTCATCGTAAATATTTCATATATTCCTTCCAATGGTAAAACTGGAATTGTACTGTTTTCACTCCTCCAGTTTCTTATGGCATAAATTTCTAAATATGATTTCTTGTTCGGACGGACAGATAGACGGACGACGAACATCAGATAATAAAAAAAGCTCTATTGACCTTTGATTTGGGTGAGGTAAGAAAAACTTAATTATACTTAATCAATTGGTATGAAAAGAGAGTTATAATGAACGCCCAGATAATAATTTCGATGAGTTTGTGTTCTTCGGAAATGCCCGAGAAGTATCGAATGTCCTCACCCTCACACTCCACCCCCACGTCCTCGTTGTGGCGACAGTTAGGCTGATTCTTGAAGGCGTTCCTACATGACGTCAGGTCAGTCTCGTTTCCGACACACATGAGGTCATCGAGCAGAATAGGGCCACTTCCGGGTCCGTAGTGCGCCTCCTCGCGGACTCTCACGTTGTCTCTTAAAGATAGACCGTTTTCACGTTCATAGCTTCACTAGTTGTGTGAAAGCTATTTAATTTTATTTGCTATATTTCTTTTCTATTTATACATAATAAATGTCACATTTTGCCAATTTACTTTATAGTATTCCCCCAGCATTTTTTTAACTTGCCCCCTCCATATGTTATTCTAAAGGACATATGATATTGAGAACCAATCCAACAGAAATAAATTATTATCAGTATTATTTCAAAATCTTGTCTGATATATTAAAGAGAATATTTCTCATTGTATTGATCTTTCCTAAGCAATTTAGTCACATATATCAGTGGCGACTTACGGTAGGAGTCCCGCCATCACACACGCGACGGCCCCGTCCTTGACGTCAAATAGGTCGTCACATACCGTGCCCCACCCTGAGTCACCCAACAACTCTACCCTGCCGCTCCCCTCCCTCCCACCGCCCACCAACCGGATCCGGGCCTCGGTGTCTGTCTGTCCTGTAAAACAAAAAGAATCGCATTGGTATATATGTACACAATATACATGATCATTAGACAAATACAGATAGCCTAATTAATATATGTATTAAAATGAAATCATTCTGGTATATGTATACAAAAACAATGTACATTGATATGCATATATATCCTTTTAATGTCACCAATCTGAATGGGTTCATGGTTGGGAATTAAACTTTTTTTTGTATTTTATATCTTTACTGTTCTATTTTTATATCTGAAAGTTTAAGATGACGTCAAATATGTGTAAGTTATTTCGCTTTGTCGCTAAATTGTGGGTAAGACCGTGCAGAGATTTTTCTGAGATGTCGTATTATCACTGATATCAAAATTTACTGACAAGTAAATCTGATGGATCTTGACTCCCGTGTATATCTAGTCTGTATGCCAAATAGAATGAACTATGTTTGATAGTATTAGATTATCTTAAGCGCAAGTTATTTCCCATTGATGAAATTCTGAAGACATCGGGTGACACACATGTATGACAGTATGGCTACGAAGGTGAATTATTTTTGCTAAATTAAAAATTACGAAAAACCATCGCTACGGAAAGAGCGTTTATGCATTGCATAAGTAAAGAGGTTTACCATTTGACAGGACTTCCTTTTAAAAAAAAAATAAAATGATAATAAGATACTTAGAATATGACACCCGGAAGGAAATAAAATCTATATACTACTGGGTTTTTTTTCTATCTAAAGATATAAGTAAGAAAAACATTTTCGTTCTTCTGAATTTATCGGGGGTAGAAATGAGGGAACGTGTGAAAAAATAAATCATGGAAAATTTGCTATCTGTTGATTTCAATTGTTTCTCACTGACATGTTTGTGTTTTTATTTTTAAAAAATCAACAAGTGGTGGAACCTGAAACTTGTGACATGATAGACGGAATGACAAAAAAAACCCAAAAAACCCAACACCCCCTTCCCTTTCTCATCATAATCTCTCTCACACGATTTTGATGTATTGTAAAATTCAAAAACGGCAACATACTCTCCTGATAGAAGATACGCATGTGAGACACGCTTTGCTCCATTCCTAGGTCAACCTGCCACCATGCGTGACGCTGACCGGAAGCTGTCATAGTACAAACGGGCATGCGCTGTTCTTTGATTCCGTCAACTACTAGTGTACTGGAGTCCATGGATATTTGAAAGTTGGAACTTATTCTTGTGCTTTTCTTCAGAGCCAAATTCTCTAAATAAATAATTGAAAACTAAAATTGTTGAGCATCTGATTCAGTTGAAAAACATAAGTTTTAGATTTTTTTTTAAATCGTTTGACATATATACATATCTGTACTTCATTTATATGATACATGCACTAATTTTTTTATCAAAAATCAGAAAGAAAAAGGATAGAGAGAGAGAGAGATAGAGAGAGAGACACAGAGAGAGAGAGAGAGAGAGAGAGAGAGAGAGAGAGAGAGAGAGAGAGAGAGAGAGAGAGAGAGAGAGAGAGAGAGACACACACAGAGAGAGAGAGAGAGAGAGAGAGAGAGAGAGAGAGAGAGAGAGAGAGAGAGAGAGAGAGAGAGAGAGATTTTACTTACCGTATCCAAAAGATAAATGCATTCGCATGACAAACACAAAAGTCAGTGTTTTACATAAATCCTGTGATAACGTCATTGTTTTCGATGCAGAAACTATTTAGTTGAAGTCGTTGTTTGATATGAAATATAACTATATCATGAAGGTTGATTAACGTTTGAACAGGTATTCGATATTTTATAAAGTCTTTTGATAATATTGGTAAATCAGGATTTTTTTCCCATTTATTCTTTATCACAATAATTTTTGATAACGTTTTCCTTAAAAAAAAACATACATGAACTTTAACAAAACTATATATGGGTGTTCTCCTTCAATTAAAAATACCCCTAAAATTATATGTAATATAATCATTTTTTTTCAGATTGGAAACCTATTTACAAAACATAATATAAACGTAAAATTTGTACCTTCTGTTGATATCCTTCTCTCCTAATTCGGATTTCATTCAAAATCAAATTTGATATTAAGCCTGAGAAAAAGCGGTGTTTTCTTTTGAATGTTAAAGTTCGGAACAAATTCATTTGAATTTTTAAAATGATTTCAATGTAGTTTACAAATCTTTACAGCGGCGTTTGACATTTAATGTTATCGTAAACATTATATGGTTATTGATTGTGAAGCTATACATGCATCTAGGCATAAACTGACTGCACGCGCTGACATTCATTACCATCCGTCTTAATTAATTAGCGGACGTTAATGGCCGACCACTTTTTAATTCGTCTGGTATGATGATCGTTTTTGGGGGGTTATAAATTTTTTCCCTTTTGTGTGATGGATTACGGATCGGGACACGAAACACTGTCATTGTTTTGATAAATAAACGAGAACTATTTTAGTGGAAAAATTTTGACATTTTTGCTTTGACATGAGGATAAAAAAAGGAAACCCAATTATATCATGAACTGTTGTTGTGCTGTGTATTATAGGGGAAGCTGAAACGGGTTGTTAACTTGTTTATTTCATTTTTATAAATTTTGCTACAGTTGTTTAATGATTACAATGCTTAAATAATGAACTAATCACTAGTAAAACCATCTCAATTAATTAAACCAAAAACCTCTTATTATGTATCGATATTTTTTTTTATTTTTATCACAATGAAAATTTCAAAATGTATTATAATACATCGAAGGCACACGCTGATCTAGAAAGAGGACGGGGTCGGGGGCAGACCCCCACCCCGTTCACCCTGGAAAATTCAAATTCCTTGAATATACAGCAGTGTAAAATTACCGAAAATATGCTTCAACCCCCCCCCCCCCCCCCCCCCCCCCCAGTGACATAAAACGTAAATATCCCTCAACCCCCCCCCCCCCCCCCGTAATAAAAAAAAATTGGATCCGTGCATGGTAGTAGAGTGTGGTTACTTGTGTTTTGGGATCAATTTGGTGACCTGTTTATAAACAGCTTTTTCATCTTCTTTTGACTTTGTAGCCAGTAAATTCACTCCTCTCGTCCAGATCAATTCAGGTGGAATGGGACACCTCCATATTTGACGTACTGTTTATCGAAATAAACAATAAAATGAAAAGTAATTATATCAGTAGTTTCTATCCCAATATTGTCCCCTAACAGCATAGCGCAGTGGGTTAGAGTTTTACTACTAATCTGTAAGTCATGAGTTCGAATCCTGCTGGAGGTTTTACATTTTTTACCTCTTCAATTTTTTACAAAAGCTATTTTTTGGTTAAATATTGTAAAATTTGAAAATTCTAAACCGGTGAAAGTATTCTAATTATAATGTACTTTAATCCACATTAATATCGACAGATGTCCCATACCACCTTTAGGTATATTCATATACGAGCGTATTTTTTGACGGTCTTTCATCCAGAGTTATCTTTCTTTTCAGAAGATAACGTCTCCAGCTTGAGTGTTAAATTTTATTTTATATTCTCACCAAAATTGCGCAACTTTAGATACAGATAAATTTAGATACCGATTATAAATTCAAAACTAACTCCTCCTGACATCTCTTGAAACAACACTTCACTTAAAATTTAGTAGCAAAAATCACCGGTGCATCCAACAAGGCATAGTATTCTGTTTACGTCGAAGTTACACATGTACTTGAAAATCAAGCCCGGGCCTTTTCATCCCCCTCAGGAAACAAATTGCATCAAAATTCAAATGACCTCGCATTATTACAAAACTAGAATAGTCATACGGCTTACAAACTGTTTATATTCTTATAAAAAAAAAAACTATCCCCTGTCGCGGGCGGAAACGCCCCAAATTCAAAGGAGAATTATTTTTCCTCATCGTTTTTTAACCTTCAAGGAATTACTGAAGTGACCTTTTTTCTTAGTATATCATTTATTAGTATCAACAGAATTGTTATCTTCTGTAGATTAGGCTGTAAATCAAGTAGTTGAACTAGCATTTCATGCCTTTCATGAAAAGTACATTTTTATAAAAAAAAATTTTCCTAAGCTGCACTTAAAAACGCATCATATGTATACACAACCAACGTTTACGTCCTGGATTTTTTAAAAATTTTATTTTACCGAACGAATATAAATAATATTACATTTTAACAAACAATAACAAAAATGTTTAAAAACCGTTTAATAAAAAATGAATAAATAAGATATTCTAAATGATAACTAAGCGTTACAAGTATGTTAGAAGAAAATGTACGGGTTAAAATAAGTTAGGACAAATCATGATGCCAAAAAAAACTGCTACAAGAAAAAAATAATTAAAAATAAACCATCAAACATATAAAAAGCAGTCTAAAATGTTATTGAAAAAAAAAATAATAAGCCGATGTAAATCTTCTTTTTTGCACTACAAGTATAACTCCTTGCTGTATTGTTCTGATTTGTGAGTGTCTGTCACCGGATAAAACACTTGAGGTAAACCAAGATTTGTCGGGGAGTTCACGTGTAAACAAACAAAACTTTATAGCTGATCTCCATCACAAATATCACTTTCTACGAGGTTCCTACGCCAACAATGACAATTCTGTTTTGTCCGGAGTTCACACGATGCACTATAAAAATGTTAAAGGTTAAAGTTCAGATACTTTCGTACCTTCCTCGGTTTTAGTTTTAGTTTCAGAACCAGTTATTGGCTGGTTCTCGCTTTCCTCTTTAGCGCTGATTTCAATATCCTTTGGCTCGGTGTTCGATTCCGTCGATGTCGGTTTTATCTCCTCGGGTTTTGTTTCAATACCCGATACTAATTCCTTCTCCATTTTTTCTCCATTAGTATATTCTTTATTCACGGCGCTGTCCCCAGCTTTGGTATCCGAATCTTCCTTGTTATCCATGTCGTCTGCTTTATCCTTTTCATCGGGCTCGGAATTCTCCTCCTCTGAGTCTGAGTCAGAAGCATGCTCTAACTTATTCGGTACATCCCCATTTATTTTGCCAAGTTGTTCCTGTGAATCAGTCTTAAAAGTGATTATTTCTTTTGACCCGAACTCTTCTGTTGCGTGATCCAACAGAGCTAAAGCTTGCAGGGCGTTATCGTCCGTGTTGGGAGATTCTAGGTCTACGATGGTCTTATCCATCAGGAATTCCCCGGGAGACGAGGCGTCGTTCAGATTTTCAAAATCCAGTTTCCTGTGAGAGGCGTGTACCGTCGGGGGTTGGTTGGGGACCATCAAGTTCCTACGTTTGTTTTTCCTGTTTCGTCCAGGAAACACAAAATAAAAGTTAAAATTGTTCTTTTAATCATTCTGTAACATCCACACATTTCTGTTTTCCCAAAAGTAAAGTAAGCATATAGTACTGTTGGGGGGATTGGAGTAAAAAAAACTCTCCCTCTTCCCCTTAAAAAAAAAGAAAAGAAAAGAAAATCTTGTAGGGACACCTATATTTAGACTGCTTCACACCCCCACCTTAATGTTTTTCTGATCGGATAATGTTAATCCGGATTTCCATTTTCAAGTTTCCAGTTTCCATTTTTATCAAAAATCAGAAAGAAAGGGAGGAAGAGAGAGAGAGAGAGAGAGAGAGAGAGAGAGAGAGAGAGAGAGAGAGAGAGAGAGAGAGAGAGAGAGAGAGAGAGAGAGAGAGAGAGAGAGAGAGAGAGCATTTATACAGCATGAAATTAAGGAAAAGAACAAAGACTTAAATCAGTTCATCAGGTTCTTAACATACCTTCTGCAAACGCAAATCAGACCAATTGCTACAACAGCAACGAAGAAAACGACAGCAAATATGGAAACAATGACTGAAAAACAAATTGTATAACAATATATAAGACACTTCAAAACACCCTAATGAACAGAATTTATACCAATTACCCTGTAGATCCCATTCTTTTATGCACAATGCATTTAGTATGAAATAAGTGTTAAAAGATTATCGTGTAGGATACAGTTTTTTTTTACAGAGAGAGCAATCAAACGCTGAAGGATATGTATACATATTTTATTTCTAGAATTTGTTTATATTTAAAAAACATGTTTAAGGGTATTCGTCTTACTTGTACCAGTAGCGTTCGGATGCGAAATAGTGACGTCATCAATTGCTTTCATTCTAGTATGAGACGCAGCGGAGGACATAGTTGTAACCCTTTTAGTTGTAGGGTGTTTCATCATTTTGTGTGAGGTAATCATGCTTTTCTCTGATGTCATGAAATCAGTGGAGAGCCATTTATCTCTTGTTGATAATTTTGTCATTAGAACAGTGGATAGTGGGGTTCTAACGCTTGTTACCTCTGAACTTGAAGACTGTGTCGGTTTAACACTACCAGTTTCTGTTGAATCAACTGTTTTCCCTGAAATTAAAGACTCCGTGGATTCCAAACTCATTGTTTCTGATGGTAGCATCGAAGTCGACAAAATTGAAGTCTGCGTCACTGCAATTATTGATGACGTCATATCATTCGCCTTTTGAGTAGTTACATTCTCTGTTTCAGTAAGTTCTCTGGAGGAAGTCGAGTTATAGGCTTGTGTTGAATTAACGTACGGGGTTTGTGTAGAATTAGTAGACATAGAGGAATCTGTCTCTGGTGATGACGTCACGTTTGATAAAGACATTTTTGATGTTGTTGTTATATTCACCTGACAAAACCCGAGTCTAATAACTGTGTTAAAAAATATTATTATTAACGCATGTACATGTAAAGCTCTCTTTCTCCCTATCTCTATCTCTATGTCTCTCTCTCTCTATTTCTGTCTGTCTGTTTGCCGGTCTGTCTGTTTCTCTCTGTCTCTCTCTCTCTCTGTCTCTCTCTCTCTCTGTCTCTCTCTCTCTCTCTCTCTCTCTCTCTCTCTCTCTCTCTCTATATATATATATATATATATATATATATCTTATTACCTCTTTTGTTAAACATACACATTGCAAAAAGTAATAGTTTATTACATGTAACATAAATATATTTCGTTAAAGTATGATCATATCAACATTTATTTTCATTTCCGAAATTATTAATCTAATATAAGGAAAGGAAAAACATGTTAATCTCTTTTCTGTCTAACTTGACTCTCTCTCTCTCTCTCTCTCTCTCTCTCTCTCTCTCTCTCTCTCTCTCTCTCTCTCTCTCTCTTACTTATCCCCTCTTTTAAGAAAACGCAACCTAGCCTAGATAAAAATTAATATGCTATAGTAAACAGTCGCTCATGTTTTTCACTGTAATAATTAAAAATTGTCATCAAAAAAGTACGTGTATCTCCTACCATGTAACAGAAATATCCTTAAAGCAATGCTTTTCTCCCTCATGTTGAGAAAATTAGAAATTCCACTTTGGTTATATCAACATCTATCTTCTACATTTTTTTTTTAAAATCTCACATCGTCGCTCATGTTTGATTTAAGATATTACAAATTAAACGTTTTGCTCACTTATCCCTGTTACATCGGGGACTTCCGTTGTTTACGGAAACAGCTCCTTTATCTTTCATAAATGTCTGACGTCGTGTCGGTGTTATATGCATTCCCGCATTTTCCTACCCGGAAGAACAAAAAAAATCATAACTTCGTTGTTTTTTATAGAGGTATACGAAAGAAAAATCATGTGAACAACAAGTTAGGCTTATCTATTTTTTTTCTATTTTTTTTTTTTTGGATACATTGTATGCTTCCCCTGCAATACAGATTATCACTATTGTTGGTAGGTACTGCTGACATGGACCCATTCATGAAATAAAACAGGTTTTGGAAATGACGTTGCACTAGGCACAACTCAGTATCGGTCATTTTAAAGAACACCCAGCGGATAATACGCATTTTAAAACACCACATTAGTAACTTCTCGGGTCTTTCCAACAGACGTAAAACAACATCGAAATTTCTACGTAGACGACCCCCCATCCCCCCCCCCTTTTTTTTTTTTTTTTATAAAACTTTATACAAATGCGGAACATTTTGATATGTGTTGAGATGTTAGCTAGACTTGATTTAATTCAATGATAAACTCTAAAATATACCACAGAAGAAAAAGAATTAGGCTGTCAAGCCGATACTTATAGAGACAGCAAGCGACTCAATTTTGTATCAAATGTTAACTTCAGGTCCGAGAAACACTAGACTGGTTCTCTAAATGGTACCTATGCATCATCGGAAAGAGGACCAATTTATTAGAGAACAGCCTCTTAACTCCCTGCGGTTTTTAGTGTGGTAGTGTTTATTTTAGTCTTGTATTTCATACAGTGTATGCATGGAAGTGCTTCATGATGTGTGCAACACAAAATGAGAAAAATAATTGTCAGTTTTATTGACTTATGGGGCTATAAGGGCCAGGCCTTCATGTTGTTCAATTAACAATCGCCAGAGGTAAACATAGGGACCAGTTGTTCATGGAAAAAACAAAGAATATTGCATATTCAAAAATGCAGGTTAGTTGAAAAAAAAACAAACCTTAAAAAAATAAAGCTGAAAACAAAGAAGCAATGACGAAGGTCGTTGTCTCTTCTGCATGGTCGGATTCTGGATCTGAAACATATTCAGAACTATCAAAATTAAACATGATTTTTTTAGCTTATGGTAAAATAACACTCATTACCAGCAACAGTATATTCACTTCTCTTTAATTAAATGTCTAGTCGTACTAATTCCAAATAAATCATTGTCTAAACATGTTCTATCAGATATATTATCTTGTGAAAAACAAGAACAAAAAAATAATCTGAATGCTGATCGTTTAGTCTCCCCTGCTGTGATTGAATTTCTATAGAATGCAGTATGTTTATAAATAATGGAGTTGTGTGTCATTTTATGATGTTACTTCATTGTACAACACTAATAGGTATCTAAAAAAGGAATATATTTTTTTAGGAAAATGAATTATTAACGCAAGAAATTTTGTTTTGTGTGTTTGCAAGTGTCTAACATTCACAAATACAGGTACAAAATCATTATCAAGATCTCCAAAACGTTTAATGTAATTTGTCTATATAAGGCTGGCGGGGAAATATTGCATGATACAAAGTGAACTGACTATTATTCAATACATTTGTATTTACATTTTTCAATGTCTTTGTCTGTGACAACACAACGAATAGATTTTGTACTGTACAGTCCAATAAATTCAAAGACGTACTGTTGGGGTGCAAGCAGGGTCTGCATAATGAAAAGAAATAAAAATCACATAATTATGTTAAAATTCTAAAATTTAATCGTACCATTGCTGAAAATTATATAAATATAAGTGATAAGGAATCATTCTTTGAATATTATGAGGGGATAATTTCGATCGTGGCGTGATCAAATCTATCATAAAGCCCCGACCAAAATTATAAATTATCACCTCATAATACTCAAAAATGATTCCTTATTCCATAATTCAGAGATTCAATGGATAAGCAGGAAAGAAAGCCTTTCATTTATAGGTATATCGGTAAGTTTAATGAATATCTAGAAATTGCAAGATAAAGAGACCCTGCCTCTCGCTTTTAGGACCAAAAGCAAATCGAAAATCATAAACTGAATGCTTGTAAGAATTTCATTTGAGCAGGCTGTTTTTAAGTTTATTCAATATCACATGCAAGTTGCTAAGGGTTTTCAAATATTAAGAATCGGTCTTTATTTATGCAGAGGATGTATTACATATATATTGTTTCTATTTCATGAATCATCTGACGCCATAAATGGCTTTATATACGTTTCACACTGTACATCACAATTTTAAAATTTAAAATTAGAATGGACTAATCATTGTAAAGGTGTAAAGTATACATATGTGGGTATTTGTCTTAAAAGAGTATTACTGATACATATTACATGCTTATCTACTAGATATGTTTTGTTAAAATTTCAGAAAGACACTTTTAAACCCCTATCAGAACTTAATTTTCTTTTTTTTTTATGATTAAACATAAATATAAAATGAAAGTATGAATAAATGCATACCTCTTTTTAAAATGATTGTTAACAAAGAAATAAAATCGAACGAGAGAGAGAGAGAGAGAGAGAGAGAGAGAGAGAGAGAGAGAGAGAGAGCGATCGTCCAATATCATATCGTGTGGAAGATTCTGGTAGTACTGATTGTCATATCCTGGAATCATCGCGCGGACAATGTCGTCTGCTGATACTCTGGAAACCATTTGGCGCCGTTTTAGTTTAGCGGGAAATCGATCGTTCCTCGTACAGACCGGGATATTTACAGCGGGCGGGATTCCATTCACATTCAACTCTCCTCTGTAAGCCTGGGTGAATTATCGTGCTTTAAAAGGTTAGTGTTATTTTTTTCAGATTATTATTTTTTTCCAGTTAAATATCTATAATTCATTAAATATCTAATATGCTTGCAGGCTCTTTACTTCAATAGTATATACTTTAATATTTGGTTGCAGATTTGCTTTCTCAGTGAATCGTTTTGAGGGAAAAAATATCCAACGCTTTTTTAAAAGAATTGTTAGTGAAGTCAAATTCATCACTTAATTCTCAAAATAAATTATTCTCCTTTCCTACATCATCATCATCATCATCATCATCAACAACAACACATCATCATCATCATCATCATCACCTTAAACATCCTCGTCATCGAGTCTTATTTATATGGTCAGTCAAAAATTTATGTGTTCAGGTGATAAGCCCCCCCCCCTCCCCTCTTTTTTACGACACTCATGTTATTTTGAAACATTTAGTTGTTCTATGGTATTTTTTTGTTTTGCAAAACGTAGTGCATATCTATTTTCGTAAATAAATTATGCACAATCAATAAAAATGAAGGAAACACATCTATTTAAAAAAAAAAAAACTACGCTGCGTATCGAACGTATAAATAATGCATCTGTTGAAACCATTCTAGTAATCCACGCGATACAGTTTAGATTAATAAGAGAATACTGAACAAAGTTGATCAGTTTTCACTCCTTCGAACTACTTTAAAGAACGACTTTGTTTATCTTTTTTTTTTTCTTTTCTATTGGAAATTACTCTTGTCATGTTCGTTACATTTATAATTACTATAAAATCGGCCGGTTTTTTTTTTTTTAAATAATATATTATTTGCAATTACAGACTTATTAGAGAGAGAGAGAGAGAGAGAGAGAGAGAGAGAGAGAGAGAGAGAGAGAGAGAGAGAGAGAGATCTGTGCTAAAAGCATAATTAGTATGGTCTGACTTTTGAATCATTTTCTTCCGCACATTTTCCGTTTTCTGTTAAATAATACGTGTTGTATGTCGTAATCTTTAATTTTGTGTTCGTGTTTCAATCTTCTGTTAAATAATAAGTCAGGGATTCTCTTGTTGCATGTTCCGAAGGGCGCTACAACGCTAATGATGGTAATAAGCGGGTTTAAGGGAGCTTTAGCCGTGGTATATATTCTGTCTAGATCTTCTTGACGCTTGAACAATCGATGAAAGGTTAACGAGACGCTTTTTCTTTGGGAATGATGAACGATAGACAGTTTGTCGATAAATGCTCCTTAACTATGAGGTGTAATGAAGAGCTAGTCTTTAAGATTATCGCAAAGAAGTCGTAGGTCTCGAAAATAATCGTAAGAAGTCTTGATGATAACCACAAAGGCCTTCTAGCTAGCCCATAATGTTACAAAGAAGTTATTATTTCTGAAACTTATCGAAAATATTTCATTTACAAGTGCATGTAAGTTCTGAAAATAATCGAAAGATGGTTGATAATTAAAGGGGATCGTAAATATATTCTATGGCTTCAAGATGATCGTAAAATCCGTCTGAAGTCTTCAAGATCATGGCTATCGGTTACAGTATAGAATGCTTTTCATTGTCATAAAATCCGTTTAGATCCCTCACACTGTATAATCCGTACAAATTTCTCAAAACCTGATTTCTTGTTTTCATGTTGTAAATATTGAATTTACCGAGTGGGTGTAACTAGTTGTCATGTTGTAAATATATTTACACCCATCTAGTAAATTCAAAATTTACAACATGATATTATCACATTTTGTTTACAAAACGTTCCTAATTAAAACGCAGATTCTTATTTAAGTCGAAGATTCGTGTATGTGTTCATTTTGTTTTAAATTGATGAACAAGTAATATAGTTAGGTCGATTTTAAATTGTAAAAGTATCAAAATTTACCCTGCTTGAATTTTTGAAAGATCTATTCATAATGCCTATGTTTAAGGCATAAAAAAATTCAACAGTGAAAATTCAACCGATGAGTCGACAATTAGAAGCATAATTTATACTGTATGTTGTGAAGCAATGGAAATCGATCGGCCTGCGCGTCTGCATGTATATGTCATTCACCAGAAATGAATAGGCAAACAAAAGGAAATTAGGTCGAAAGAAACACAAAACGCACAATCTGGAAATACAATTACATCAACTGATTGAATTAATTAATGTCCGGGGGAAACAAGCAAGCTCGAATTTCCTCAGTTGAGACGCTTGCAGTTCGGAATAATAAAACTCAGTTCCGATTTGCGATGAAATCACTATGCTTATGTATTGCTCACCGCTACAAAAGGGTGTCCCATTTACTTAGATGCTAATATAGATTCTACATTTCTGAACCAACATGAGTTAGATTTCCGCATTCGCATGTCGTGATACAATGTGCTCTGTGAAATTAAAGCATTTTTTATGACAGTTGTCGGTTTTATTACTTTTCATTTATTTCACTCAATCTGTTGTATTTTAGGGGCTTGAAGGCAAAAATTAAAGAAATCAAGAACTAAAAAACATTTGTATTTAAAGGGGAATATGAAAAAAAGATTCAATACTCTTCTCAAAAAGAGATTCCTATTCCTCGGGGAAATTAGTTTAAAATGGTTATATTTAAGGAAGTCTCAAATAAATTGACTACAAAAATCCTCAAATGGACGAATCGATTTTTTAAGTAGCTGTGCATTACTTCCAAATCAAATTGAAAACCCAGCGTAATTCATGCATGTATTTCAGATAAATC
Organism: Magallana nippona; assembly: GCA_033439105.1. Lineage (NCBI taxonomy): Eukaryota > Metazoa > Mollusca > Bivalvia > Ostreida > Ostreidae > Magallana > Magallana nippona. The sequence goes on along the minus strand of CM065917.1, from coordinate 41,806,824 downwards.
AGGTTTTACGAATAATGGTTTCTTCGCCATGGTGTACTCTCAAACAAGTGTTAGCAGTATAATTACTTTAGAAAGTGAATATTTTTTTTATATTTAAAATACGCATATGGGCCTTGCATCGCATCACGGGCAACAATTTTCTAAAATCCTTTTCTCAGAAGAGAGTGTGACATTAAAGACACTTTGTAGAAAAGGGGAGGGGAGGGGGGCTGTGATGTGGTGATGTTTTCGTATCCATTTGAGAATGTTTTGGTGAATGATCTAACGTCAATAAAATAAGCGTATATGTCAGATACTAAGCTCAATTCCAGGCCTCGGGGACATAAAAGTTAGACATTGAAGCTCACTTTTTTTCTTTTAAGTCTCACTTTCAATAAGGAGGCTGGATGGTCAACAAATTAACCATCAGTTAAATAAACCTAAAATTATATTTAAAAAAAAAATGATTTGTTTATCTATAAAACAGTATCTGAAAAAATCCATATATTTTACATTTTAAATTTTGGGTATTGTCCTATATTTTGATATAGAGCTGTTCTTCTAAAGAAGATCAATATAATCTTAAATTGGCCACGAAAAAATCCCTCTTAAAGGAATAAATAGTGGACAAGTGAGACGGTTGTCAAGGTGTTAACTTTGAATTTACTGGGTGGGTGTAAATACAAAATTAACAGTTGTCATGTTGTAAATTTTGTATTTACACCCACCCAGTAAATTCAAAATTTACAACATGACACGATGATCGAGAAATGAGCTCGTCCCCTAAGCCCGATTCAAAACTTTATTATAAATATACATAAACCAAAATATAGCACAAAATAAAATATAATCGTATAGGTAATTACTTCATCAACTTAACAAATTGTATTAACAAGTGTATAAAATAAATATGAGAAGTAAAGTTATTAGTAAATCATTACAACCAGTTCAAAAACTGATCTCTGTGTATTCGTCAGTTAGGTACTAGTAATTAAACCCGTTTGCTGAAAATTAAGGAGGCTGGGTGATCAACAAATTAACCATCAGATTTACCTAAAATTTTAAGATATGGTTTGTTTAGCTATAAACTATTATCAAAAAAAGAAAAAAACCCATATATTTTACATTTTAAATTTGGGTATTTTCTATATTTTAATACAGAACTCTTCTTTTAAAGGAGATCTATACAGTCTAAAACTGGCCACAACCATCGAGCCCTCTTAATTGCACCTAGATTTACTCATGTTCTGTTAACGCAGAAGATTTATTACATAGGCAACAATAGATTAAGGTACATACAAAGGTTGTGTAGCTCAAATATAAATTCGCAATAAGATATATAATATATTAAAAAATAATGTTACATAATATACAAAAAAATATTGATTCGCCTTGAATGCATGTAAATAAAAAAATCACCCGATGATTTTGCTTAATTTACACAGAAGTCGTTAAAATAAAATTCATTAAACAACGTATATTTATGTGCAGACAATCTATCCTATATAAAATTAACAATGCGTAAACTTATTATAATTATTTGTATATTCATGTTTATAAAATGACACGTAGTTCCATGGGCCGGTGGTTATTATGTTATTATATAATATACGTGTATCTATATTTGTTTATAAAGCACATGTCACTATAATAAATCATTTACTTACTTACTTACTTACTTATATAGATTTATTTAGATGATGTGACAAAGTTTGGAGTCAAATTTAAACTATTATATTGATTTTTTATTAGATGATAGACCTTATCAAATGCCAAATTTCCTATTTTGTTTTTTTTCTAAGTTGTCTTTTCAGCGAACAAATAAACATCCGATTGATTTTGCAACTGCACTGTTGTTTTATAAAATGGCAATATCCCTCTCAGCTATCGCACACAAAATTCGTTTTCGAACAATGACAGTTATTCTAAAATCAATATCCGGATTAACTTCTTTGAACTTCAGTGTCGAAGATAAAACCTACAGTTTTGACAGATGAATGAATTTCTATTTCCATTTTCTTGTTGTTTTTTTTCTTCTATAAATGGTAATAAATTACAGGGTAGCTTCAAATTGTGACTTCAAAATTGTTCATTAGAAGATGCATCCGTTTTTCCTTTCAAATTATTTCTTTATAAAAATACAAATACGCATGCGTTTATGAAACAACGTTTCATAAACGCATAAACGTTTCAAAAACTCGGTGCGTTTTGAGAAGCACTTACTTTAAGTGTCCTCCACACCTTTGGGAAACGTTTAGCATATCCCAAACTTCTATATTCCTTAGATATATGGGATTATACCATACTTTCTACTTGAAAATGACTGGAAAATATTCAATTTTGGGGAAAAATCAGCTTTTAAAAATTTGTCTGTACTACGCTTATTATTGAAGTTTTTGTATACTTTAAAGATAAAAATCAAATAATTCCATTCAGTTTCATATCAAAATCAATCTTTAATTTATCTTTAGTCTTCGTAATTTCTCGTTTCTGAAAAAGTAGATAACTGTAATTGTAAATTCATTGCAGTAATATTATTAACATTTGCAATAAATATAAATCTACTTTGACAAATAATAAAAAAAAAAAACAAAAACAAAAACAAAAACAAAAACCCAAAACAAAAAAAAACTTTAAAAAATGTATTGCCATGATAAGAACAAAGGCCTCTGCTTTTCTCGAACACGGGACCTGCAGATCAGCTGTCCGACGCTAAACCCATTGGGCTACAGAGATAGACAACAGTTGGGATAAAATCGCCATGTCATGACGTATTGTCAATAAAAGTAAAAGCCACGGGGTGTTGAGGACCCTAAAAGTCATACCAAAAATATACAAACTTGGTTCGATATTTGTTTTTTCTATGACAAAGTCTATGCAGATGTCGTTGTATTTTTTTCTTTTCCATTGTTTTACGATTGATTTTTTAAACAATGAATACGAAATGTTTATAATCACGTTCTCCGTTGACCGATTTGTTTATAAAGCCACTGCAAGTTTCTATTGAATTTATGTTTGAAATTGTCATTACATAATACAAAGGAGGTGAAGGTGGAGGTAGATTGCGCTGATGTCATATATGATGACATATATGGCATAGCTGATGTACATGTATTTGTAAGATCCATTAAACAAGAACATTAACCTGGTAAAAATATAACATGTCGGCTTAAAGTAGCTGCAGGCCTGTAGCTCCCGGTCTGAAAAATTTCGGATGGACGAACTGGAAGCTATAGTGCTACCCATAGTAAAAAACTGCAATTTACGGCGCACAAAAAATGTGTGTGTGTTTTTTTTTTTTTTGATTAACCTAATTTTTACACAAATGCTGTGAAAACAACTAGTACCATTAAATTTTTCAGTCAATATACTACTGATATCGTCATTTTACTTGCCTCAGACTTCCTCCTAAACATGCCAGGGGGGCTGTGATGTGGTGATGTTTTCGTATCCATTTGAGAATGTTTTGGTGAATGATCTAACGTAACAAATAAAATAAGCGTATATGTCAGATACTAAGCTCAATTCCAGGCCTCGGGGACATAAAAGTTAGACATTGAAGCTTACTTTTTTTCTTTTAAGTCTCACTTTCAATAAGGAGGCTGGGTGGTCAACAAATTAACCATCAGTTAAATAAACCTAAAATTATATTTTAAAAAAAAATGATTTGTTTATCTATCAAACATTATCTGAAAAAATCCATATATTTTACATTTTAAATTTTGGGTATTTTCCTATATTTTGATATAGAGCTGTTCTTCTAAAGAAGATCAATATAATCTTAAATTGGCCACGAAAAAATCCCTCTTAAAGGAATAAATAGTGGACAAGTGAGACGGTTGTCATGGTGTTAACTTTGAATTTACAGGGTGGTGTAAATACAAAATTTACAGTTGTCATGTTCTAAATTTTGTATTTACACCAACCCAGTAAATTCAAAATTTACAACATGACACGATGATCGAGAAATGAGCTCGTCTCAGTTTTATGGCCCCTAAGCCCGATTCAAAACTTTATTATAAATTTACATAAACCAAAATATAGCACAAAATAAAATATAATCGTATAGGTAATTACTTCATCAACTTGACAAATTGTTATTAGTAAATCATTACAACCAGTTCAAAGACTGATCTCTGTGTATTCGTCAGTTAGGTACTAGTAATTAAACCCGTTTGCTGAAAATTAAGGTGACTGGATGGTCAACAAATTAACCATCAGATTTACCTAAAATTTTAAGATATGGTTTGTTTAGCTATAAACTATTATTAAAAAAAGAAAAAAATCCATATATTTTACATTTTAAATTTGGGTATTTTCTATATTTTTATACAGAACTCTTCTTTTAAAGGAGATCAATACAGTCTAAAACTGGCCACAACCATCGAGCCCTCTTAATTGCACCTAGATTTACTTATGTTCTGTTAACGCAGAAGATTTATTACATACGCAACAATAGATTAAAGGTATATACAAAGGTTGTGTAGCTCAAATATAAGTTCGCAATAAGATATATAATATATTAAAAAATAATGTTACATAATATACAAAAAAATATTGATTCGCCTTGAATGCATGTAAATAAAAAAATCACCCGATGATTTTGCTTAATTTACACAGAAGTCGTTAAAATAAAATTCATTAAACAACGTATATTTATGTGCAGACAATCTATCCTATATAAAATTAACAATGCGTAAACTTATTATAATTATTTGTATATTCATGTTTATAAAGTGACACGTAGTTCCATGGGCCGGTGGTTATTATGTTATTATATAATATACATGTATCTATACTTGTTTATAAAGCACACGTCACTATAATAAATCATTTACTTACTTACTTACTTATATAGATTTATTTAGATGATGTGACAAAGTTTGGCGTCAAATTTAAACTATTATATTGATTTTTTATTAGATGATAGACCTTATCAAATGCCAAATTTCCTATTTTTTTTTTTTTTTCTAAGTTGTCTTTTCAGCGAACAAATAAACATCTGATTGATTTTGCAACTGCACTGTTGTTTTATAAAATGGCAATATCCCTCTCAGCTATCGCACACAAAATTCGTTTTCGAACAATGACAGTTATTCTAAAATCAATATCCGGATTAACTTCTTTGAACTTCAGTATCGAAGATAAAACCAACAGTTTTGACAGATGAATGAATTTCTATTTCCATTTTCTTGTTTTTTTTCTTCTATAAATGGTAATAAATTACAGGGTAGCTTCAAATTGTGACTTCAAAATTGTTCATTAAAAGATGCATCCGTTTTTCATTTCAAATTATTTCTTTATAAAAATACAAATACGCATGCGTTTATGAAACAACTTCCGGATTAACTCGGTGCGTTTTGAGAAGCACATACTTTAAGGGTCCTCCACACCTTTGGGAAACGTTAAGCATAGATGCCCAAACTTCTATATTCCTTAGATATATGGGATACTACCATACTTTCTACTTAAAAATTACGGAAAAATATTAAATTTTGGGGAAAAATCAACTTTTTAAAATGTGTCTGTACTACGCTAATTATTGAAGTTTGTGTATACTTTGTTTGTTCATATATATATATATATATCAATATAAGGTAAAAAACAAACAATTCCATTCAGTTCCATATCAGAATCAATCTTTAATTTATCATAAGTCTTCGTAATTTCTCGTTTCTGAAAAAGTAGATAATTGTAAATGTAAATTCATTGCAGTAAAACTATTTACATTTGCAATAAATTTAAATCTCCATTGATAAATAAAAAGAAAGAAAAAAAAACTTTTAAAAATTTATTGCCATCGATAAGAACAAAGGCCTCTGCTTTTCTCGAACACGGGACCTGCAGATCAGCTGTCCGAAGCTAAACCCATTGGGCTACAGAGATAGATAACAGCTGGGATAAAATCGCCATGTCATGACGTATTGTCAATAAAAGTAAAAGTCACGGGGTGTTGAGGACCCTAAAAGTCATACAGAAAATATACAAAATTGGTTCGATATTTGTTTTTTCTATGACAATGTCTAAGCAAATCTTTTCCATTGTTTTACGATTGATTTTTTAAACAATGAATACGAAATGTTTATAATCACGTTCTCCGTTGACCGATTTGTTTATAAAGCCACTGCAAGTTTCTATTGAATTTATGTTTGAAATTGTTATTACATAATACAAAGGAGGTGAAGGTGGAGGTAGATTGCGCTGATGTCATATATGATGACATATATGGCATAGCTGATATACATGTATTTGTAAGATCCATTAAACAAGAACATTAACCTGGTAAAAATATAACATGTCGGCTTAAAGTAGCTGTAAGGCCTGTAGCTCCCGGTCTGAAAAATTTCGGATGGACGAACTGGAAGCTACAGTGCTACCCATAGTAAAAAACTGCAATTTACGGCGCACAAAAAATGTGTGTGTGGTTTCTTTTTGATTAACCTAATTTTTACACAAATGCTGTGAAAACAACTAGTACCATTAAATTTTTCAGTCAATATACTACTGATATCGTCATTTTACTTGCCTCAGACTTCCTCCTAAACATGCTAACCGACCTCGGCAAATGAAACATACATGTATTAATTTACATCGAGATCGAGAGTCGCAATTTTTACGTGTTAACAAACTGCACCACTTTTTTTACGGGGTTGGTGATGGTGTTTAAAAGAATATCAGAGGCAAGTGAAGTAGCGATATCTGTAGCAAAATGTTTGAATTTTTGGGAATCAATTATTTGTACAATTATTTGTGAATCGGAGGTCAATCAGTCCAAAACTAGCGCAATTTTTTTGGCACCGTAAATTGCAGTTTTTTACTGTGAGAGGCACTGTAGCTCCCAGGTCGTCTATCCGATTTTTTTCAGACCGGGAGCTACAGACCTGCAGCTAGGCCTAAAGATAAATATTGTCCTTTACAGAGGACAAGCATGGAAAATTAAAACTTCAATATATTCCCATAATAAGATTACCAAAAAAAAACAACAACAAGGTAACGAACCATCTCCCCCGGACAAACGTAGTTATTCCTTGGACCCCCCCCCCCCCCACCCCCAACCTTCCTAGAAAAAAAATTCTGGATCCGCGTATGCATGTCCCTGTATTCCGTTGTTCTTTGCAACGCACGTGTTCTTATTGTCCTCCAATGGAACCCTCCGCAGCATCAGATCATTCTACAATGAGTTATCTATACTTGTGGTTTTACAGACCAATGAATCAATGGTAAACACTATGTCTCCAGCAGCCTCTTAAAATATAACCCCAACCCTAAAACTCGAATTTACATCAAAAATGTCTTTTGTCGAAACGGAAAACTGTCATGTTGTTTACATATCCATTATCATCGAATGACCTAAAACACACAACGCACGCGATATGTCTGACTGTATTGTAATTATTTTCACTTCTGTATGAATGTCTTGTATAACACGATTAATGAATTAGCTGTGATCCTGCTCTGCCTTATCCATTAACGTATGATATGGGGACATAGGCATTTTGATTTCAGTATTTTAATTGTACATTTTGCTCAAAAAGTTACCTTCATCATATACTAGTAAGAGTTACTTTATTAAAATTTTAATTAAATTTCAAATTAAATTACTCAAGGTCAAATAAATGGTCAAGGTCATCCAACACGTTCAAGGTCGCACTAATCGTACATGTTCTTTATGGGTCTAAAATTATCTATATTCAGTAGTTTTTTTTTTAATATTGCATTTGTTAACTGCTAGGCCTACCACTATATAAAAAAGTTTTTCTACACAAAAAAATCAGTGCATGAATTCTAGTAATATCTGCATAAATACTAGGCACAACAGTGATTGTCATACAATGGATGTACATGTTTTGTGGTTTAATTCTTTAAATCGGTCCGGGATCGGTCCAGGGTGGAGATGTTATCATTTACACAGAATCGTTGTGTACCTACAGTGTACTAGTGTTCATTCTACATATATATACATAACTTTCTTACTAATGATACCGACCTATTAAACAACTTGTCTATTCCGACACCAAACGTCCTTCACCTTATAAATCCGGAGATCGGGTCGGTCAAAACATTCCTCTGTAGGTCTTGGGGATGTAAAACATGACCTGGCTAGTTAGATGCAACCTGCTTCTGAGAGCCAGGTTATCGACCTCTAATTAAGGGTATAAGTATCTTTGTACCACTCCGAACTCTGCAGGTAATGAGACGGCAAAGCCCCCGTAAAGACACGGCAAAGAAAGGAGTTGCAAAAGATGCTGAACGATTCTATTTAAATACTCGGTGATGTAAAAACTGTTCCTGTCACGTGTCTGTCTTGACCAATTATTTTAAGTGTTGTTTTTTTTTTTTTTTTTGTATTGTTTTGGGTTTTTTAAAATACACTCGATGATGTCCCCCGAAAGGTCAAAATTTACACATTATTATGCATATTAACGTGTTGAAATACTAAAGGTGTAAGCAGTTGATCTAGTACAGGCATTTTCAGTTTATTAGCAAAATGTCTTAATTCGTTAGTATAGATTTAAAAGATCGTTTTCTGACTTATCTGGGTGGGTTCATTTCGTTTGTCCAATGCATTCTTCAATTTTGTATATACATTAACTATGTGTAAAATAAAGGTAAATATAAATCTAGTCTCAACTTGCATTGTGTGTTTTATCAATGACACATTTTTATTCATCTTTTTTTTTAAGTTGACGCAACACAACGCGAAAAATAAAAATTGTTTAATCAAAAATTTATAACAAAGCTGAAATGATATTGATCTCGAAAGTATCTAGGGATCTTTAAAGAGTTCTTGTCTAAGAAGAAATAATAGAAATACGTATCAGTGTGTGAAGAACAATTGAAACCGATGTAAGAAATAGAAATCTCATTTCTTTGTTATGATATAATCTTCATATTTGATCCATTCAGAAATTCTCATAACACCTTGAAGAATGTCTTGACTTTATCATCCGGGGACTTTTAGGTAACTTGTACTGCAGAATTCTCAGAAGGTTTATTTTTTCAGCAATGTATTTTAACATGACTTCACACAGGGAGCGTTTCAAAACAACATTTATTGGAACTTTTTTTTTATTTGAGTGAATAAGTCAGTATCCTTTCGACACGGCGGTATTTATGAACTCATAAATATTGAACAAGACATGTTGGAAAGAGAACCTTGGGTTCTTAGCAAAGAATCATAATGCTTCTGTTTTGCTTTTGTGTTTTACTAAGCTTATGATATGGTGGAATTTTTCTTTAAATTTACAAATACTTTTTTTACTGTTACAGTTCCCTTTTTATATTCAAAAGGGGTGAGGGTATTAATTAATTTCTATCTTGGGTGGTTGCGGGGGGTATAAGAATTTAAAGCTTTTTATAATTCCGTTTTTACCTTCTGCATTAAGCACTACATGTGCAAATGTAGTACAGGCCAACAACTACCCATTTTGGTGCAGAAGTATTTTGATCAGTCAAAGAGAGCGCTTTGTAGATTTGCACCTTCACAGATCACACGGTTTAGGCAAAGTTTTATAGAGAAGCTTGTCGACCATTTTGTGTGAAATAAATCTCTATTGGTTAGTACATTATCCTCTATTTATCCTTCTACTTCATATCTCGAATTTTATTGAATTATAATGCTTTATTTTGCAGTAAATGCCTCATTATTATCCGTATGATCATAACTAATAATTGCGGTATTTAACAACCAAAAAAACATGTAACATGAAAGAACGTTATACCATTAGATATACCAGTCTATGTATCTTAATTTGATGGGGAATTATATTTTATAGAGGCTTGCTCGATAACCATAAAGTCAGGTATATCAGCCTAGATCTGGATCGGCTTAGTGTGCAATAGGTCGGAAGGTAGAATGCGAAGAAAGAAACCCCAAGCGCTGTGATCGCCCGACAATTATAATCATTTAATTCGATCTCTTCCACACACAATCAAAAAATTTCGTCCCAACGATCTCGCCTTTAATAAGGAGTCCCTTTAACTCTCGTCTGGTAATTGATACGCCTGTGGACTTTATCGGAATCGATACCGTGTTCAGTTCTAATATTATCTTACCAGTTTAATTATGCCGTACTGTGACTATTCATCATCCTCCGATGAAACACGTTTTAATGCGTTTGGTTTGTAGATTACGGCACTCTGGGTTTTTCAGGTGCTTGAATCTGTCTCTTAATGAACACAGCTTGCCATCTGTAGCATTCGTGATATCATTTAGACGCTTAGACTGTCAATTTCAGAAGTGGCCTCGAGCCTTCAAAGATGGCGGCTGTAATGGCCTCCGTAATGCACTCCCCCCTCTTAGGACATCTTATCTGAGTTCCATTCGAAGCGCTTCAGGGATTTTCGATAAAAAGAGTACAAAAGATCGATCTTTGATTTGTTTATCGACGCTAGACCGAATACCCCATGAGGATTATAACTTATCTCAACACCAAGGGAGGTATCAATGATGGAAATACCGACCCTATAATTTCAGGATAGACCTGTTTAACCTGTGCTCCCGAAAACATATTATATCTACGCAGTCACAGAATATATCTTACGATCTGCATGCCAATAGCAAACAATTTTGATTCTTATCTGCTTTATATAATTATAATATATTTGTTCAACTATAAAAAAAAGGTTTGAATTGTTTTTCTTTCATTTTCTCGGTAAAAATTTATAAATCACCACATTACCGTTTTCAGTAAAAAAAAAAAACATTTGATCTACTCTATTTTGATTTAGTAGACATAGTTTTATAATCAGTCCAGATGCTAACTTTGCAACGCACGATTTGATTGGTTGTTTGTTGATTCTAGTCCGTTGGAGTATAATGATGCCTAGTTCATCAATTTCCTACATGTATGATCGTAAATTGGCATTGATTGCAAATAATTCCATCAGGTAGTTAATCGCAAAGAAAATATTTAATGACTTAGTGTGTATGTTACATGTACAAATTGTGCGCCAGAGTTTGTAAGAAGATGCTCGTATTGAAAACATCGAACTTTGCATACACACTCCAACTCAAAGTTATCATTATTGTATCTTGATATATTCTAATTTATCAATATTATCAAATAAATGAAACATAATTAATGAACGAGTTACCATTTTGGTTGCACGCGGCATCCTTTTCTTGATATTGTTATTGCAATTGCAACTTCCCGGACATTTCCGGCAGAGCTCAGAGGGTGCTTTTCGAGCTCTGTCGGAAAGGCCCGAGAGGTTGCGAATTTGATTGTAGCCAAGGTGTGTGTTACTTCGGAGCTCAGTCACTAGAATTTCCTCTGCTCTCATTGAGCAAGAATACCTATAGATCCTAACAATATTCTGAAGAAAATTTCACGATATGTAAAATTTCCTATATATATATGTGGGGTTTGTTTTGTGATGTAATTACCATTTCATATTTAGCTCATTGTTCATGATTTTTCAGCTTTGTAGACTACCCCAGACAGTTTCGTGCTTAGAGTTGACAATGCGTACCATGTGCATGTTGCTGCATGCAGTATTACATGTCTATAGTTTACTATCATTCGTCCACCTTCTCCCGTCTGTAATTTGCAATTCAATGTGTTAAGCCAACGCAATAGTCAAAGTCGTATGTTTCGCATTTAATTCTCACGGTAATCTTTGTCCGTCCTCATGTACTAAACATTATAGGCCTACGTGCTGCATACCAATTTGAAGAGGGAGTAGATATCCCTTTAACTAATGACAGTCATTAAAATTTAATCTAAAATTCATTTATTGAATTTTAGCAACGCGCTCACAAGCCTTCAAACATCACTCAGTTCTGTATCCAATACTGTTCCATGTTGTGTTTTTTTTTCCAAAGCAATCGGAAAATCTTAGACCAAGTATCTGAAGACATTTTTATTTTTTTTCAATTTTCAGATTTTTATACGTTCCATTATGGCAGAGAATCAACTGTCCGATTTCCAAACAAAAAAAGTTCTTCGAGTCTTCAATATTCTTTATGGTAAGAGAGAGAGAGAGAGAGAGAGAGAGAGAGAGAGAGAGAGAGAGAGAGAGAGAGAAGTAGTCATTTGGTGCTCCAAACTAAGCCGGTTAAGCCAGTTTATCTTGCTGTGGTGCCTGCATTCAATCAATCAACCGAACTTATCGTTGAACGATCACCTCAAGGACTAGACTTGTTTTCTATGATGTTGACCTTGACCTTTAAAGATCGACGGACAATCATTAACAAATAGATTATGGTATTGCGTTATATTTACAATTTCCAGTGTCTTTGTGATAACACTACGAATCAATTCTATAATGTACAGTCCAATACATTTCATCAATGACTATTTTAATATTTTATCGTACAACTGTTGAAAATTATATAAATATAAGTTATAAGGAACCATTCTTTGAATAATATGAGGTGTTCAAATACGGTCGGGCTTAATCGAATCTATCAGAAGGCTCTTCGGACTTAATTAGCTTTGATCACCCCAACCGCATTTGATCACTTCATAATACTAAGAGACTGATTCCTTATTTCATAGAAAATTCGAGTGAGTCAAATCCATTTTTTCTTTGATTTTTGGTTAATTGAAAGTTAAACAATTCCATATCGTACAAAAAGGGCATCGAAAAGAAATGAAGTATTTCAATTTCAATATCTGACAATTTCTGATGAAAAGCAAATATTCACACCCCTTCACTAAGGCCTAAAAAAATATTGTGTGTTTATGGTAACCCGACCTAACCTACAAAAATGCCCCGATCATTTTTAGATATCTATTTTTAACCGATTGTGATTTTCATATTATTTCAATTAAAAACCTGTTTTTAAATATGACACAAAGAAACATTCTAAGGATTTCATATTTGTATTTGTGCCCTCATGCAGAAAAAAATATGATAAAATAATTAAAAAAATCCCTACCTACCTAACCCAATTTTTTTTATCAGTGTTATCCTAAACACTCATTTTTTCTTAGGCCTAAAAACAACTATACATTAAGGAATACAACTGGAAAATAAGCAATCGATTTCTTGAAAATATATTTATAATAATTACATGTTGTTCATGGAAAATAACGTTATATTTTCGTATTCATTTAATTTTGTTTAAAATTTTTCTTAAAAATAACAGTACAAAATCCGTTCGGGAAGTCAATCGTTTCGGTGTATGATATCGAACAAATCGGTTCTTTCATTGACCAAACTCATCAAATAAGATATTACAGAAAGCTGGAGAAGTTTATGATAAAAGCAAACAAAGAAGCGATTCATCTGTCAGAGTAATATTCAATCGAAAAGAAACGAGTCGTACACATAATCACAACCGCGCTCCAAATACAACTCACATAATCAAAATATGGCGAACTGGAGATTGAAAGGAAAATGAATTCTCTCGATTTGATATACTGTTCAAATTGGACAATGACGGGGCGCGGGAACTAAGACTTTATTACGAAGCCCTCACAACTATAATTACTATCAGGACGGGAAATGTTTCGCTGCTCATTTCATGTTTTTCTCTTTCCATCGTTGTAATTATCAATATTTGCCAGGATGGCGGTAAATGACAAAACTATGATTAAGTTGGAATCATCGTTTTCGAGTTGGACTTGGATTTGTTTGGAGCTTGACTCGTTTTCGACCTGAATTCGGGGATGCTATATATATATATATATATATATATATATATATATATATATATATATATATATTGAATTGCTGCAGAGACATGATTTCTTGAATGTGACAGACCCTCTTTGTAAATGTTTTGAGTTAAAATAACCTTGATTTTCTTTTCCTTGTATTTTAAGGTCAATGTCAGTGTCTGATCCATACTTGAACTGCAAGGTCTATAACGGAATTGATTTAAGGACCTAAAAAATTAACATTTAATGAATTGTACTTTTTAATGACATAGCATGTTTGTTACGTAAGATGTCAAAGATATTGGATCAATAAAATGTCTTCTTTTTTTTTTTTTAAATAAAACGCGTGGCATTAAAATACAAATAAAACCCAAACGAATTCGTGGCTTATTTTTCAGTTTATCTGATTTTAAAATAATAATAGGGACGCCACCATATTTCCTTGGAGATTGTAGCCTTTACGAATTAATCAACAATGACATTCAACTCTACCATGATTTAATGTATAAGAATAGTCTATGCATTTTAACATGGATTTTGGCCTTTGAACATTTTATTTTATGGCGGATATTTTATATACACCCATCCTTAAATAAATGCTATTAAAATAGATGGTATGAGACCGGACTATCGGGATTAAATAAATATTGATTAGACCATTTTACGTCACTCCCTTCATCTATGTTTCGCGTTAAGAATGTTGATTCAGTAGTCCTAGCCTATTAGAACCATTTTAAACAAGACCTTGGACTTTCGGTAGGATGTAAATATCTTTTCTCGCGTCAAAACAAGTTAAAAATGACGCTGGTATCAATTGAAATATACACAAAATAAGTTGTCTTAGCTCAAAAGCCAGACAAATCTTGTTCATTTGCATCAAAGAGCAATGGCTTAGTGGCCAACAATGAAATAGACAGGCCTACGTCACAATGTTGTTTGACACAACTAGCTCCTGTTAAAATGGTTCTATTATGTTAAGAAAAATTCATAACATTTTAGCCTAAAAATTTAAATTTCATTCTGCATTAATGTAAAGCTTTCTTACTAACGAAGAATAAATGAGCATGCACGACCACCCAGCCCTCATAAGACTTCAGACGTGAGCGCAATGTCAATACATTCCCGGGGATTATTCTCTATATATCGTGCTAACGACGACATTGGCTCCAGATCACGGCTTTTACGGCCTTGTTTAGATGACACGTCTCCTCGTCTTTCTTTATGATAACAACAAGCGCCAATTTATCATCACTGCACGATGGGTGTGCTGGAGTTCCGTGGTATCTTATGTCACTCACTGGTTTAACTCTGAATAATGCGTCGATACACTTGGAATCAAAACGAGTTTCTTGATATGTTGTCGGATTTTTGTAATAAAAGTATCAGCAACACACAGGAATCGCAATTGGTTGCTAAAACCTTTACATTGTGCATTTCAAGATATATACCTTGTTTGTATAAAATATCTACTCAGGTAATGCTTAGCCTAATTGTCTCCAAAAAGAAACCAAATGTAGGGAGGTAGATTACATTTTGTATATCTTATTAACGTTTCAGGATAGAAACAAACTATTTAAGTGGTTACCTTGTGAAAAGTCGAGTCCAAAGGACGATTTTGTAATCAACTACTGACCTGTACCCAATACTCTCCAGTGTTTTTTACGTCATCTTTTCATAGGTTATTTTATCCGTTGATATTGTGACGTAACAGTGCACTAACGAGAACTGGTTTTATGCCACCAGTATTGCTTTCACATCAAGGTAAGCTCTATGTGTATGAGGCCTTGTGTTCGAACCCCAGGCTCAATAATTAGGCATAAGTCATAAATAGATGTATATCAGCTAACAAATGTTCATTCGGTAATTTGTGATTATTGTGTTTGCCAGGGGGTTCCAGGCTTATCTCCAATAGTTTTAATATGTGTTGGTTCCGGACCCTCCCCCTACCCTATTCTCTTTTGAGAAGTGGACAGGCATAGCCTACATCCACTTCTCTTCGGAAGCCCTGATATTTTGATTCTGGAAAACGTGTAAATGTCGGAACCTGAATTTTCGTAACAGACCTATAATTTCTACATTTAAAACATTGATGCACGCATATATCATAAAGAAATCAACACTAACCCACTGTTATATTATTTTCTAAACTTCTACATTCCGGGTTTAAATTATGAGATCGCTCACTATAGGTATATTTGACTCCAGTTTCCCTGAATTTTCGTAACAGACCTATAATTTCTACATTTTAAACATGAATGCACGCATATATCACAAAAAAATCACCGATAACCCGCTGTCAAATCATTTTCTCAACTTCTACATCCCGGGTTTAAATTTTGTGCATCACATTGTTTATCTAGGTCAGCGCAGCTTAAATGTTTGTTTTTCGGATAAAATTGGAAACGTTTTAAAGAAAATAATGCCGAAAACGTCACTGAATCAACTTAATCTTACAATGTACAAACAAATAGTGAGTCACAAAATTACATAGTGGTATTTCTTCCCTTTTTAACCATCTCTTTTTGGTGACAAACCCCAAATTTGATATACATCTATTCGTTCACTTTAAAACGAACTTTGATAAATATAGCATGCAAGAAAGATTAAAATCATTTTTTGTGACACAATTATTTAAATGTATGTATTTTGCTAATGTTCTAAAAATAATAAAACCATTCTCTATACCTCTTTAAATCATAAGTAAAATACGTTTAATCTAAAGTCTACAATCATACACAATGAACAATATTTTTTCTAGTTCTTCCGATTTTGAATTTTCTACTTTTTAAACCACCTATAGTGAGCGATCTCATAATTAAAACCCGGAATGTAGAAGTTGAGAAACTGATTAAAGAGCGGGTTAGTGTTTTATTTTATTGTGATACATGCGTGTATTAATGTTTAAAATGTAGAAAGCTTGCGAAGAGAAGTGGATGTAGGCTATACCTGTCCACTTCTCAAAAGAGAATACCCCTACCCCTCCTAGATCCGCATATGATACTGAAAGATTATTAACATTAACAGGGGTTATTTTTTCAAAGCCAACCGTTGTAAATAATTTTAAAGAGATAAAGGGAAGTCAAAAGTCGAACGTAAAAGATCCCTGATTAATTATCTTTAAGTTTACAAAATAAATGTGAAGTATCAAGCTTTCGAAGCCGTATTATTTTTAGAATTAGAAAAAAAAATATGATAAATGCTTATATATAAGGCTACACCACATGACAATACTCTTAACATTGCATGCTTTTTCTCATTTTCAGACGTACTTTTACTTTGATTGAGTTGTCTTGGAAGCCATTTCTATGTTGTGACATATGTCCTCAGACATTGTCACGTTTTCAAGCCACTGTCAGGCGAGATGACAGTTTTGAAGTAGTCTGGGTCTCTCGGAGGCTTTGAATTATGTGGGTAATGGCCGCGACCAATATAGCTTATTGATCCGCGGGAAGAACTGACAAGTCCTCGTGTCAGAGAAATTCTCACTGGGATTTTGTTTGTAAATAATGTCTTTTATTTTTACTCTAAATTGTTGATCTACAGCGATCTTTAGCTCTGTTGTTATTGACGTTGGAATCCATGCAATGCCGTGATGCGGCTAATGTTTACCATGACTCAGCAGAAAACAACAATGGAAGTTTTATTTTTATCCACAGAATAAATGATGTTGCATATACACAAACCGGGAAGATAATTATAAAAGAGCAATTGTTCATTTCTTTAGAACATCTAAATGATGATTTCCAAAACTGATCAAAATACATGTATTGCATGACATTTCTGTAACATTGGGAGTTCTTAAACATAACTAACAAACAAAAAAGATTGGTGATCTCATAGAAATGATCATTAAAGAAAAAACCAATATACCTTCCCAATTAGAACGGTGTTTAACAATTACCCATGTGACCTCCCCTTCAGTATAAAAAAACATACTTTTTGTAACGATCTACACAACAACTGTATAATATCATAATAAACAGTAAACATAAACACTCTAGGGAATCACGTGTCTTCGTATCGTCCTATTCTGGCCATAGAGTAATTGAACAGATTTCCCAGAGTTCCCCCGGTATCCGCCGTTAGCGTGGACGGGCCGTATAACGCTATAGAGCAGGACCTTATTGCGGTACTTCCCGCGTGCCTGTCAGCAACTGTTAGCCAATATGTACCGCCTGGACCTACTCCCACGCAATTGATCTAGTTTTTTTTTTTTAAATTTTCTTCTCTTTTCTCTTTCTTCGATTGTCAGCCATGCATTTCTAGTTTCTAGTATAGTAATGTAAGTAGCTCTGTCCTAATCGGGTTTATTTCTGACTGTCCGGAATCTAGGACAGGGCAGTAATATACATTTGAAGATTATGACATTGGATTGATTTGTGAATGACAGTAGATATGATCATTGGTCTGTACATACATCCCTTTTGTTTCCTAGTGTACCTATATATTGCGCTCTGTCACTGACTGCAGCCATTGTCATACGCATGCTTACATGGTAGCAGTCACTTTTTGAAATCGGGCCATGTATGAGAAATAGCACTGTATGAAAATATACAATGTTGTACAAATTATAAAGCTTATAATGTTGGTTTTTTTTTTGCTTATTAAATATTTTTAAAAAATGTTTAGATGGACTTTCGAATAACATGCACCATTCCGTATCACTACTGCAAACTTATTTTTAGCTAATATTAAGCTTACATATCAGCTAGCCTGCTTAGGGCCTTTCAATACGTAACAATTTCCAAACCAAGTGATACTTTGAGAGGCAAAATGTACGGTTTGTATTTTTTAAAAGATCGAGAGTGAATAAACAGCGTAGACTGCCTGTTAGGAATGATGAGAAGGTAAACAAAAAATAACTACATCAGCATTCATAGCTTTGTATTTTACAATATTCGATTTCAACTATGTAATCGAGTTCATGCGCTGCATGTTTGACACTTGAAAAAATATTGAGACAAGCAAATAAAACCACTTGTGTATTTTCCTGCCAGTGAGATGACTGATAGGGGATAACAAGAGGCCAGTCTATTCTATCTCATCAATGGTCTTTCTTCTGGCCATGCGCAGAACTGGGGGTACTGGGGGGGGGGGGGGGGTCCGAACGCCTCCCCTCCCTGAAAATTTCAAACTTGTTAAATTCACATAGTCAAGATCCGAAATTGAGCCTCGGATCATGCACGGCATCCCCTATATTTTGATCGATTATACAACTTTGTCATTTAGATAATCTAGGTCCTAAAAACTCGTGCTCAATCTACGTTTGGACGCCAGCTTATTTAATTTCTATGTATATTGAATGTAAATGTGGTGCCTAACTTATGGTAGAGAAAATGGCCAACTGTCTGTATATGCGCTTTATTCTGTTTTGTTTTTTCAGATAGAAATGATGACGGTGTCATCGCTAAAGATGATTTCCTCATCGCCATAGACGTGAGTTGGTTTCTTTAAAAAAAAACAATATACAGTTTGTTTTGGTATCCCAGGCATGATGTCTCTTTCCATCTCTCATTTCCTCGTCTATCAATCTGCCTGATTCATCTCTTTCACATTTTCACTCCCCTCCCCTCCAGCTTACTCTGCCGGTCTGATTCAATGCTCTCTCTCTCTCTCTCTCTCTCTCTCTCTCTCTCTCTCTCTCTCTCTCTCTCTCTTCGGCTGTCCCCTAAGTAATTGTGGGCTTCAGTGAACAGCTTCAAAAGAATACTAAATCTATTAATTTGACAAAGGTCGATACACAACCGCTAATAATTATACATAATGGAACTCCACCCGTAATGGCTTATTTACAGAGACAGAAAAAAATTCTATACAAAGATAGCTATGCGTCAGCAGTAAAAATACGTTTACTACCTCCTAACACAAACCGCAATCAGAAACAAGATATGAATTATTAACAGTTCATCATGGCGGTAATTCGATGGGATGTCACACCTTATTCTCAATAGATGGAAAAAAAGAAAAATTCATTCAATTTGATGACTTTGATAATAATAGATCAGTGAATTTCGGGTATTTTTTGTTTTTGGTTTGTTTTTTGTTTGTTTGTTTTTTCATTTGGGGGGGGGGGGGGGGGGGGGGGGGGGGGGGGGAGGTTGGTTATCCTTATTAAAAAAAAAAACATTTAAAATTTCATCTCCTTTTTATCTCTTTATCCCTCTCAATCTTTCTCTCAATCTGTCTTTACTTTTCCTCTCTATCTCTTTCTTATACATTTACAATAATGAGTATCGAAAGAGTTGTTTAATAAAAAAGGCCCATATTCTTAATACCTTACTTTTCTTACAAAATTCAATATCAAATATTAACAGTTAAGGTGTAGGGCATTGATTTTAAATGTTTTGAACAATATCCAATGCTTGCAGGCACAGACTATTTTGAAATGGTTTCAAATGTTAAAAAACATATACGGAAGAGAAACGTTTTCGTTTTAATTAGGAATCCATTGTTCTTTTTAGCTTTTATTGCAATGCGACCTAGAAGCGTGTAACTATGTGCCAAAGTCGCATTCACACGGGAATTCATGTCATTAAGACTTCTGGTTTTTTTCTGGGGAATTTGTTTTTATCTCTTTTAATAAAGATGGTTTATAGCTCTTTTAGTATTGATTGGTTGGCCTATATTATCTCGATTTTTTGCTCATTAAATCCGGGAAAGTGAGAAGGCTGAAAAAATCTTGATTAAAAGCTTCATTTATATAGTGCCTTGGATACATGTGTAATGAACAATTCTGAGAGAGAGAGAGAGAGAGAGAGAGAGAGAGAGAGAGAGAGAGAGAGAGAGAGCACATGGAGTGGAACGGATACCATTGACTTTGTTTCATAACATCTCTGTCTCTCTTAAATGCATTTTCTTCAGTTTCTCCAAGTCTTTTCTTCTCTCTTTTTTTTTTTTGAAAAAAAAGTAATAGCAATGTACTTTGAATTACAACACTAAGTTTTGTTTTAAAGGTATTTTAGTCATAATATATATCAAAGTTTATAGAGTGAATATGAATTTAACAACAGGCAAAGTAGCCTTTAAAGATTAAGATACAGCTATAACAATATTATATGTTTGTAGTTTTACAAAAACCTTTTTAAACTAATCTGAAGAAGTGTGAAAAAAATTGAAACAAAAAGTAACAATTTTTCATCATGATTGTAGAAGTTCGTCAGTGTCCTGGGCTGGCCCAAGGACGGGGACCAGTACAACAAGGGCAAGGACACACTTTTACTGATCTGGGACGACCTGAAGAAGTACGCCGACGAAAACCAGGTCAGAGTTTACAAAGGTCATCAAAAGTTTTACACAGGTCATTTGAAATACCCGAAAATGTTATGAAGGTCGATATCGATGTGGATAAAAGTACTATTTATTTTAAAATCAAAATACCCCCACTAGTTTAGAATTTTCAATTTTCACAATATTTGACAAACAAATACATGTATGTTTAAAAAAAAATTCGGAAAGGTAAAAATTAAACAAGCCTTAGCGGAATTCAAACTCATGATTTACAGTTCGTAGATAATACTCTAACCTATTGCACTCTGTTTTAAGTTTTACCAAGGTCATCTAAAAGTAGACTTAAAAATTGGCAAGGTTTCCTTATAATCTGAAAGAAATTTCATTTTAATGACAGAATTATTTTACTCAGCAAGGTTATTTTCTATTTACATGTCCGAGATTTTTACCCGATTTTATGGTTTTGTTTGAACATATTTTAGAGTAATTTAAAATGAGATTGGTCACAAATTCCAATAATAGCACCCACATAATTTGATATATACAGATGATAAACCACGTTAGAAGTTTATAATCCTCTGGGATTCTTTATAAAATGTTTCAATTCCTTTAGGTCCCAGTTGTAAATTTTAGATGTCATGAAGGGAAAAATCCCCCTTCTTAACTGTAAAAACTGCGTCTTGTATCGGTACATTTATATTTCACTCTACCTGTTGGTTATGTTAACATTCAATACTTATTTTTTGGATGTCGTCGGTCATACAACACACCAGACCGTACACCGCGCGTCAGCGCCATATTAACATGTTATTTAGTTCGCTTCCGCGACTAAAAAAATAGTGCCAGAAACGTTGTTGAGAATACTCTTGCTTATTAACGAATAATATATAATTTAGAGATTATTTTTCATAAGTACATAAAAAATTGTTTCTGTAAGTTTGAACGTTTCATTTTATCTTACAATCATAAATATATTCAAAACGCGTGATGCCGTTTATACTTGTGTTCATGCGCCGTGGCAAGGCTAAGTGTGTTTACAGGAAATTGAACGTCGCGAGTTTCCAATGCAAACAAGGGAAAATATACACTGAATGTAAATATAAATTTCTACGTAACAGGATGACAAAGTTTCCAAGGATGAGTGGGTCCAGATGTGGAGTGACTGTCTACAGGCCGTCAAACACGGCAAACCTTTTCCAGAGTGGCAGCAGAGGTTCATGCAGTTCATGTTCGAAGTCAATGACAAATCAGGTACGTGTTAACAAATGTTTATCAACATAAGTCAATTACTGTTTATAACGCACTCTTTGGTTGGCTTAAAGAATTAATTTTCACAAAATTTTGAAATTCTTTTCGCATGTTATATTATTTATGGGCATGCTTCAACACTGTTTTTATATTAAGAGGATAGAAATACAAGAAATTATTCTATTGCTGCTAAATTATTTCTCATAATTCATTGGAGTATTCGACGTAATTTGATTTCATGCTTTATGGTTTTAAATGCCTTTGCTCTACAGCATTACGTATATTGAGATCAGTCCGTCCTGTTAAACGCAATCCTTTTTTATAAACTACATCTAGGCCTGCAAAAAAGCATTCACAGCTTGTAAATGGGTGGGATCCTTTCATTTGACAGTTTAACTCAAACATCAATGAAATATTTTAAATTAGACATCGATGAAAATATAAGTCGTTTTACAAGATTATTCTATACATTCGTGCGATTAGAAATTTGATAAACAAAATACTTATTGATATTTCATAATTTTGAGCATATACCATACTTTGGACTTTTGCAATGCAAACTACGTATTCATTTTCCTAATAGCGGATAACATCCTTAGTGCATCCGAATCCAAACTCGAGAGACTATGATAGAAGTAATCTTTGTCTGGATCAATTCAGCGCTTCCCTTAAAACTGTCAAGATTCATAAAGCAAAACGCCAAAATGACACTTATTAGAAATGATATACAGGGCGTGATTTTTGCTTTCAGAACCATTGTTTTGCGTCTTTTTAAACAGCCAAGATCGGCATATAGGTCGAATATATTATATATATTTTTTTATATTTCAGAATAACATGTAAGTGCAATTACATATACATAATTCAGTTATAAACTAAACGTAAATTCGGGTGATGCGTTCAACATTTTTAATCGAAATCGATCACAGAATTTCCAGGAACCTACCATCGTTTTTGAAAGTGTATGTGTGTGGGGGGTGGGGTGGGGTGGGGGGAGGCAGACTCCTCCATAAAATGTTGACCAAAAAAAAAAAAGAAATAAAGATAAAGGTAAATTCCTGAAAATCGTAATTCCGGGGGGGGGGGGGGGGGGTATAACTGTATTACTGTCATTTTCACTGTTATTTCTCTTATATTTTACATGCTCCGAAAAAATAGTGGGGTGGGGGGTTAACTTCATGATAAATTAATTTTCTGTATGAAAATTTCAGAAAAAAAATGTTTGCTGCGAGAAAAAGTGCCTGATTCACTCACCTATTCAAATTGAATATTTGTTGGGGTTTTTTTTGTGCATGTCTGAAAACGGTTTCAGATCAAATTTTGTCGGAAGAGCGTTTTGCCTCCAAGATACGATTATATACATGCTCGGATGCAGAAAATGTTTTCCAGGGGGGATGGTTCCAGTGATAATTTGGGATGTCAGGAGGTCCGAGGCATATTTTCTATTACTTTACTATATAAATTTTAGAAATTTGAATTATCGTGGCGGGGAAGGGGGTGTTCGGACCCCTGACACCGCGCATGATATAGACGAGTACATTGTAGAAATCGCAACAAGTACATGAAGGAATATCAAAGTGAGTCAAATCAATGTCTTGAGAGCGTTTTTCCCCTATCAATTTCAGGTGATGACGAGATTGACATTGACGAGTACACCACGGTGTGGAACAAGTCGTACGGGATCCCAATCGAGCAGTGTCGGGAAGCTTTTCATAAAATATCCGACGTAAGCAGGCTTTGTTGATTTGAACATATTTTATTGTTAAGGTGGTATATACAATAGGATCGGGCACAAGGTCTGTAAAATTAAAACGCTCTCTCCTGTGAAATGTTGACACAAACTTTACACTATTACAAAAAATGACAATTATATCTTTTTGTTAAAACAACTTCTTTTGAAAAGTTATATCAATTTACAAGGTCAAACTGAGAAAGACTTGAAGTTAAGAAAGTCTCTTTTTTCCTCGATCGCAACCGCCAGGATTCGAAAAAAAAAAACCAAAATGATGTTGGAATTATGTTAAGAGTATATGAAATGTTTAAGTTTTATACCATTCATTAATTTGTTGGGTCTTCTAAACAGTGGAATGTGACAGTCTCTTATATAGAGCGCAATTATTATATAGGTTTCTTTTTTAAATTAAAATTACTAAAAAGTTAATCAAATTATTGTTTAATATAAGGGCGTCACGATGAAGGCCTTCATTTTGTTCATTGAAAGTTTGTTTTCTGTAAGTGGGAAAGGCCTGAGAAATCTATAAATTCTGATGGATTTAATCTAACACTATTTGAGTTTAAAAGTTGATAAAGATATAACGCTTACAAAGAGGAATAACTTTTAGATCTAAGAATGTGAAAGTCGTTTTTGGCGTAAAGGGAAACTGGGGGGTTGAAAAAATAAAGATAATATTTACGCTGACAAAAGGATAACCTTCAAATCTAAATAAGTGCTTGGTCCGATTGTATATTAGTTATTTTGTAAGCTGAAAAAAAAGAATTGTTGTCTCTGAAATGTATATTCATTAATTAGAGGCATTGCAGTGAGATTTTTATTATTTGGTCATTTAAACAATATTTTTTATGAATAAAACGAATTCAAACATGTGGTTTTTTTTTTAAATCAAGTCATCCCAACATAAATTGTAAAATTGAAAATATGATAATATATAATCGAATGTGATTACATGAAACGCAACCAGGAGACAAAAACTAAATTAATTCTTCCTGTTTTAGCTTCCATTGTACATATGCAATGAATTTTTGTTTGATTCTGGTGAATGTTAATTATGTTTTAAGAGAGTTCATGTATTAAGAATTTTTTGAGACAGCCGAAAAATCGGACTAAGCGGGTTTATAAATGATAGTGACACCATCTCTGTCAATTGGGGTGAAACAAATTAGCTACCATTTAAATTTCCACTCTTCGATTAATTGTTTTACTTAAGAAATGAACTCAATGTCTACCCAAGTTATACGAGTATAACCTGGGTTGGGCAGTTTACGCTTTATGATCCGCGAAGCGGATTATAAAAAAGCGTAAATTGTTCCAACCCAGATTAACGAGTATAACTTGGGTAGATATTGAGTTCATTCCTTATAATTTAATTTTCTGTAATTTACTGTACAAATTGAGTGCGTTTTACTTTAAAAATGCTATTAATCTGTTCAAAATTCAAACGTAGCGTCAAGCGGATTAGTACGTTTTTGACGTCGGTGCATTGTCGCATGTCTTGTGACGTGCAAACCAGGTTATACAAATTTAATTTAATTTTTCTATCCAATCAAATGCCGTGTTACAACTAGAATTAAATTATATTGTTTTAACATAGTAGAATATTGTCATTAATGTAATTAATTTTAATTTAATTAACCAGAGAGAGAGAAAAAAAAATAAAATGTTGTTCTTGTTTTGGTTTTTTTTTTTCAGGGAAAAAACATCACGAGAGAAGTGTTTGAAATGCTCTGGATAGAATATTTTGTTTCTAACGAGAGAGCCGCCCGGGGAAATTACTTGTTCGGAATTCCGGATTTTATCTGAAAATTTCCAGTTTTAGATCAAGAGTTACTCCCCTTTGGTTGCCGAGAGAGATCTATCAACGTTTCTCCTAGAGTTGTCGTTCCTTACAAAGCGAAAGACGCATATAAATTTATGTATTAATTTAATCCCATTAGCTTACTGACATATCGTTATGCGTTCTGATAATTTTGAATTGGTTGTGAAAAAAAATATGATGCAGCTACAAATTGAACAAGCTTTAGTCTCAATGTGCATTTTGAAGTAAATTGCAGTAAATACATTTTATATTGCCGAGAATATTTATATATCCTGCTTGTAAAAAATATATAAATATAACAATTTCATAACTATGAAAATATTTTCTAATTGGTTTCTATGTTTAATCAAAATGTAAAATGAACTGTATTTTTTTCTATTAAGCTTAGTAGAAATGTGAGGTAGTTCGGACGGAATATCAAACGCAAATTTGAATATCAAACGCAAATTTGAAGAATTCATATGTAAAAGAATGCTGGATGGTTTTCAAGTTAAAAAAGAAGGGGCGCGAACTCTTGGACAGGGCCGAGGAGTGTGAGTCAATCACTGTATGTGTTATCAATTTGTTGTAGGAGAATATTTCGGTGTATTTAGGTCTTTTTACTTTTATACGTTTGGTAAATATGCGATTATGTGTTGTAGAGATCAAAATAGAATAAACTTTAAATCATGACGTTTTTGTGTTTTTAATTCCTTTTTCTTTCAGTACCGAAGAACATTCAAGGAATTCGAGCGACACTTCAAAAAGATAATTAAAAAATGGATGCTGCAGAAATAGATTATCAACCAATATGAACCAAAACAGAATGCACAAAAATGCATTAAATTGGAATACATGCACCAAATAACGAAATGTAAAAACCAGATTTGCTTGCTGACGCACATGCATTAATCATGAGGGCAATTGATAGCTAGAATCTGAATATGTTGGAAATGGAAAAGAACTTACAGTAAGATAGCAATCGCTTGGTTTGAAATGTCAGGTATAGATATAGCCCATCGGCTGTCATATTTTTAACTTACCTTAACGACAAAATAAACGAGATGAGTGATCTATGACGAAGAAACACGCGCGGATCTAGGAAAAAATACGCGCGGATCTAGGAAAAAACGCGCGGATCTAGGAATTAAAAGGCGAGTCTCTTGAAATTATATATAAAAAATTTGCTCGTTGGACACCTACCCCGCAGACTAATTTAAAATTGTGAAAATGTCTACATATGCTTGTAAAATTTATTAATGTATATATGTTAAACCTATGAATTGTATGGTTCTTGGTAATAAACAATACAATGGGAAAACAAAACCATCCTTAGATCTCCTTCACTCCTCTGGAAATATAGGTAATCTCCAAACCCCACCCCACTCCTAGAAATTATATATTGGTGGGTGCTCCGGAATCGGAATCTCATTACTTATGCCAATAGTATACAGAGTTTTAGAGTTCAAAACTAAAATACAAAAGCATGGTATAATACTTGGAGGATGGTGGTGGTATATTATGGACCATCTTGTGCGTATATATAAAAGAAACCAATATTATTAATGATGACTGCTTTTAAGAATTAATTATAAAAAAACACAGACACCTGGCGTTATATATTTTTCTCGTATGTATTTTTAGGTAGAGGGTATTACTAAATATATTTTATTATATTAGAAAAATATATAACGTCAGTTGCCTGTGTAAAATAAATATGAAACAAATTCTCGATTATTTCTCTACTTAACAAACAGCGTTGTGTGTTCATTCAACAAGAGCCATACTTTAATGAATAGGCTCAGTAAAACAGCGGCAAAATGAATGTCAATTCAAGACCTACAATTGGCAAGCCTTATACTACAGGTATCGATCACAAAATTATCGGAGTATATCATCGATTTGATCGATTATCGATCTTAAAAGAAAGAACTGGGGATCTCCCTGGAAATTTCAACCTTACTAAATTCACATGGTAAAATTACCAAAAAATAGCCTCTGAGGCCCCTCCCCCTTCCCCCACAGGCAAAGAAAATTATCTATATATTGGACCCTGCCCGCCCAAGTAATTTTTTCTGGATCCGCGCTTGTCTAGAATATCAAATGTTGTGATGCTTGCAATAAGCCTTATCCCGAATTACCCGCCCTTATCAAGATTTTCAAACCTCGTTCTTGTAAATGAAAAAAAACATGTATTTTCAAAAAATAAATCTACGCCAATTGCAGAGAGAAGAATGATTTACGAGCTTCAAAAGTCAGAATCAATCCCGTAAATACAGCCAACATGCACGCCGTGCCGACTGTGTAAAGATAGCGTCTTGTTTGTAACCTGCAACGGTTTATGTCAGAGAGAAATAGGTCGTTTTATGGATGTGATTATTGGTGTAAATTAGGTCATGATCCTTCTTCTTCAAAATGAATTTGTTAGAAAAAACTTAAAGTTGCACAATAGTGTATCAATATTAATCAATTTATATGTCCATTTATAAAAAAAAAATTCATCTAAATATCCCTACACCAGTTAATTAAACTAACTCACTAATATATAATTTCAGTTACTTTTAATCGTTATTTTATCCTGAGTTTTTTTTTTTTTTTACATTTCACTATGGAATGATGGATTTAGATAATTAGATAAGGCTCAAACGTTATTGCTTAATTTTGCATTAATAATTAAATCTAATTAAGAACCTTAATACACATATAATATTAAAAAGATATATACACAAAAGAGATTGAATTTCAATGAAAAGAGTATTCACAATTGATTTATCAGCCAATAAATAAATAAATAAATGTATAAATCAATCGATATCCTCTCTATAAATACAGGGTAAGTTCTTGACACCACTCGTTAAGATCGAAACTCAAGGTTCAAAGGTAACTTCTGCAACGTAATTTAAACTTGAATATATAGTGCAGGTAATCCCTGTGCGTAATAGAATCACACCTGTCGACTGATTATATATACCTTGATATTTGGAAAGATACATCTAATTAACAACAGGTAACAGTTACTAATTAACATAAGCAACACTTCAGTGCCGACTGTAAACAAAGTTTGTGTGACTTGTCTCATCTAAATTCCGTCCTGAAAAGTATTTTTTAAAAGGTATTCAAAGTGAAAAAAAGGTCCTAATTCGCTTTGATGTATTGGGATTACTATGGTCGGGAAGTGAAACTGTGCTCTAACTTCAACATTTCTGATATATCTTTTTCACTGCTGGATCATTCGTGAAATTTATCATTTTAAAAGACATTCGCAGTCGTGTTAATAAAATTTAGATAGTGAGGAAATCAAAATCTCACGACCTTATGTAAATCCATGTCGCGTCCATTTTGAAACCCCCACCACGAAACCCTTTTAGCCCCTGTTGAGTGAGCTCGGATCGGAAACGGAACAAATTGGCACAATCGGATAACTTTCGCTATGGGCAAAGCGGAATCGTTTGATTTCTCAGACATGGCGAAGTACAACAGCGATGTGGAGCTTACTCCGGGTAGTGCCAAGAAGGGATGCTTTATTTCAATATTCGTGGGCATCCTAATTTTCTTTCTTGTCGTCTGCCTGGTCATTGGCGTAGGACTATTGGTGTACTTTGCCGGAAAAGGGACAACCTGCACCGATGCCCCCGCCGATACTGACAGTTCTACTGCGGGATTAATTGATAAATGCAAGGAAATTATAGGTGATGGAGATACAAGCATATGTAAGTGTTAATTCTCATTCTCTCTGTCTCTGTCTCCCTCTCCTTTTTTCTCTGTCTGTCTGTCTGTATCCCTCTTTCTCTCTCTGATTTTCACTTAATACATGTTATTTTTGTTTAGTTTCCGACCGTATATTTTTGTTATACCTACAATTAAAAGCAACTTTAATGAGGCGTATACGCGAGGTTGTGCATATGAATACAACCGTACACAAATAGCACTTAATTTGATACACATCTTTTTCTTCCTCTGGTCGATACACCGGGGGCAAATTATTTCTTGTTTTAAACAAAAACTCCATTAAGAAGTGCATCTCTCTTTTCTCTCTCTCCCTCTCTTTATTACTTTCTTTCGATCTTTACCTCTCACATCTTAAATACATCCCCGCTTTAAAATCAGGTTCGCTCTCTCTCTCTCTCTCTCTCTCTCTCTCTCTCTCTCTCTCTCTCTCTCTCTCTCTCTCTCTCTCGGGAATTTGTTATATAATGCAGATCCTTACTAACTCGCGATGCTTCTAATTTTCTGCCCCATAAATATGTCATATCGAATTAATTTCTGTATTTCCTTATTCACTTATTCTTTGTTGTGTTGAGTTGATGCGCTGCAATCTTCTTTTATTCCTAAGAATTTAGGGCAGATAATGTGTGTGCACTCAAAAAAAAAAAAAAAAAAAAAAAAAAAAATATATATATATATATATATATATATATATATATATATATATATATATATATATATATATATATATATATCGTTATAGACACTTGCCAGTTTGGCAACTTATTTAAAAACGATACAAAATGTTAAGATGTCATTACATTTTCCCTCATTTAGTTTGGATTTTTTGAAAAAGAAGTTTTCAGATCTACATTTGGTCATATTCTTTTGTTTTTAAACATATCTTTTTACATAAATCAACCTAATCCAATCTTGTAGAGAAAGTTTTAACAATTAACAATGAAGTTTGTTTCAATGAAAATTATGGTACATGTACAATAAGTTTTGCACCATGTATATTCCTGAATGTTTACTGTAAAATTCGTTATTTTACGCGAGTACTTTTAAAATTCCGCGATTCCACTTTTTTTGTATCATATCGCGAGAATATAAAATCGCAATCACAAATATTTTATTATATAATATTCTATAGTTCAAAACTGTCTGAAAAATAAAAGTGAGATTTTAAAATCCGTGAGGGTTACTTCTCGCGATTTTTACGCGGAAATTAATTCATCACGTTTAATCAGATATCTGCAGCATTTATCCTAGCTATAGCGTTCATGCAATCTGTGTCAACTATAGGTACAGTGTAATTATGTATACATACTATCTATAACAGAGAAGCTAGCGAATATATCAAATCGTGTGTGAGTGTTCACGAATAAATTTCTTTCTTAAAGATTAGTTGAATTGTTAAATAAGTATAAGCCTTCGTTGTGTAGATTATCCTATATGTTAAACGTTTGTGATTACGCATTAACGATCTTTGCATTTTAGCGTTAACACATGATATTTAACTTTGATGATTTTATTATCATTGTGGATTTTTTCAACATTCATCTTTCATTCTGTTTGTTCCAATCAGAACAGGATTTCAGTACAGAAATCTTAAAATTCAAAATAAATTCTATCCTAGTTTAAGATTTGTGTATCTTCACTTTGCCAATGCAAATGCAAATAAAGAGAGCTTGTAAAGTGATATTCTGAGGTAAATGCTAGTAGTTTTAAGACTTTACAACGCAATATATAAATCTTTAGGTGATAAAAATTATTTACGACAGATCGTAAAGGCATCGTAAGGAGGGAAGCGATTGTATACTACGATTGGAATATTTCAGATATAATGATATATCTGAAATTTTACAGTAAATATTTGGGGATTTTCTCGTCCAATTTTTGTATTGATATACGTAGTTTGTGGTCATTTGATAAAATGAAAGTAATGCATTTTCTCCTAATGTTTTCAACAAACCGGATTTTTGTTTAATAACATGACACCTGAATTGATTAATTTTTCTCTTTTTTTTTCAATTTATCGTAACGATGTTTTCCCCCAATTCATTTAGCACATAACTTTTAATTGCATGTACGCTAGACGTAACAATTTGTTGGAAAAACTAAATATTCCCATACAAATTCCAACCCTCTGTTAAAAAATGGTCAAGATAAACATTATGTATGCGTACAAGTTTCAAACTCATCAATCAGCGTGCATTGTGGATATATAGGTTGAAAACACTGTTTACCTTGTACGTAAAATATAATTCATCCCATTTCTTGTTTCGGCTAAAAGGAGCAACACTCTAAATAAATCCATTTGTTTATTTCACGAATTCAACCATTTTCTGTTTGATATTTAATTAAGAAATAAAGAATCATTCTTTGAGTATTATGAGGTGATAATTTCGGTGGGGGCGTGATCAAATCCAATAATGCCCGAAGGGCTTTATGATAAATTTGATCATCTCATAATATTCATAGAATGATTCCTTATTACTTATTTTTATATACAGTACGATTAAATATTTGAAAATGAATAACCAAACCCCGCTTGAATTTATTGGACTGTATAGTACAAAATCGATGTGTAGTGTTATCACACGCAAAGACATTGAAAAATATAAATATTTATTTTTCAAAACATACTGTAACGCAATGTAGTTTTGTATAGGCGTGTGATCTGCTTTATTTTAGCCAAAAAATGAAGTAATTTCACGTTTTCCACTGAAAGGTTCTTGTCAATTCCTGAATGATATATAGGTAAGTTAGATAGATAAGTCGGGCTGAAATAGACTAATAGTTCGTCAATGCAGTTCTGCGATTTGAAATTGAGATTTCTATGATAATAAGATTAACGTTGTGATAAAAGTACATGGATGCAGAAATTCGTCTCCAGGACACTACTGGTTAAATTAAAATGAATTTTAACGTCTAATCATTATAAAGATTGTGCACTTCTAGATAAAATTTTCTACCGTAAAATTGAAAAAAAAAAATACAGTGAGGCGCTTGTGTCAAATACGATAAAGTTTCCTATTTTTATAACGCTAATCGTTATTCAGATGTTTCGGAGATTTAGACACTTAATCATTTTAATGTTTCAGAGATAGTAAAATGGTTTTGATAATTTCATTAATTAATGAACTTAAACTATTAGGTGATATCCCAATCTCTGTCTGTCTCTCTCTGTGTCTGTCTGTCTCTCTCTCTTTCTATCTCTCTCTTTTTCTCTCTCTCGTAGCAAATGTTAGGTTTACCTTTGTTACAAAAGGTCAATGACCTATTTTTTTACGGTGTGAATCTGAATAAAGTGTTATTTGAGTAAAACAAAAAAAAGTAAAAATGTAGAACTAAAGAATTTGAATTGTGTTCACTGATTTGCTAGATAAAAGATGTAAGTATATCATAATTGCCAATATGTGATAGAAAATAAAATACGACTTTCCGGATTTAACAGTTAGTTATGAAATCTTACGTGTATAAACGTAGGGCCAACTTCAACTTTGAATAATTATTGATATTTTGTTTTGTGCATGAAATGCATAAAAAAGTAACAACGGAACGACTATTTACTTTGAACACATGTTTAAAAAAATTAGAATTTAAGAACCATATAGTTATGATACTAGTATAGAGGGGACATTTAGTATTCAATCACCTTCATGATTGACAAATAAAAGGCGCCATTTTAATACCATTCCCGAAATAAATGAAGGCGTAACAATTTTCAAATCTAAATCTAAAAAAATGGTTGTGTTGAGAGTTTAATTGATGGTATGTCTTAATTAACGCCTGCAGTTTTATTTTTAACTATAGTCCAATTGCAATTATCATATGATGCCTAGTCGGTCGGCAGTGTATGTAAAGTCTAGTCTCCGTGTGGCCATTACCATGGCGTCTCTGAATTACTTTCTGTTGATGGTTATTTCGATTTTGAAATTGGTTGATTGTAAGTACTGTACGTTATATTATCTAAATAAGTAGTATTCATATATATATTTTTTTCCTCCAGAGCATGCTAATAATCTTTATTCCAAATGAGAACCTATGACTGATAGGTGGTTAAACTCGTAGCACAGTTTTTTTTAACCCCAACCACTATTTTTGCTGTTAAAGAAATTTAAATAGTACAGTAAGTAGTATTGCCGCCCTGCAATTTTCAGAATCACTTAACAGACCCATCTTCGATTTTGTGACATGCACATCTTAAATTGCTCTTTCTCTTATATAGGTGATATTTAAGTAGGACTGTCCTTATTTTCTCGTTTATAAAACTACATTTACAACAATTTACAAATCAGGGCATTTTCGAAATTATTTTTTAGAACAAGTGGATAAAAACCGTTGTTATAATGAAAAAAAAAAGAAAACATCCATGGACATAGAATGAAATGCGATGCCGGTTGATAACAGATCAAGATAAGACATGGAAACAGAATTATCAGATGCAGTATTCCTACGGTGCAGCACGCGTAAAATCTTACACGTGCCGAATGGTACAAGAACGCAAAAAACTTGAGACAGCTTGCATAGGGTTAAAATAATAGTATAAGTGTTATTACGAGGTGAGGATAATATACTTAAAGTGGTCGCTTATTGATATAGGATAAATATGTGATGTATGTAAATAATATTTATCATACGAGAGTAAGATAACATGAAGACTAAACAATAAGTATAAGAAGGTAAATTGGGATTAAGAAACGTATATGCAGGAGCATCAAAGTAATATCTACTGAGCCAACGTGTAAACTCTGTAATACCCGCAGTGTCTAGAGATAGAATATACGAGGTTAATCACAACACAGTTTAGCCCCTTTTAATAGTACCAAGAAAGCACATTTTTGTATTTACATACATGTATATGTATTTCTCTATAGATTACTGTAAACCAACTTTTATTCGGATTTAGTTGCAATTAAAAAAACAGGTGTGGATAAAGCTTGTTTGAGAAAATTAGTCGCCGTGAACCAGTTTATCTCAGGTAAATTGAGAAATAAAGTCGTTGCAAATAATAGTTGGTTTACAGTATTCATATATTATCTATGTCATGCTGTTGATTCACTGTTTGTACTAGTTCAAACCAGATATGTCTAATATCCGGTGAAACATACCTTAACTTTTGATACAGTTTCAAATGTCGGCTATGATTTTCTAAAAAGAAAAATGAAAATATTAACTGAAATCAAAGTGGATTGTTGTAATCCCCTGAAATTGACGACTAAAAATGACATTGTACGAAATCATAACTACTTCAATTTCAATACGTCATAAACGCGCAAAGTATTGCATTTGGAATAAAAAATCAAATTGGCGAATCTATAAACATTTTAAATTTTCAAAAAAGATTTTACATTAACTGAAGTAATTAAGTAATTAAGTAAGTAAGTAAGTAAATAAGTAAGTAATTGTTTATTTAAGTGCCACATGCCAATATTACAAGTAAAATCTCATATAGATACAATACATAAAATATTGGCACCCTGCCTCTAAAGACATATATATAAGACACTAAAAACAGGACAGGTTATGCCCCTTTGCATTAAAAGTACACAAAAGCAAAATTAAAAAATATCTGCGTGTTTCCTTCTTTTATACATTAAAACAAGTGTGTTGGCTAAAATGTCTTGTTCATTTGATTTATTCATTAAGAAATATAACTTATCATTTCATACGTGTATAGCAAACATGGGATTTTTTTAAAATTATTTTTAAAAGAATTCGCTTTGACAATATTAAAAACAATTGAAATTTAAAATAATCTTAGATGCATGTTGGTTCACTTTAAAGTGTTCTAAATTTATATTATCATAAATTCAAACAAATTTTGAATGTCTGATATCGATTTATAAATCTATCATTTTTAATATTCACGCAAATTTATTAAAATAGAATAATTTTTGTTGAGTGTGCAGTTTGCCTCGCCATGAAGGAATAAGTTACTTTATCGTATTATGTGAAGGAAATAAATCTCTCACTTCTATATCCTACAGTATCTATATTTTATTTAATGTCAGAAAGTTTCTCCCCTCTCCCGTAAAGTTATTGAAAAACTAATATCATTTATGCCATAAAAATTGATGAAATCTTGGACGCGCCGCAGGGAACTGGGTAAAGCTAGTGAATGGAAAATCAAAGGGCGGCGTTGCTTGTAACCTCTTTTACACAACCCCGCATTCCAAACAATAACAAATGAGATCTGAAGAATCAGATTACATGCAGAGAAAACGGCATCAAATTCGCATTAATTCTTTACAGATTCTATTATTGAAGATAATATTATAGAGGGAGGTGTTTTCCAGATGTTACGAATTATGAGAGTTTTGTGATAAGCGAGTCAAACGAAAATTTAGCCTATCTCTGTTATCAAAATACGATATATATCATACATTCCTCTGTCAGAATTTTTCTTCTGGTAAAAGTGAATGAGAAAAAAGAAAAGAAAAAAAATATAGAACTGAGGGAAGTGGATAAACGATTTTTGAGATTCAGTGTCTCCAACTTCAAGAGAAACGTCTGATCATTGTTGCTATGGTAGATTTAATATTCACTGACCTTAGATTTAAACGATGTTCTTGATGTGGTATTTTTTTTTTTAAAAGTAAGACAGACCATGAGTCTATCAAATTAAATCGTGTTGTGCAATGTTTTTGTTCTTTATGTAACAAGCAAGATTTAAATATATATATATATATATATATATATATATATATATATATATATATATATATATATATATATATATATATATATCACTTTTGGCGATAGAAAGGAATGCACCAAGAAGGAAAAAAACAGCAAGATATGTCTTTTTTAAATTATCTTATCTTTTTACTTTTTCTTTCCAATATGAATTGTGTTCAACTGAATTCAAAATATATCTTTGATTAGTATATATATTTCTCATATCCTTTTCATAACTCTTTTTTATTCATGAGTAGCTCTCTCCCTGCTATTTGGAGCCATGTGTAGCTCCCAGTCCGAACAAATTCGGGTAGACGACCTGGGAGCTACAGTTCCGTACGTGTTGAAAAGTTGCAATTTACGACGCAGAAAAAAAATTGCGCTAGTTTTGGATTAGTAATATTAAATTCTGCAGGCAATTTACTACTGATATCGTCACTTTATTTGCCCCAGACTTTGTCTTAAACACGCTTACCGACTTTGGAAACTTTCACGTGCAGAGAGTGTAAAAAAAAAACCCATCCTGAACCACTTCATTTTACAGGGCTGGTGATGGTGATTTGAAGAATATCAGAGGCAAGTAAAGTGACGATATCAGAAGGTCGTCATTCCGAATTTTTTTTTAATTTTTTCAGACTGCGAGCTACAGACCTACAGCTAAACAACACGATGCCACTTAGTATCAATTGTGATGCAAATGTACACAAGGGATGTATAATTCCCCGGCCCTTTTGTGAATTTAGTTATGTCATTACATCATTCATCCTGGTCTTTAGATCCCATGACACCTAACAACATTTTTTTCAAACATAAATATTTACATCTGCAAATATGCTTCCTTATATGAACCTATAGAATAGCGAAAACTTTCAATTCTGTGTAAACGTTTACGTAACGTCACAATGATAACCGCACGCGCTTATCGCTTGTCGCTTGGATTATTGTAAAAATAAAATCTCGGTAATTTTAACAGTTCTGAACGATTTGTCTCTCTCAAACGTAAATATAAGTAATAAACAGCAATGTTAAAAAGTTCACCGGGATATGAAGTAGGTTGGTACGTGATCAAATCTACTGAGAAGCCCTTCGGGCTTCACAGGATTTGATCACGAAACCAACCAAGTTCATATCCCGGTGACCTTTCAAACATGCTGTTTATATCTTAAACAAACTAATTGTGTACTTCTTTACGCATTATGATATAGCCAAAATTTCCTTTTTTTAATTGATGAATTTTGATACAGGGTTAATTTCACCTCGTGTGTTGTATGAAACATTCTACACTTGCAAACAGTTTTGTCCCATACTAACTTCACTCGGACACAGTTAGAAATAGATAATCTTTATAATTAACATACTTATTTAAAAACTGTTTTGAATTCGCCCATTTTAAGATTCGTCCGTTAACAACGATTGCGAAAAGGGGCGAAAATAAAACGAGAATAAATATTTCCTGTATACAGTAATCTCTGATCTACTGATGATTTTAGGTAACGCCTGTAAAAAGACTACTACAACCATTCCATCCACTACGCCTGCGCCGTCGTCCATTTTACAAGATGTCCGCCTCCCTCGCTCCGTACTTCCAGAACTGTACACCGTGGAACTACAACCAAACTTATATGATGGGCCACCGGAAGAGTTCACCTTTAACGGAACTGTCCACATCCGGGTCAAATGTCACCAGCCAACAAACAACATTACGCTTCATAGCAACCAACTTAACCTGACAGAGGAAATCCGGGTTACATCTGCCGATTCGTCACATAGCATACATTACCGGAGTCATGAGTTTGACACAAAGCGCCAGTTCCTGATTATATTTACTAACGTCCCACTGCAGCAAGGTCATTACTATGACCTTTACCTTGCATTTATTGGTCCACTCAAGGACGACCTGCATGGACTGTACCTGAGCTCTTACCAGAGGAACAACCAAACTATGTACGTATCACCATAAATCACTATAATTTCCTAAAAAAAAAAAACATAATCTGCTAAAGCGAGTTAGGTATTTTTTTCTGCAATGTCGCTACCTTCATATCCCGCATGAATAACCAAAGAAAGCATTTTATTGTTTCAATAAAACAGACTGAAGGTAACATGGCTAAATGGTAGGACAGTTAAACAAAGCTAAATTATCAGCAGTTAATATTTTACCAAATGTATATATATATATATATATATATATATATATATATATATATATATATATATATATTATTATAACAGCAACTTACTGTTATAATGATAGATTTATTATATACCCTTATCCATTTATAAGTTTTAATTACAAAACTATTTTTTTTAAATCAATTGTATGACATTCACATACAACAAAACCATATTTAGATGAACTCTTAAAACGCGGTAAAATGCAGAGGTTTTTTATATGTACTACGTTATCAGTTTCAGAGAGTGGTGATACGGAATCAAAAAACCACAGTGTGGTGATCCGGAAAATCGGACCACACTCTGTAAAATTGACAATATCAAGAAAGGAAAATTAATGGGTATATAATTAAATTGTATATATGCTATATTGTACCTCATGTACCATGTTACATTTGGTATGAGTAAATGAATTGAATTTGAGTTTGAATTGAGTTAAGAATAATTATAATTTGATTCTTTTATATACTCTTAACTAACAAAAGAAAGATAATTCATGTTTTTGTATTATAGTACATAACTTAAATAATTACAAGAAGTATAACTTCTGAATCTACATAGTACAAATGTATCATCACGGCGTATATCTTGTAAGGGATTAAATCATGTATTTGTTGATCGAGTCCAGATGAAGCCAATGTCCGTGTAATTTCTTTCTCCGTTTTTTAATCCAGCTTTTTTTTCTTCTTTAAGTTATCATTGCCTTTGTAATATTCTAAATCTACATTTATCAAACATGATCCAACTATCACGCCGTCATCACTTATGACATCATCATCATCATCATCATCATCATCATCATCAACATCATCATTATCTTCTTCTTCTTCTTTTTCTTCTTCTTCTTCTTGGTATATGCACATTTTTTTCTTCATGCAAAACTTTTCATTTGTTCAGATTTATTGTATCTTTTGATAAACACTACCATATAAATATACATGTATATCCACATCGATAAATATTACCATATATATATACATGTATATCCATTACCACATATATATAAACATGTATGTTTCATTTGTTCAGATTTATTGTATCTTTCGATAAACATTACCATATAAATATACATGTATATCCATTACCACATATATATAAACATGTATGTTTCATTTGTTCAGATTTATTGTATCTTTCGATAAACATTACCATATAAATTTACATTTATATCCACATCATTTCGTCTTCTCATGCTAATTGATTCTTTCACAATGTACTCTCTCTCTCCTTTCACACATAGAGCTTGTTTTACAGATACGCAGCTGTCACACAATTTCAAGCCACGGACCTTCGGAAAGCCTTTCCCTGCTTCGACGAACCTGCAATCAAAGCAAAATTTAACGTCACATTAGTACGAAAAAGCAAAATGACGTCATTGTCGAACATGCCGATAGTAAACTCCAAAGATAGGTGAGTTGTACATTCTGCTGTTATTTTTAAATTGTGTAAACCGATTTCTGTTTCAGATATGCAGCCACCTCCTTTTTAGCTCCTTCGTTCGCCAGAAATGTAATCCCTTGTTTTGATGAACCCGCCATTAAAGCTGTTTATGACGTCACATTGTGGCGAAAGGAACAAATGACGTCAATATTTAATACGAAACGTTTGCATTCAGAGGAGAGGTAAAATGGCAGCTTTAGTAGCGCTCTCCGAATAATTAACTCTTCCTGTATTCTTTGAACATTTCATACGATTATTCAGTATTTCTCTGCTGACTCGAAATACCAATACCTCAAATATTCAATTTGCTTCTTTTCTTTACTTGTAAGGGCTTTGCAGTTTAATTAGAACAAACTATTATGAAAGAAAAATTTGCATATTTGTAACTTTTAGGGGTAAAGTTAAGCGGGCTAAATTTAAAAATTGTATAAATTTATTCAAACTTGTTAAGAATCTTAAAGATTGTAATTCTAAAAGATCTGTTTTTTTCGGCAGTATTCCAAAACGAAAATAATTTGACGATTTTCTTTGAGAAACCAGTGCTTTTATAATTTTTTTGTCTCAGTTTAAAATAAATATAAAAATATGGAAATTCTAGAGTGAACCATATCTCTTAAAAAACAGAACCGATTTTGATCAGAATCTAATGTTTCTAATATCAAACACGACGAGATAGTTTTATCACTGTTCGCATGATACCGATATGTAAAGAATTTGCAACTAATTGACCGACTTATTTAAACACAGTAGGTACAATTTGCCAATATCAACCAATTTGAGACATTAAACATTAACTCGGGATTGGCAATTACAACAAAATGAGTCATGTATTGTCGCTTTCTTTTATGTTTTCATACATGTGCATGTTTACAACTACTGAATGATTGAATTTACATTGAAGTAGATAATTTATTTTTTTCTTATCTTGTCTAATGTTTGTATATTTTGTTTATCCCTATGTACTAAATATGCTAGTTAAATCATAAAAAATGTACCTACATTCAATTATCGATGCATATTTGTCTTCCCAACATTTTTTTTATGAATATATATATCCTTCAATATACATGTACTACATATATTTGAAATAACGAAATACGAATCGTTAATTCTATTGTAAAAATTGTGATACAACTATCCTTTTGGTATTTAAGCAGCGCTAACAAAGCACCCTTTTTGTTTGTTGATATAATTTTGTTCCATGATAACCTCCCATTAATATATACGCAGAGGATATGGTTGGATCGCTGACAGCTTTGATGTCACGCCTCCCGTATCGTCCTACCTCCTGGCCTTCATCATCTGTGACTTCGAATACAAAGAGAATATGACGTCAAACGGTGTCAGAGTAAGTGTCATCTGCCATGGATATATCCTGACGAACAGGAACATACATCTTTTAAAGACTGATTTTTCGCATCCTTCTGTAAAGTGACATTTAAACAACTTATATTTTCCCCTTCCTTTGTGCAATTACATTTATCAACTTATTTTACCTTCTCCCTGTACAGTTACATGTGACGACTGATTTTACCCCTCTCTGTTTCAATTACATAAACCAACTTATTTTACCCCTTTCCCTGTATAGTAACATATGACGACTGATTTCACCATCATTATTTTCAGTTACATAAACCAACTTAGTTTACCCCTCTCCCTGTACAGTTACATATAAAAACAATTTTTTTCTATTTTCAATTACATAAACCAACTTATTTTACCCCCTACCTCTGTACAATCACAATTGACGACTTATGTTACCCCTATCTCCCTGTTGTTACATATAAAGAATAATTTTTGACAGTACCGGGCCTGGGCCCGCCCGGAGGCCATAAATCAGACGGAGTATGCCCTCTCCGTGGGGACCCGGATACTCGCTTACTTCGAGGACTACTTCGGCATACCCTTCCCATTGCCTAAACAAGGTAGGCTTCGTCTTAAACATTAAGATTCCAAGTATTAAGAAATAAACAAAAAAAACTTTTTTTTTGCAAAATACGTATTACGTTTGGTAGTACTTGCACTATATTATAGCATACTAAATTCAAATATTGGACTTTTTATTCTTCGACCATTTTCTATATTTTAGTTTGTATCATTCATTCATTCATTCATTCATTCATTCATTCATTCATTCATTCATTCATTCATTCATTCATTGGTATCAATAAGCATAAACATGTGCAAAAACTTAGCAATTTTAGTTTTAATATATAGTAATGTCACTCGAATTCATGTTGATCACCATACATATTTACAGCACAAACTGAACAAAACGATAACTCATCAATAAAATTGGACAATTTAGGTTATATTGCTTACTATAAGCTATTATATAATTTTGTTCTTGTTGAAGAATTTAGCATGGTTTAATAATAAGCCTATAAATAAATGAGCTCTCAGAGAATGGCTTCTTCATTTATTCGAATCAATCAATTCGGAATCTTTGATAAATTCATCATCACCAAATTTAACTGACCCTGGGTTTCCCCTTTCCCACAGATATGATCGCCGTGCCGGATTTTGCCGCTGGAGCCATGGAGAACTGGGGTCTAATCACGTACAGGGAGACGGCCATGTTGTACGACCCCCAGGAGTCGTCAGAGTCCAACAAACAAAGGGTGGCCGTGGTGGTGTCCCATGAACTGGCTCACCAGGTGGGTAACTTAAATAGTTTGGTTACTGTAATAATTTGGTTACTGTAATAATTTGGTTACTATAGTAGTTTGGTTACTGTAATAGTTTGGTTACTGTAATAGTTTGTTGCTGTAATAGTTTGGTTACTGTAATAGTTTGGTTACTGTAATAGTTTGGCTACTGTAATAGTTTGGTTACTGTAATAGTTTGGTAACTGTGATGGTTTGGTAACTGTGATAGTTTGGTTACTGTGATAGTTTGGTAACTGATAGTTTGGTAAGT
This sequence comes from Magallana nippona, assembly GCA_033439105.1. Lineage (NCBI taxonomy): Eukaryota > Metazoa > Mollusca > Bivalvia > Ostreida > Ostreidae > Magallana > Magallana nippona. The sequence goes on along the minus strand of CM065917.1, from coordinate 41,764,304 downwards.
GATAGTTTGGTAATTGTAATAGTTTGGTAAATTTGATAGTTTCGTTACTGTAACAGTTTAGTAACTGTGATAGTTTGGGTACTGTTATTGTAATAGTGTGATAGTAAAATTCATTGCACAGATTCAGACACCTCGTTGGAAAACATTGCCAAAAAATTTATATTAACCAAATGAACAGAAAAAATAATGAGATTTTCTTAAAACTGAGTTTCTCAAAGATTATTCATGGAATATTCATCTGAGTTTGGTACTTATTTATCAGGTAATCGCTTAAACGCAAACGATCAATGTTTAAAAATAACGATGTAAAAAAAAATGTTTTGTTTGAAACGAACATACATTCATAAAAATTTCAACGATTTCAAACTCTTTTTGCTTAATCATTTCCAACCTGAAACCTTTTTGAGGGCTGGATGGTTTTGGCCATTTTAAGACTATTATGATATTAATTTCATTAAGAAGAAAAAAACTATTATTAAAGATTTACCAAATACATTGAAATTTTGAGGTTGAAGTATTAGGAATTTTAGTAAATTAGATAATGATTATAGCTAAAAAAAAAATGACTAAGTTTTATGGTAGACCTGATGGTTAATTTTTTGACACATCCAGCCTCCTTAAACTGAAGAACCAAGCAATACCAAAGCTGTACGTCAAATAAATGTGAATACGCTACTTGACATCCGTAATTTGATTTTCTCGGAATGGGTTTGATTTATTTAAAGAATGAATTCAATATATATTAGTTTTATACAATATTAAATAGTTTGGGGCAGTTTGCGCTTAATAAACCGCGAAGCAGTTTATAAAAAAAAAGTGTTCACTGTTCCAAACCATTTTATTTCCTAAAACTCACGAAATATTGAATTCATTGCTTATGATTTAAGATTTTGCTTTTAATTGTAAATAAAAACAGTCGTTTGACCTTTAAAATGGCATTAAATTGTACAAAATTCAAACGTAATGCAGGTGAATTGATACGTTATTTGACGTTAGTCTTACTATGACGTAGGCAACATTCTTTTTACGATATAAAATAAGTTTTTATCCAATCAGAAAGCGCGTTACAACTAGAATTAAATTATTCTTTTTCCCAATCTCTTTTACCAGTGGTTTGGGAATCTTGTGACGCCATCTTGGTGGGACGATCTGTGGCTGAATGAAGGATTCGCCAGCTTCATAGAGTACATGGGGGTAGATCACGTACATCCCGACTGGAAGATGGTAACATAGTTTCACACATCACTCGCCTCACCTCACCTCATGTCTTCGTGCCCACTGGCACATAAGGCCCGAACACACATCACTCACCATTTTATAATTTGCAAAGTCAGATACTTCGAAATAAATGAATTAAGTTACCTACTCCTTTTTTTGTCAGAATAAAAATTGCCTTTTTTTAAGACAACATATTTTACACGAACTGAATAAGATAACAAAGTAGATAAATAGTTTTTTGGGGGGCAAATCTTTTAAAATCTTAAGTCAAAATTTATTTCATAAGTTATTTTGTTCCTAGATGATAGCTGTATAGGCCAAAAATATATAAGATTTTAACATTGTTTCTTTAGTTTGACCAAATAATCGTCGAAGATGTTCAAGATGTATTCAATTTCGATGGATTAGTTACCTCACATCCGGTCTATGTACCTGTTTACCATCCGGACCAGATCAGCGAAATATTTGATAGAATATCTTACGCAAAGGTTAGAATATCGTCTCGATACAGTACTCAGTAAACTGGTTCTGTCGACAACATCATCGATATTGAACTACTAAATATTTTTTTTTAAATTTAAAAACAGGGAGCCTCGATCATTCGAATGATGCGGTTTTTCCTCGGCGAAGAGACGTTCAGAAATGGTTTAAAGGTAATCTTATTTTTGCAAATCATATGAAAGAAAAATAATGTCACTAGATACTGATTTTACGTATGTTGAGATATTAATATACAAATAAAAAATTCATTTGGAATATAAACTGTTCTAAGCTGATTTTCACATTACTGTATACAGGGTTGTTTTTGCCCCGTGCGATTTTCGCCTTCTACGCGGGGTACGCTTGCAGACAGTTTCGCCCAATCTTGAATTCACCCAAACACAGTAAACTGTTGTGTTTAGAGATAATTTGAGACATTGGAATACGCCCAGTCTTAAATTTGCCCGCTGACAACAAGGGCGAAAGGGGCAAAAATAAATCAAGGGCAAATTTTTCCTTATAAAGGGTATATCAGCATGCTTAATTTTTTTTCAGAGATATCTGAAAACCCTGGCGTATAAGGAAGCATTTCACGATGACCTCTGGTTTGCACTCGGCAATGTAAGTTTCCGTAGCAATTGTTGCATAATTATCTAATTATTGAGGGATAAGTATCAACTTTTAGTTTAATACTTTTGGAAGCTTCTGATAAAAACCCAAAACGATTGAAAACGTGTAAACCATATTCTATTAAACTTGCACAGGATTTGAGGTCCAAAATTTTCAAATTTTATTTTTCCATTTTTAATGTCTACAATGGTTAATATGGGTTGTTAATGCTTCCTCAAAATATGAAAGTCAAATATCGAGTTACAAGCAAGATACAGAGTTTGAAATTATTTGTTTTGTAAACAAACCTCGAGTCTTGTTATTGTTTAAATATGTGTTGTATTTGTATATGTTTCAATTAAATGGTGCTTTCTACTGTTGATAAAATTATTTATGAACACATTGAATCATTTTATCTTGTTTGCCACTTGTAATTTTGTCAAAGAATTAATAATTTCTTTATTTTACATTATTTGTGAACAAATATAAGATTTGAGTTTTATTTACGTAACAATGAACTCTTACCTCTGTATCTCGCTAGTAACTTGATATCTAACATTCAAATTTTGGTCAATCATTCAAAATGCACAAGTTACTACCATTTTATAAATAAAAATATAATATATAATTGTGATCTGAAATCGTGTCGGAGTCCCTTTAAAAAGGCTATCCATTGTAGCAATCTGCTTTGGAGAATAAAAACCTCAATGTCAAAGAAATAATGGATACTTGGACCCTACAAATGAACTACCCCGTCGTCAACGTTACCGTAATGGCGGACGGTAAGATACAGATAACTCAGAAGAGATACTTGAGAGATTACCATGCCGTGGACCCACTGACATACGTATCACCATTCAGGTGAGTCGGGAGAGAGTCGGTATAGATTTAGTTTGATATAATATCCATATAATTTCTAACCAGAGAGAGAGAGAGAGAGAGAGAGAGAGAGAGAGAGAGAGAGAGAGAGAGAGAGAGAGAGACGGACGGACGGACGGACGGACGGACGGATATACGGAATGAGATATAGATTTAGAAAGAATAAGTGTTGGAAGAGACCAAACAATAATTAGGGTGTAATATGTTTTTGTTTCAGACAATGATGATATATTTTGATTGTATTTCATAGCTACCACTGGGAGATTCCGTTTACTTACACAACAAAATCCAACACAAATTTCAACCTGACCGATGCCGACATACAATGGATGCATAAAACAGATCGAGGTTTGAAGATTGCTTATTTAATTCTTTCTATCAATACCGGCTCTCTGAATGTATTTTTTTAAGTAAAAAAATAAAAGAACTTTGTTGATGGTGTTCCACATTGAAGTCAAATAATAAATACTTGTTTCTAAAAAATAAGATCTCATTAAATAAACCAAGAGGCAAACTCATGGTGAACATTTCTTGGGATATGTACACAACATATATTTGATTTTCCGATTTCAACGAATTTGATGCCTTGTTTTTGGTAGAAGTCATATCTGCGAGCATTCAACAATCTGATTGGATCATTGGGAACGTAAGGCAGTATGGGTATTATCGCGTGACTTACAGTGACGAGAACTGGAACAAATTAATCAATCAACTGAATGAGGACCACACGGTTAGAAAATGTCAACAAAATCTTATATCAGTTAGATAAATGGATACAAGTTTAAGAAACAATTACATTGGATATAGCTTCGGCTAAAATTGCAATAGTTTAAAGACGTATCAACATTTTTTTATCAACTATTTCTTAGTGTTTATAATATTCTTCAATACGTTCATAATTTTACACATCTACTGTAGGTTTTCCACCCGACCAATAGAGCACAGATGATAAACGATGCTTGGAATCTAGCTAAGTATGAACATATTAAAATGTGTAACAATGTGTAAATAAATATTTGAATAATCAATACTTTGAAAATTTGAATTTTTTTTTTTTGCCAATTTCTCCTCGATTTCAAAATATATCAAAGACAGAAATTTGTAATTTCTTTGCTGAAAATTTTCTAGATTATTCTGATGTTTATCTTAAACCTAAATAACACGTTTATTTATTTGGTTTGATGGTTTTGCACTGTGTTTTTTGTTTTTTGTTTTGTTTTGTTTTTTTTTTTTTTGAAAACCTTCAACAATATTTTTTGGGTTCTTTGTCTGAATTGTTTTTGTTGCTGCTGTCTACCGTTGTTTTTCTACAAATTAAAAAAAAATCAAAAGTTTCATTGTGCTGAATTATGCATATCATCAGCATTTATTACCTTGGTACATGTAGTAGTGAATAAAATTAATTTTTGTCATGTTTTTAATTGATAATGACGGATAGATCTGGTGACGTCGGTATGACAATAGCCCTAAAGACGGTCAACTATCTGGACAAGGAGAAGGAGTTTATCCCGTGGAGGGCCTCCCTCACTGAGCTAGGATATGTCGACTCAATGCTGGAACGAACAGCTCTATATGGGCCGTTTTCTGTACGTTATCAATTCTTTATTCAATATCTTTATTTTCCTTTAATTATGTTGATTTAATTGTTATTTCTTTATTTCGAAAAAACGACTCTATATGTTACGTTATCTGTGCGTAATTACCGCATATCCGGTGATTTTTGCGATGATCTAATTTTCGCTCTTTTTTCGCGATCACTTTTACATCGCAAAATATTGAATGCGCGAAATTATATCTGGTATTTTCTGCTGTAATAAACTTTTTAAATTGCAAAAATATGACTTATGCAAACTAATAAAAAGTTACACATTTTCCCTATTTTCGCAAATTTTGAAATACGCGAAAAAACCCGCATATGCTGTAATTCATTATTCACCCTGTGTGAACTGTCCTTAAATCCGTTGATTTAAATACTATTTCTTTATTTCGCACGGTCGATGTTAGGAAGAAAGTATGAAATGTGCTTAACAAATGAATGCTACAATATACATGTAAACGTTGTTAATTTCTTGCGAATTGCAACTTTTTTTTATCGTAAATAAGATGACTCTTCATTGAAGTATATCTTTATCGATATTCAAGCGTATGACTTATCTAAGTACTGATTTAGAGATTTTATTTGGAGCACTGGTAGTTGTACTTTAAATTGTACATTTTTCTTTTTCTTTTCAAGAGATTTATGAAGCACAAGGTCAGTGGACTTTTCACCCCGTCTGCTCTCAGTAGTTCAAACTTCACTCACCTTGAGTCGTAAGTAGCCATTGATCATCTGTTAATGATCTAGTCAAAAGAACCATATCAACCTCTCTTTATTTCACAATAGCAACTCATACTAGAAGGTGTCAAATTCACTAAATAAAACACAGAGCGCAACTTTGTGTAGCATTTACATCTCTCAGATTTTTAAAACTGTGTTCTATGGAATCATTAAAATTCGTGATGGCCAATTTTCGTGGATTGCTTAAATTTTTTACGGATTCGTGGAGACGTAATTTCCTGTATTCCTTATAACTACAAAAGGAAATATGACTTTATAACCCCACTTTATTAATTCGTGGAGGCAGTTGATTTGCGAATGAGAGGTACGCACGAATTCCACGAAAATTGAGCCAACACGAATTCTAATTATTCCACAGTATTTAGTACAACAAGGAAGATACCAGTATTAACGTTTTCAGAGACGTTTAACATTATTAGATAAATTTGTGCGGAAATAATTGCGAATACAATATGCACATACATTTAACAATATGTAAAAACATCTGACTTTTTTTTATTAAAAGACAATTGAAATAAAGTAGCCACTGAAACACACACATTCATTTTGTACAATAACTCGCTGCGATGCAAAAAGAAATTTATTGTACTAGAAATAAGTGAAGAAGTCATTTTGCTTTCTCCTATTTTTAATAAGGTATGTGAATACCCTGATAGCAGCGGAGGCGTGTAAGTATGGAATAGAGAGCTGTGTCACAGAGGCCTCGCATCTGTACAAACAATGGATGTCAGACCCTTCCAACAACCCGTAAGAAACCTTTTTTTTTTTTTAAATTTGTTATCCTTTATTTCTATTATAGATATGTTAGCTTTACAAATAGATACAAACACAAGCTTTCACCCACTCACTCATTCTAAACTCTGTCGCAAGATATCCTCGATTCACCTTTTGCTGTATTGCTCTATAATCAAAAATACCCAATGATTCAAACTTGTTCATTCAAAAGTATGAACAATTTCCAAGAATTCTCCTTTGAAACGTCCCCTTTAGCTTATCAGGTTTCCATACACGGCTAAAAATAAATGAGTCTACGGGGTTTTTGCACGGAACAATACCCGGGTGGTAACGTTGAAAAACTGTGCGATTATTCCGAGTGACTTCCGAATGGAGAAAAAATGCCAACATTTCCCAATATAAATATCCGTAAAAAATCTGTTTCGTTCCTGTGATTTTTTCCGAGTAAAAATTCATAATGTTTCAAAGAACATACCTTGGATAATTTTCCTTTCATTGATTTCAATTGAATTTCTTTCACAGGTATGTGTATTTTTATTGAAAATCGTCCAAATGCTGCGTAAATATCTTGGGACAGGCTATTGATGTAAAAACAGTATTGTACATAGCATGATTCTTACACCGTAATTTGCATATAATTTGTTCGTAACAACCATTTATCATATGCAAAAGCACCTTTTGTATGAATATTATAGCTTGGATATTGATAATTTAGGTATCATTCACATGATATATGATATATAACATGGGACATGATATATTACCATGTATATCATGCTATTTTTTATTTTAAAGTTGCGCGCGCTTTGATTTCTTTTTTAATTTACGAAGAAATCTGGACAATCTCAAAAGGAGTGAAATGTTTGGAGTCCATATTGAAAATATGACGAAATCTTACATAATTATGACAATATGACTCTTGACTTATAATGTTATGCAGATTCTTACTAGGTAAACTATTCTAATGTAATGTTTACGTGTGTTTTACCTGTTGTATGAACTGCATGTGCGTTGACTGTTTCAGAATCCGTGCGTCTGTCCGTTTGACCGTTTATTGCACGGCAATAAGGAACGGGGGTACCGAGGAATGGGACTTCGCCTACAGGATGTATAAACAGTCCAATGTAGCGTCAGAGCAGTCCAGGCTAATGTTAGCCATGTCTTGTAGCAGTAAGGTCTGGATGCTGGGAAGGTAGGCGCACCAGGGTACACTTTTACAATGAATGTTTTTATCATCTCAAACCGTATCAGGTGTACAAGGTGTACAAAAAAAAAATCAACATATGTACGAATGCAAGATCAAGTAGGAGAGAGTAGATAGGAAGCATTAGGGGGGAGTAGATAGGAAGCATTTTAAAGAAAACACTGCGCTATAAAAGGGATTTATTTATTTGGTTGATTTGTGACATATTCATTAGGGTCAATTACCTGTGTTACAGTTTGGGGCCCAGATTACAAAGTTGAAAAGAAAGTTCGAACTGAAAAATTACTCACACACACACACACACACACACACACACACACACACACACACAGATAATGAATCATGCATGTATGGTGCAACAGGATATCATTATGCCCCCCCCCCCTTTCGAAGAAAGGAGGGCAAGTTGATTTGCTACTGTCCGTCTGTCTGTCAGTCAATCGATCAGTCCACCAACAGTTTCCGTTCAATTTCTTCGCAGAGGTTATACATACTGAAAAGAAATTTGGTATACAGATATATCGAAATAATATCTTGGACAAGTTCGAGTTTAGGTACGATAGAGCAATTTTTGACAAAGTTATACCCCTGGGACTTAGGAAAAATCCAATATTTTGCAGTTTCGATCCGTTTCCGTTCCGTTTCTTCGCAGAGGTTGTACATACTAAAATGAAATTTGGTATACAGATTTATCATAAGAATATCTAGGTCGAAATCGATTTTGGGTAAGATCGAATGATTTTTTACAGAGTTATGCCTTTGACTTGCATTGTAGAATAATTCCAATATTTTGCAGTTGCCGTTCATTTTCTTCGCAGAGGTCTCCAAAGGAGAGGGGGGGGGGGGGGCATATGTGTTTTACAAACATCTTTTGTTTTACAGATATATTCGATATTGACCTCTTTCTGCTCCCACTTATCAGAACAAAGTCGAATTATTTGATCTTTGTATTCGCGTAATCCGATTAATATAAAATATGAAATATGACGTCATATTTTAATATTGTATTTTTTCATTTAAATTACAGATACTTACAGTATTCCATAGATCCATCTAAAATTCGAAAACAAGACACCACCAATGTAATAGTGTACATATCTCGGAACGAGATCGGCCGGGGGCTGGCCTGGGACTTTGTACGCGAGAAGTGGGAGAAACTTATGACAGAGTAAGTGTTTCCGAAATATCCATTCAAAATTTCTCATGTTTATTGTTGATCAGCTTTGTAGTCATTGTATACAAATTTGTGTGGGTCATCCAACTTATGAGCATAGTGTGATTTCATTGAAAGGATGATTGTACACACATTTCCATAAACTGTCATTGAAACTGTGATTGCCATTTAATACACAAAAATATACCCAAGAATAATTAAACTACAGTATGAAAGTCTTTATAACGATTAAAGATGCCGAAGCTGTTCATGAAAATTGGACATGATGAGTCTCATACTCCGGGGATTTTTTTTTTAAAACACATGACATGACATATCTTACAATGTAAAAGAAATAAAGAATATTTGGGTTAACCCGTATGACGACAAAATCAAATTCATTTTGCAGACAGGGGAGTGTGTTATATAAGTTCGCTCGTCTTGTTTCTGGAATTTTAACTAAATGCAACACCAGATTCGAATTGAAGCAGGTATTTTGCACGTCCAAATGACGCGCATGCGCATGTATCAAAATCTATCAAAGTTCAAAACTAATCTTATTCAATTTCTAAGCACATTACATCCGAAGCACTTGTTACAATGCTAAGGCCAAAATAAAATTATTGATTGTTTGGAATCGCTTCCCGCCTGATTGAAATACCCCCCGCTGATAAAATTGTATTAGCAAAAAAATCAAGAACTGTTTTTTATTGGGTTTTTTTTTCATCGAACAATGTTTACATAGTTACAAGTTCATTCAGATTTTATTTTTTACCAAATTTTAATTATTTGAAGATCCAGTTTGAAATATAAAAAGAAATTCCCTCCCTTCTAACGGCAACGGAAGGCGGCAATTCCAAACTAGGGTGGTCTAAAATTTGAGTTAATTTCCAACCAACAGCCCGGTTGTTTTGCATGTCCATACTACAAACCACGTTCATTTGAATTATCTATCTGACCGGTACTGTTTTATTATTTTTTTTTTTTTAGTATTTCAACGCACCCCCCCCCCTCCCCGAAAAAAATCTGATTGATTATATTTTTTCATTGCTCAACAATGTTAATGTGATATCTCGGATCCCCTATTCTTATTTTCATGCCGAGTTAGAGTCGAGATTAAAAATATAGGCAATTTATTGGGAATGTATATTATAATGTATATTGCATAGGTAACATTATGTATACTGGATGTATATAGTTGTAAAATGTTTCGTCATGCACGATAACTTGTAAAAACAAAAATATCCCGCTGTCGTATGCATCTACAACACCTATGGAATTGCTATAAATTTGGATGTTTATGTTAAAAATAAATAATGTGAAATAGTAGGGTGTTGCTCTTTATGTTGAACAGTTTCTTTAAGTCGGCTCAAACTAAATTTACAATTGTCGAAAAAAAGGAAAACTGAGTTTTAACAGAGAACTTCACACATATATAAACAATAATATGTTAAGTGATATGTTTCATAAAATTATAAATGCATTTACCTTGACGTGCACCATATCATTTTCATTTAAGAGACAATAAAAGTTAACGTTTCTTCGTTAAGAAAATAGGAACTATTTTCAAAAAGGATATCATTCGATTAGGATGCTATTACATGTATTGATCTATGTAGATGTTTAAAATATTTGGCTGAACCTATTTTGAGAATACTTCATGCAAATACCACAACCCATTTAGATGCATTCGAACTCAGATTTGTCTTAATACTACAGCCTATTTAAATGCATTCAAACTGAGATATGGAGATATGTCTTAACAAACCGAAGCTATGTTGTTCTCTCAATGTTTCTGTTCTGTGTCACTGCACGATTTGTTGCATGATGTACTTGTTTCACCCGATGCTTCGTTTCAGATTTGGAGGATCCTTTTTCTCCTTTTCTCGTTTGATTTCCGGAGTAACCGCCCCTTTTAACACAAATTTTGAACTCCAGCAGGTACTTATATTCTTTACTATCTTTGTGTAACGTCGTGGTTTCATAGTACATGTACTTATTAGTAGTACTTATATATGGTATTATTTTCTAAAAGGAAGACGTGTAAGGCCTTTGAATGCTCAATGTAATAGGAACACTTACCGTATAGAGCAGTTGTCATATGATTAATTTTCTAACATGTAAAAATCAAAGTTTAACTAGATAAGACACACTTGCCTAAATTTTAAAAACAAAATACCATGTTTATTAATTGGACGTCATTATATTTTATGAAAAAATGCTCTAAATGGAACACTAGAACGTAATATATTTTGCTATTGGGGTGTATTTTGAAAAAAAAAAAAGCGGGGGAAAAAGTTTCACCTTAAAATTGTATACTGTTTGCATGTAAGTGTTGCATGTTTAGCATGCAAATTAAATACATGTATACAGATATGTTTAGGATTGTTCACTACTTTCGATAATTGCATCTATTTGTTATTTACTATTGCATATGTATTACAAATAATAACATTCAATCGTGCATTTATCAAAATTATGCTAAATGTAATTTTGAAGTTAAGACTTGCATACTTCTATCATAAACCAATGTGTAACAACTCAAACATAATTATACCAAATTCTTATCGGGGTTAAAAAAAAAAATAAATATTGTTAATTACTTTACTAATCGTTTATATCGCCTTTGTTATTCCTATACAGTTAGAGAACTTCCTCAAGAGCCATCCTAACATGGGCTCAGGAACCCGCGCGTTCCAGCAAGCCATAGAAAAGACAAAGAGCAACATCAACTGGATGGATCAGAACTATCACATCGTCCAACAATGGTTGGCAGATCAAGGTTTCTTGAATGTTTAGTGTCTAAAAGGCGGGAAGTTTGAATTTCAAATTACAGGGGAGGATGACGTGGTATATTGTTAGAACAAAAACGATAAGTAGGAAAACGACGGCCTGCGGATGAACTGAGGGTCGTTAATAGAGGATAGAACAGTGCTACTGCCGGATTGTAAAACGATGTTTAAATATGAAGAAATTGGAAAGGTTGATGTATTAAGATTACATCTATTGAAAAACAATGTAAAGTATGTTGATATTTTCATCTCAGTTCGATGGATTGAAAATAAAACTATTAATATACAAAAATTTAGCAGAAGAGAATAAAAAAAAAATAATGATATGATATATGTCAATAATGGTACAGGTGTTTGCAGATTGTTGTGAAAAGGGAAAATTGATACGATCAGCAATATATGTTATGTGATTTCTATTGAACTATAAAAGTTTATGAGTTCAGGTAACTGCTAACATACTGTTATAGACTTAAATTTGTTCCACTTTACTTTCACCCGTCTTATATTACCAAATAAGACTTGAATTATTGATAGTACATAGTGTATTGTCATTTCCGTTCGCAGGTGTATGTAAACCGAGGTTACTCCATTGAATTGTATTTGCCTGCTTAAGAGAGCTGAATGATCGTCGCCGTTTTTAGATAACATTTAACTCCTTATAAAGAAGAGCTCTGTACAAAGATTTAGTAAAATGCTCAAATTTTAAGGCCAAAATATTTGGATTTTTTTTAACTAAATGTAAGCTTATGACCGAAATTGTCATATGTCAAAGTTTTAAGGAAAATTGTTGCTAAGTATGTGACCATCCAACCTCTATAAAATGAGGGCAATGGAATGTTACAATAATAGATAGCCATTGTAATGATTTACGAAAATAAAGTTTCAAAACAAAGACAGTATATAGGAAGTTAATGCACATTTTGCAAAGGCATTTGCAAAATAATTACTTGTATTAATACTTTTGTTAGTCATGTTGCTCTTTATTTGTATGTGAACCACAATCAAGTGCAGTTGATTGTGTTTTTTTTCCTGTTTTTTCTAAACATTAGTTATATCATTTTTTTTTCAGTTCAATAAACAGGTCTATACTGTACCGATCGGACCCAACCTAACACCAGAGCAGATCCCAACTAAAACCCGGGTTACTTTCGAGGGTTACTTGGGGTTTACTCTGGGTCTGCTTGTTGAAAATTTGCGTCCACTCAGGGTTTACTTCGGGTCCACTCAGGGTTTACTTTGGGTCCACTCGGGTTTTATTTTTGGTTTACTCGGGGTTTGCTATTGGGGTCCACTTTACGAACTGAAGTGTGAAGCAGATTTGTCTTTTATCTTACCATCTTACCGCCTGTAATTTCTGCCCCTTGTAAATTGCAAATACACATGTAGCGTCTGCTTTCAGGGGTCTACCTCTGATCGGGTTTACTCTGGGTTAACTTTGGGTTTATTCAGGGTTTACTATGGGTCCACTTTAGTAAACGCGGAGTAAACCTAGAGTAAACCCCGAAAGTAAACGTAGGGTTTAGTTTGGGTTTACTTTCTGTTAGGTTGGGCCTGATCGGTACTTTAGATTAAGTGCTTATGCAGATCATATTAATATTTTTAGCAAAATGTTTAGTACAGTATGTTTAATGTTTAATTTTCACATCAACAATGGTTACCATATCCACAAAATTATCTTTTAACTATTGCATAAAAATAAAACTCAATTCAAATACTGCTACCTGTATGTTCAGTGCCATCAGTCGATATTTCAAACCACTATCAATTTCATTAACCTTGGTTAAACATTAATTCTTTTTCGTGTGAATGATGTTTAGATAATATGAGATTATATGTATTTATAAATTAATTTATTGTACATAATTCTAATTTGCAAACCAATAAAAGGGTTTGTTGTTAAAATTATAGAATAGTTGTTGATATATAGGTTTTATTTTGTTGTGGTGTATTTTTCTGAATCATAAAATATCATATCAATAACTCTTTCGTTTTATCATTCATTAATTATTTAAAGTAAATTAATTTTATAAGCTTAGAACTTATATTACTAATTTTTGTAGTTTAAACTACCAGATTGATGAAACACTATCAAAGTTATATATAATCGATTTTTTAATATGACTTAAATACAAACTTCATAAGCAAATGATGTGTTGCAACTTCAGTGATGAATCTTAGCTTTTGTTTGGAAATAAATGCCCGGTAAGAGCTGCAACTGTACGGTTCTATTACAGTACCAATACTGTTCGCAGTTCATCTTTATTGACTTCGATTCTGAATAAAAAGTCATAAATCAGAAAAAAAATCTTTCCTCAAATTTTATACTTCGATTCTTTTTATTTCTTTAAAAGCTTGCATAACTAGTTCTTTAATCTTCTGATTTATTAAACAAGGTTATCTGCAATCGTCACAGTTGCCATTTCACCCCTGAACAATTTGCATATATCATGTTTTAGTAATAAAATATTACATGATAGTAAGTTAGATACCGATTATTTACGAAAATGTGGCATAGAAAAAAAATATTGAACCCATTTTAAGTAACTAGTATATGCATTTTAATGCACTTCAGTAGTTGGCGATATACTTTTAGATGTGTATGAGCTATATATCTTTTAAGGAAAGGTGCATTTGAGAAATGTCCATGTTTCAATTAAGGTCTTATATTAACTGCTTAACTAAACATACCACTTATACTTTTTTCACAAGTAAAGAGTCAGGTATGAACATCTCAACTCACATATATTTGTTTTTAGTTTAGAAACAGCAAAATGTCATAACTAAGTGTGATTGTTTGTTAAGAGCGTTTATAGTCACAATATATTTCATCAGTATGTGTTTCTATGAAGCAAACAATGTCTGTTTTTATGGCGTATTATTTAATTCAGTGCCAAAATATTGTCCGACAAGGATACAAGGATTTGAAGCATTGCTATTTTTATTCAAACAGTAATAATAAACCATCATTATTCATATTGATATATACTGATAAACTATAAAAAAAAATGAAATAAAACTCATTAGGCATATTTTGTGTACATATTTTATTATAAAACGATTGATTACTTAAACATACATATACACCCTGTTTAAGCAAATGTTTTTGAGCACAAATGATTTCAACATTTTAGTTTAAAGATACAATGAAACACAATGATTACATTAAAGTTTAGATTTACAATAAGAAAGGTAAATTGAAAATGGAAATAAATATTTGCTCAATAAATGTAAATGACTTTGGAATTCATTTTCGTGGATTGTGGCTTTGATTTTATTTCCTGTCATCTGAAAGTGAAATAATAACATATTTAAAGACATGGAATGAGGATATTTCTACTCCAATAATAAGAAATTAGTGAAGATGGTATTTAATCAAAATCAAAAAAATATATATTTGCATTAGGATTTATAAGCGTCCGATAAAATTAACAATGTGATGTTAAGTGTTGGTATTTTAAAGGGCCATCTGATCGTAGTCATTTTCAGACTTTTTAATTTTTTTTTTATCAGAAAAGAGATGAATAAATAAGGAAATATTGCTATTCAGATTCAATATTTTTCAATTTAAGAATTTAACTTAACCGAATAATAGTTGGTGTTAGGGTTTCGATCTTAGGGTAGACCCTATTGTTAATGTTTGACCATCGATCATCTTTCTAAAAAAAAATCAACAAAAGCCGCTCACCATAACTACAGATGTTTTTGGTACATTCCATGTTGCCATTTTGATGACAGGTACATTCGTTACAACCATCTTGAGATGGAGTTGTCTCTCCAACGTTATATGTATAACCATTGTGTTGACATCTAACGGTTACATCTGAAAATGTAATTAAAAAGAAAGAAAATGAAATAAAACGGTCAAATTTTATTGATGGTTCATATATCATACACAAAGTGACAATATGTTGGTTGATATAACTGCTGTGTTCATAGACAACTATTTAAAAGAGACTATTGTTTCAAGATCAAACATATATTTCATTCTTTTGCTAAGCATTGCTGTTGTTATATGTTTCAGCCTTTAAAACTTTGACAAATGACTACAGGTATTAGTTTTTATTACAACATAAATAATAAAGCGTTAAATACCTATATATTTCGGAGGTGAGGTCTGAACCGGAAGACATGACTCGTTCCCGCACGTAACGTCACCAGTCACGGTACAAGTGCATGTATTACAGTTGTCACCTTTAAGGAATGTATCCCCTGCCTTGTAGCTTTTACCATGATGTTTACAATCTTTAGAAAAAAAATCGAAATTGAATATCAAACGGTTTTCGTGGATTTCGATATTGATAGTCATTGAAATGCAATATCTATTTACACATTGTATTGATAGAAACAGTTGTCATTGATTTAACCGTAATTTAACTGTAATCTTTGAAACGTGGAATCATTAGAATGCATGTTGGCTAAATTTTCGTGATATTTGTGGATAGCCCTCCCCAACGAATTTACGAGAACATATTTAAAAATGCTATCTTTTTTACTGAAATTAAAAACCGACGCATCCACGAAATAACATCCCAACGAATAAGAAAAACCTACAATCCATGAAAATTGACCCCAATGGATTTTTATGATTCCACAGTAATCCAATTTAACTACCCATGGATCGTCATGAAATCACGGTATAACGATTCTGACTGCTTACCTGGATAACAAGACATGTCTGTGCAGCTGAGATCCCCAGTGACCATGCACCAGCAGGTGTTACAGGAGTCAGGTTGGAAGCTCTGTCCAGCCTTGTATACTGCTCCATTGTGACGACAATCTAGTAGAACAGCACAAGAAGACATTGGACATTAGAAAAGAAAATACTAACTAATGAAAAAAAAGTCATACAAGGATTTACTTCACGCGAAGAAGAACAAGAAGAGGTATTTACTTGAGAAACAAGATTTCCCTGAGCATTGGACAGTACCATCAACCATACATTTACAGGTATTACAGTTGTCTCCCTTGTCAAACACATCACCACTCATATAACCTTCCCCAAGGTACACGCAATCTATGAGAAATACACAAACGTTTACATGTATCAAGTTATTAGTTCTGTTTGCATTATAATAGGTATTAAATAGATTCATTTTTTTTTTTAACTCTTTTCATTTTAATTTTTATTTTGAAAAAGTGTTGTTGCAAACAAAAATAAACAAAAATTTGTTTCAAAAACATTTAATTTAAAAAATAAGAAAGCAAGTTATTCATAGATTTTCTAACCTGGTTTACACTGTTTGTTGGTACACTTTAAAACTCCCCCATCCACGCATGTGCATGTATTACATCCTTTGCGGAAGTAGCTGCCCACCTCGTATTGTCTACCCTTGAAGTCGCATTCTGTGATGAAAAATTGAAAATAATTGATATATGCAAGTAGCAAGCCACAAAGTTAACAGAAGTTAAGCAAAAAATTATTTATTTCAATAAGTTTTTAAGAAATTTATCCACAAAAACTTGCTCTGATGTCTTTTTCTGATTATAGATATTAAAAACTTAAAATACACATGCATTTCAGATAAAAAAAAAAGATGTTTGTAATAAAAAAGTTTATCGTACTCGGTGCACACGAGTCTTTGGTGCAAAATGCAGTACCGGTGACCATGCATGTACATCTGTTGCATTTATCTCCCTTAGGGAACACGGCACCAGCCTTATATGTCCGTCCATTGTATATGCAATCTAAGAGAACACAAAACATAAAATGAATACAACTAAGTATATATATACAGATATATGCATAATGAATTTAGATTTTCAATAATATATATTTAATATATATTACATTTAACATCCTTTCTTTGTTGGTGTTTACACACAGAACGGTTTATAAAAAGTGTAACTATAATAAATTTTTGTCCATTCGTTTCCAGAGCAGGGCCATTTGACATCCTAAATGACATTGAATTGTACAAAAATTCAAGGTAACGTTAAACAGATGTGTACGTTTCTGACGTTCGTCTCATTTTAACAATATTCAGCTTGTTCATACAGTATTGGAGCCAATCAAATAATGTGTTACAAACATAATTGGGGAAATAAACATAATTAAATTCTAATCAAGTATTATTGTACTATTTTCGCTCTGGTGAATAATGTATTTCTTAATGTACATGAAGACGAAAATATTAAACCTGGAAAGCACTTGTTCTCTGTGCACTTTATGCTTCCGGTGCTCATACACGTGCATGAATTACAGCTATCTCCCTGTGGAAACGTGGTACCGGATTTGTGAACCTTCCCCAAATGTACACAAGCTATGATAAAGAAATATTTCATTAATACATTTAAATTAATTAAGATCATTCTTTTTAATATTTAAAAGAAAAATCTTTTTTACTTGTTTCTTATTAGTCGTAAGATAAGCCATAGTACCTTTATGAAAAAAAAGTTCTTTAAGACAAAATTGCTTGAAATGCTTTTCTGTTGATGTTGTTTAGAAAAAAAATATTAAATTTTATCATTATTGCTATGAAACGGACATATTTCAAATCTGAAAAAAAGTACTCACTTGCTGCCAGATAGCATTTTTTATCTGTGCACGCTGGTACACCTGAGTTTTGACATTCACATGTGTTGCAATCATCTCCGGCTGGGAACCTTTCGCCGGCGTTGTAAACCTTTCCTAAATACTGGCATTTAGGGACTACAACTGTCTTTTTAACTGCTGAAATATCAGATGAATATAGTATATATTATTGTTTATTTTGTTTGTAAATGTGGTTGTAAAAAACAATTTGTCCAAACAGAGGAAACAACAACTAAAATATCTTTTTTTTCAAAATTAAATTTATGAAGATGAAAATATCTATCTAAACTTTTTGAAATGTACATTTGGTAAGCTCAATTAAAATTTAGGGCGTTTGCATTGCTCTAATGAATGTATCATTTAGTTTTGCTTCAGATGGAAAAGCGTGTATTTTGATAATCATGAATTCGATTCTGCGGCTTTTTGTTTGATTAGTGAATGAGGAAAGTTATAAACCTTCTATCTCAATTAATTGAATTGAATGTAAATCGATCAAAAAGGTTCGTTACTTTGAAATATCTAATCTATCAATTAGAATAAAAGTTAAAACCAATAACTTTTAAATAATTTTTTTGTTTTGTTTTGACACCAAGTTAAATTCATTTAACAAATCCAGGGCATCAATATTCATTTTTGCCAATCTTTTTCTATTCTCTTGCCACTTAAAGATAGATGTCATTAGAAGTGAAACTTTGTCTATCTTTTGAGCTCTCCTATTGTCTGTTTTGTATTCGTATGGTAAACGTTCATTAACCTTCGACGCTTGACTCAACAGAAGACATCATATTAATGACACACCTGTTCTAGCCCGTGCATTATCATGGCACCAGGTAATCTATTAATACATATCGGATGACAGGATTGAAATTTATTGAGAAATATTCTATTTAGAAAGTACCTACTGAAAATAATTTATTTTATTAAAATAGTATTTATCATTAATTATTTCCAAATGCTTCGTCAATTGAAGGCTAAAATGGGAATGGAGATAAATATGACCCGATGAAATTGGCATTTATTAATATGTACGTTAAAGTACATATAGTTAAGTTTCGGAAAGTCCTACTTATATCGAACTTATCTAGTTACAATTAACCTGACGCGCAATCCAGGTACCTACATAAGACAACATCATTTCTAATGATGATCTCCTATACCTTATATCATAACAAACAAATAATATGCAGTTTTCAACACAGTACTATACACAGCAGATACCGACCTTCTTTCATCTTTCAATACGAATTAATCATAATTCCATATTTTACAGAAATACTGTATACAGGGTTATTTTCGCTTCGCGTTATTGTCGCCCTCCTTTACTTTCAAACAGTTCCGCCCCGTCTTGAGTTCCTCCAGACAAAGTTGTGTTTAAAGAGAGATAAGGCATTATAATTCCTTCAGTCCTAAATTTGCCCACTGAAAACGAGGGCGAATAAGGCGAAAATAAAACGTGGACAAATATTTCCCTGTATACAGTAATCTTAAAATGGCAATATCATTTGATATTCACCTTGGTTAATGAAATATAGTTCTCTGTGTGCACCATTTTCTATCGGCGGGCATTTTAATTTACGTTTTACCGGGTAAAAAACTGGTTACAGTGACACACTTGGAAAGCGAATCTTACAAGTTTGGGTCATTCAATTGGAATAAAGCAAGAAACAATTGCGGCGACAAATCTTTCATATCATTCACACAAATAATGGCTTACAATAAAAAAAAATCAAAAATTCCCATCGGTTGAATTTGATGGCCAATAAAAAAACCCAAAACAAAACAAAAATCCCAAAGGAACGTAATTCGAAATGATTGCAATTAAACATTTAATGTGTATATGTCTGAATAAAATACTTCTTAAACGATAATGTCTGCAGAAAGAAAAAAAAATGGCAGAAACATGCATCAAAATCACATACCTAATACTTCTTGACACTTGTAGCTGCCATCCTGTAAACATTCACACGATCTTCCTGCCATATCTCTAAAAGTCTGTCCAACGTTATATTTATTGAGATTGTAGGTACATTGTGGATCATCGGCAACTGAAAAAAAATCAAAGCACTGAATGAATTTCATTTAAATTTCACACTAACAAAGTAATGATGAAAAAAAAATCAATTTACATGATACGTGATGAAAATCAAACATGTGTATTGGAAACTTGCTTATTTATTCTTTTTAAAATTTTGGTATGTTGTCAGAACTTACCAACCAAAACCAGCTGCATAGCCAGGTAAGACAACCCAAAAGAAAGAAAAGTAAACATCTTTCACAAAAAGTTCTTCAGGAAAATAAACGAGATAAAAACAATGTGATTGTCCTATACACAAGAAATCTTGATCTGAATTATCAATGTTGGAAAATGGCTCTTTTATACTACACTGATAACTTCCGGATAGTTATGGCTTCATTAACGAGGCGTAATAATGCCTAACACGTTTGACAAATAGGAAAAAAGACGGAGATTTATTTCCATAAAGTGGTTTGTTGTTTAATAAGTTCTGCGGTCCATGATGACTGTCGAAGATGCTAATCTGGCATGAAAAAATTTTAATTAGCGTACTTCATTAATTTGGAGTATTGTGTAGGACACTTGAGATGAAATGACAGATTGTGCATGCATATTAAATACAGATACATGTATGTGTTATAACAATTTTTATTTTTACAAAATGTTCTACGTAACTGGTGAAAAATTTGATAAACATTGATAGATAGGATCCGGGTTTATGATGCTTTGCAATGAAACAAGAATGTTAGTTCTTCAGATAATTGTGGCAAGGATTGATTAACAACCTCCGCGCAAAAAAAGTCAAATGGAATACATATTGTTTTCATGATATTATATTTCACAAGTTTGAAACTCAAAAGATAAAGATTCATGTGTAAAATAAGATCCGGTTTAGAATGTTTACAAGAGGCGTTTTGTAATAATGATGACTGCATGGGCAAACCACAGTTTGTAAAAATGACTCGGGTGTAGGTGTGTACAGCATGACCTCGACTTTTATACGAATACCTATGGTAGGTGGGGTGTGAGTGTTTCGTTAATCAAGACTAATAACAAGACTCCCACATATCATTCAAATATTAGTATTATTCATTTGTGTATTTTCGCCCTCCTTATTTTATATTTCAAATCAAGTTATTGTTTAAAGCGTTACTATGCATTCGTTCAAATATATTTTGGCGAGAACGATAGTAGAAGATGCAAAAAATCCCGTTTTGACATTTCGTGATAACGAACGGTGTTCAAATTCAAAAGTCCAAAGAAAATTACAAAACAGGAGTAGAGCAAATACGGACCTCTTCAAAAATAGAGGTAGGATCAGGTGCATGGAGGAGTGAGCATCCTCTGCTGACCGGTCGCATTCGCCGTTTGCTTTTTGTCGTAATCGGGAAAAACGGAAAAGTCCCTAGACAATTAGGTAATTAATTATGGTCTAACAATAAGTATGAAAAAAACGTCCGTCAGCATGACCCAGTTTAAACGTTTAAGTAAGCATGAACTTAATTGTTGCATCTTATACACATATATCATAATCATTTATATATATCTATATTTACAATTGAGTTCTGCATTTGCAGATGTCTGTTTCAGTAGCTGACTTGGATATATTTTTTTTAATCAATATACAATTCAAGAACATTCAATAGCCTATTGTATTAAAGAGTGATAATTCAGTTTGTGTGAGGTACACCACTTCAGATCCCAATAAAGTTTATTTTCGATCAAAGGAGGACTAAAATTGACACTTATTTTTCATACAAAAAGCAATGTGCGGTGATTTTACTGCGAATTGATTTACATTTTTACATTAATAGGGCTAACAATTATCTATATTCATACTTCTTTGATTTATAATATTGTTTACGACTTTTAGATATATGCATACACTCTTAAATGGTGTTCTATGAAACCAGAATCAAATTAAGCATAACAATTGACTTTCCAGGAACTTTATAAAACCCAAATAATTAGAACTATATATATATATATATATATATATATATATATATATATATATATATATATATATAGGAAATGATACACAGAAAATTAAACCTATTTTTGGCAATTGTGTATGAAAGATGAATTAAAATGCATGTTATTTATTTTGTAAACACTGTCAAAACTTGAAAATAAACACGTTTAGATGTGAAAAATCCAACAAAACGGGCACTGAATACGCTTGTTTTTAAAATTCTCTGTGAAATAAGTTTTTATAAATTTTTAAACTCAAAAGACAAAGGTTCAGTACGTTTTGGTATGCAAGCAATCGATGGAAAGGCGCTATCATGGTAAAAACTATCACCTATCCAAAACTGCCTATGTTTTCCTGTTCTCTAGGAATGGCAAGCCGGACATTGACTTAATTGGGTGACAGATTTAGATTTTAATAATAAAAACTCTCATGCGTGCATTCGATTCTTTACAGAAAATCACCTGTTTGAATCATGCGTAAGCAAACCATCACACATTTAGTGCATTACTTTTAATAATTCAAGACAGGACTTCATAAGTAAGGATATAGAAATATAGAGTTTTGGAAGTTTCTTAAAATAAAGATACATGTGAATGACAAAAAACACAAGATTATGATTTGTTGAACTGTTGTGAGATTTATCTAATTTGGTAGTATATCGGACCTACCTGAACTTAAAATGTATTTAATAATTGAAAAAGTTAAGGCAAAGTCCATTCAAACTACCCCGTAATAAAAAAAGAAATTTGTTTTAGTTTTGAAATGTTGCTAACTCTTAAAGTAGTAGCTATCTTAATTAGCTGAATTAATATGTGGTGCGCATAAACAATAAGTCGTAACACCAAGAGAAAACACAAGTATATAAACAAGTCACATCATTGTTTTTGTTTAGGATTTCACTGTTATCAGTAAAATGCATGCATAATGGGTTCTCAGAAACAAAAACAAAAAAAAACAAAAATAAAAATTTTCTGAAATGTTGATGAACAGATCTAAAGAAACAAACGGACATTTCCACAAACTTTTTGTCTTTTAATGATTGTTGCATTAACGTAAAACACCTACTAATAGGATGCAATTCAAACACACATAAGATATACACGTATATGTTTAGGTAATTGAATAAATGAGTACTATAACCATGATGGCTTAAAGTTTTTAAATGTTTGATAATCTTCTTAGCTCTCTATTTTACAATGTGACAGGAAAGACGTATCATTTTACACTATTCATTAAGGAATAACAATATAATTTAAATCGTACATGTACATGCGACAACAAATCCCAATCATACGCATCAGTTGTCATTCTGAAATAAACAAACTACAGATTAATTTATTATTATCAAAGATTGTTCAACATTAGAGTCCACAAGCAATATATGAAGATTTTATCAGAGGAGATAGTCTATATAATACAAATGATAAAAATTAACATCATCTGTATGAAGACTAGAAATCAAAAACTACGATACATTTCAAAAATGTTTACAAAATACCAATCACAATCATAAGTTATACACAAGAAAGTGAAGATTAAACAGATTTTAAGAGCAATATAGAAACCATACACATGCACAGTAATCACATCGGATACTTGTTGATTGACACTTGCTATACAACTTCTGGCTTTTTGTCTTATAAGAATATTAAACAAAATATTATCATAGTTCACTGCCCGACAATTTCGCGTCCCAGTCATAAATAATATTCAAAATACTTTCATTGTATTTTTCCTTTCTGTAAGAAGGGGCTTGCGTAGTTTTGTTTTTAGTTTTTTTAAAGTCGACTACTGATATAACTTCATCCAATAGACAACAAGCACATTTATATACTTGTTTACCTTCTGCAACTAAGTCATGAACCTTGATTACCTTTTAACAGTCTCATTATCTTCTTATCACCTAGACAGTTTCATGATGCGTAAATTAAAAACAAGCCCCGTTGTATTTAACAGATAACATTATATATGAATGATTATCATAATGCGTATAGTAAAAATATGTGTTATGAATTATCATATTTTATGTTTTCTTCTCTAATAACATGCTGCAAAAAAACCACGCTTTATTGGACCACAGTGGATATACGAAAGATAAGCAGTTGAAAACAACTTAGAAAGTATCACGATTTCATGTATGTATAATATTATGACAACAACAGTTTGCACTGCGGTTGATCTCGATTAGCATTGTTAAACCAAATTAACCTTCGAGTCTCAAGGTCAACGTCCTACAAACATGATGGGGATACGGACTGTTCTTTGTTTTATATTTACTTTCTTTCATATCTTATTTTTTTCTCAGAAAAAAAAAAGAATAAATGTGCAACTATAAATACATTGAATGAATTGTTTAACAATTGGAGTAAAAAGATTTTGTTAAGCAATGACATGTGAGCAACAATTAACATAGATCCTCAAATTTTTATTCTAAAATATGAAGTTAAATACTGGTATATTTTCTGCTTTTTATGTTTTTACCATGATTATAAATTTATCCACAATATAGATCTATCCATTTTCATGTTTAATGGTTATGAATATAGAAAGAAACGTAAATGTTTTTTGTTTGTTTTTTTTATATTTCCGTGTAAAATGTGATTTAATAAAATAATATCAATGTGTTTTATGCTGGCTCGACACACCAATGTATTACTTGATGGATCGATGAAGAATCATTTTTGAGAAATGATTATACAAAAATGACACCTATATCAACTTTTCAATTATTTTATATAATTTTTTTTGTATTTGTTTGGAAACCGGAGACATTGTTTAAGCTGCGAACAGGATATCACAGACCTAAAAATTTCGTATCAATTAATGCACAATACAATTATCTATATATACATATTAAACACGGCCATATAATCTTAAAAATAGTTTTATAAAAACAAATATTTATGAAGATGAAAAACAAGAATTGTAGATATCTTTTAAATATATGGATAAAACCTTCAAATGAACTGTTACTCACATTAAACGATTGCTGTACAATCGTATTTCAACAAGAAATTGAAATGAAATAGTGAAATTAAAGAAAAAATGGAAAATCTTACAATCGAATCGATCCCGATTATAATTAAACTGATCCCGAACGGAATCATATAAAGTTAAAATGTATCACAATTTTGCAAAAAAATCAGGTTGTTTAGCTGCAAAATGGTTTGGTCAGTTACTGACTTCATAATTCATATACTCAGAACAAACTGTAGTAGTTTTGTAAAATTTCAATTGTAAAATATTTCTGATCAGGATAACTTTTTTTCAATCGGGATCGGTATAACTTTGATAAATAGCTATTTTCCCAAAATTTCACATTTTTGTTTCAATTTCTCTGTAAAATATCATTGTTTAGTGAGTACTTTGTACTTTATGTGACTTTATGTTATTCTTTAGATTTTATCCATGAATTAACAAGATATAAAAGAATTACAATTTTGATTTTCAGAAATATTCTTTTAATTCAAAAATCGAATACTTGTTCAAACAATCTTTGGCATGTATTTATTCATACACCAAGTTTTAAGCTCAGAAGTACCCCGTTTGTCCTCAGAACAGTTTTTCATATTTCACTGATACGAAAACAATATCATAATTATAAAATAAGCCGATATTGGTCTCTGTTTTGTGGAATCATATTTCAAAAAAGATTCTCTATCGATAGTTTTCGATGTTTATTTGAAATATGGAAGAGAATCCTTTTTTACTATGATGTATCACAACAAAGCATGCTTCGGTTTAAGCATTTTTGTTTCAGTGCTACGTTTCCATTGGTTATATCCTGAGAAATGTCTCCAGTAAACATTTATACGGGTGCACAATTTGGTGTTAAAGTACGCTTTTTCGAGGTAAAGTTCTTTATTCCATAAAACAGCAATTCTATATGATTAGATACTATAATACGTAATCAACTAATCGCCATTTCCATAATAATACCTGATAATTAAATACATGTTAAATACTTTACCAATGATATGTCCATTTTTGAACACAAACTTTCTTTTAAGTCTATATAGAATACTTGATTAGCGTAAATTAAAAACAAGAAAGACATTTTTAAATATTGCTTTTAATTGCAGACGATTGTCAACAACAATGGTTTGTGAATGATAATAAATAGAACATAAATGAACATGCTACACAACATAAAGCAAAGAGACAAAATTGGAATTCAAAATATCTAGGATAGGATTCAGGTCTTCTATTTGTCATCATCTGAAAAAATAATAGATGGATTATTGCAGATGGATATTGAGGAAACATAAATATTGATTGATTTGTAGAATAATGAGATAAGTTTTTTTTTTTAAAATTAGAAACATAATATTGAAACAGTGTTCGTTTTTATACGTTGTAGATTTCACTTGAGTTAGATTTGTATATCAGTTATCATTCCTAAAGTCATATAACCTCTTCAAATGATTTAGTTGTGTCATTTAGTCAACAGAATTTGCATTTCAAGTTGATCATTTGGTCCCTTCTTAGTACAATGAATGGCACAACTTCAGACACAAGGGTTTCGACATGGCTATTACCTCTTAAGCAAGGGAAATTGGTACATTTCATTGTTCCGTCCGGCTGACAAGAGCACGTGTTACATCCGTCACCGGCTGGGATCACGTTACCGGAAGTGTATCCTTTGCCCTTATAGTCACATGATACAGGTACGTGTTCTATCAACAAATGAATAAAATGTTTTAGTTAACGGTATGATGTGTGAAATCAAATGAAATGTAGTGCGTTTGATTCAAAAAGTGTAACGAGGTTTTTGTTCTATGTTATTGAATTTGAAGCCAGTTTTATAATTCTTAAACCTTTACTGTTTATAGGTGCCTGCAATACATTCCGTATGTAACGCACATAATACTGTATATTTCACATCAAATAGAATAATTTAAGTTGTCTCAACATTGCTTACTGTCATATGAGCTGGTAGGTGGCTTATCGGTTATGTAGTTGTCCACACAGGACATTTCTGTACATCTTACTTCGCCAGTAATAGAACAGATACAGGTGTTGCATTTATCGCCCTTGGGGAAACTCTCTCCAGACTTGTAAGTTTTTCCTTGGTAGCCACAATCTATAAATCGAAATGAAAAACAAAATAAAAAAAAAACAAAAATGCACAAAGCAGCATGACATGTTTTTGAATAAGCTTAGCTGAAAAATTCAAATAATAGTTATAAAATATACAGCTTAGGTAACGATTTGAATCGAAATTGGTCTTGATGTGCTAATGATAAATAGAGATAAAGAGTGCAATTATGACATAAGTTTATAAATCGTTCAGATACCTGGGTAGCAGGAGAACTTTGTGCAGCTGATGTCACCGGAAACTGTGCACCAACACGTATTACACTGGTCTGGTTTGAAGCTTTGACCGGCCTTGTATACAATGCCCTTATAATGACAATCTAATGTAAAATATATAAAAGAAAAGTTATAACTTGAATGAACGAGAGGTATTTTTTTCAGAAAAAAATGTGGAACCAGAAGTTTCATTTTTGATATTAATCTTTTTTTCTTTTTTTTTTTTTTTTAAATAATGTCAATCGTGATTGTTTACTTTATGCTCTGTGGTTTGATTTACCACGTGATTTGAATGCGGACACATGTCTACCTGTGTTGATTTTGTGTTCGAGGATTACCTGGGAAGCATTGTTTTTCGGAGCACTGGACAGTGCCATCAGCCATACATTTACATGTGTTGCAGTAATCTCCCTTGTCAAAAATTTCTCCTCTTGTGTAATATTGTCCTCCATACATACAGTCTGTTAAGAAAACCAAAACACATTCAAATTTCATTTTATTTCGGTAACCAATTATTTAATGAAAGCCATTTTTACTAAAATGTGACGAATATATATACTTAAATAAATTTGAATCGAATTTACATTACAGTAAATTTTGAAAAAAAATCACCAAATGCATAGACGAAAATATTAATAAAAATACTACACTAGAAATAATTATGTGAATTTGGGTAAATCTAGTCGTATTCGAACCTTTAATTTTACTTAAGCAATGTCTAATAAAACCCGGATTATTCATTGATGAATTTGTAAAAATAAATATTCCAAAATTGGATTTTCAGAGCAATTGCGTCCGACAGTTCCAAACGGAAAAAACCCAATTATTTTAATTAGAATGATTTTCAACATTTAAAGAAATAAACATCTGGATTATGTAACTATTTACCTGGATAACAAGGTTTGCTTGTACATTGGGCTACTCCACCTAACATACACACGCATTCGTTACAACCGTCACCTTTTCTAAACTTCTCCCCAGATTTATACACTTTTCCTTTGAATTCACAATCTACAAAAGATATTTTCTTTTTAAAATTGATTTCATGGAGTTTATAAAAAGTATCTGTATATTTCTGTGGCATATTGGATGAAGTTTTTGCAGAGAGAGAGAGAGAGAGAGAGAGAGAGAGAGAGAGAGAGAGAGAGAGAAGAGACAGAGACGAGAGAAAAGAGACAGAGACAGAGAGGAACAGAGAGATGGAGAGAAAGAGACAGAGAGAGAGAGAAGATGGTAAAACATGGCTTACTTGGCTCACAAGAGTCCGAGGTGCATTGGGAGTCCCCAGTTACCATGCACGTGCATCTGTTACACCCGTCTCCCTTAGGGTACACGGCACCGATGGGGTAGCTTGCTCCTCCGTATATACAGTCTATAGAAGGCAGAGAGGAAAAAAAGAATTATTACATATCTTCGTAGTCCTATAAGTTGCTTTTTTGACAGCTGTCCAACAAATTGAATTCATGTTAAAAAGAAACACAAGTTTGAAAATGGTGTAATATTGCATTATAAAATGAGAACTTAGGTGTTACATTATGAATAGGTAAACTCATGTGCACAGTAAAAAAATATAAAAGAGAGCCATGAAACCATAGATGTCATATTATGTGTAACATTCTAAAGGCTTAAGAGGTAGGCATGTTGCACTATCGAAGACAAGTGATAGTACAAAATATTCGTTATTACCTGGATAACATTTTTTCTCGGAACACTGAACTTTGCCAGTTCTCAAACATTTGCATGTGTTACAATCATCCCCCATGGGAAATATATCACCGGCAGTATAGGTGACTCCCAAATGTCTACATCCTGCAGAGACAGAAAATATATTAGAAGTAAGCGATGAAATGAATTATCAAATTGCAATATTTAATATACTGTGATGAAGTTAATTTTTCATTATACATCTGTTACATGTATCATCTCATTTGACTTTTTTTAATTCATTATCATTTCAATAATTCGTAAAAACTTATTTATGTCTCAATTTTTATATTTTACTTTTCATTTTTTTCATAAACAGCATTGCATATCAGAAACAGACAACGTTATTTTTTTACAATACGGATATTCCACTTAGGACTATCTGTATATAGCAGGTTTACATATACTTCAAGATGTCTAGATAAAAATACAATATCGAAGAAATAAAAGTTTAAAAATGCATGTTAATGTTCAGTTTTAGCTAGAACATGTACCTGGATAGCAGGGATCTTTGGTGCACTCCACCATACCGTCTTCTCCACACTGACATTTATTACATCCATCTCCCGCCGAGAAAACCACTCCCACCTTGTAGATTTGACCCAGGTAGTCACAATCTGAGAAAAGATGTATATTAAATGTTTGAGATCTACACATTTCTAAGTAATAAATGACACCCAGAGGTACACCTATTTTAATTCCAAAAAAAGTGTCTAGTAACAATATATTAATTGCCAAATATGTACATATTTGCAGTTAATGCAGCACATATTTCATTTTTATTTAGAAATTATTTAGACAATAATGCACAGACAATCCCCTAAAAGTTTTTTTTTTCATAAAGGTTACAAATTTGTCGTTGACATTAGAAAAAAATATATGCAATTGCAATTAGTGAAAACATTTTTATTGAATTAAGTATCTGACAAAGATATACACGAAATGATATTACATTCATTATTGTTAAGGTACGTTTATGAAAATGAACCAATAACATGCAGAAAAAGTGGACACCAAGTGAATACGAGAAGATATCATTTTGAAAAGTGTACTGAACAGTAATGAAATTGCAATGCTTACAATCTTTGGTGTCGCAGACTACTTTGTAGTCTTGTGAACACGTGCATTTTCTGCCGACTATATCGATGAAGGTCTGTCCTCTTCCATAGCTTTCTAGTCCATACTTGCAGATAGGATCTGGTGCTATTAAATAATAATATTTTTTTTATTAATAACATAATTAAAAACAATATGGACAAATCATATGTACATATGTACATGTAAAGTGCGATATGCTTTAAATCCCTTTCTAACCTTTCGAAAGAAAATTTTAGAGCAATGTGTTTTTCCAAAGGTTTAGAAGAAATAAAACATAATGTAATTTATTTTTCGTCGTGCATTTTAATTTGCAACAATTGCAAAAATGCGTCAAAATCATTTGATTGTCATTTTTCTTGTTCTCAAAAAATATAAAACCATTGTTTGACGAGGAATATTTTTACGATGGTCCCGTTTTTTTTTTTTATCTGCTGGTCCTCAACCTTTTTAGATACATCGGTGCAGTACCATAAACTGTTTGTACTGTTAATAATGCCAAAAATATAACTTAATGATACTTTGCGGTGGTACATTTATATGCACATATAGACAAGTTGGTGGCGTGTTTCTATATTCAGAGAGACACAATGTACATTCAGATTGTATTTATATACAGCAACTAACCAAAAATTTTGACAGAATATTTTAGGAATGCAATAATGTTTTACTTCTAAAATATATGCATATGCTACTTAAAATGCTAATTTAAATCTATTTGAAAAGCAAAAATTCGTTTTTCGAAAGAAAAAAAGATTGATTTATCTGCAATATGTTCAGAAAAAAACTGGCTTAATACCAAATTGAGCAACCAAAAGATGATAAACTTTTGTTGCACTTTTAATCTTTTACATAAAATCACGATTAATTTGAATGATTCATGAACTGCCGTTTGTTTTCATCTTATTTGTAACTTAACATGAACTTTATATAAAAAAAATGATTTTTTTAAAAAGTTGAACATTTATAATTTGCAAGATTTTTTTTTGATAGTGTTATTTATTTGATCAAATAAAAATTTCTATACTTACAATCGGCAACACTACACGATGCCAAACTAAGAAAAACAAGGACTATAGAAAGGCTCTTCATCCTAATCCTGCTGATTATCTCCTTTCGATTTTAAGTTCAAAACTTTGTTAAGTACCAATTAAACAGTATCGGGTCTAAATGGTTTGTGCTTAAGGACAAGCAAAATTTCGTTTATATAGACGAAGTGAGTAAATACGGAAGTTCCGGTAAACTGGTACACTACAGAGAGGCGTTTGAAAGACAAACCCTAGTTTTATCAAATAGGTGCAAATTTGCAATCATAATTAATAATCATTTGCAAATTGCATCATATTCATCGCCTTAGCTTGACGAATTCTTGTGGTTTATTTTACTCTGCATTTTGTCTCTCTCGGTCGAGACGGCTTATGAATACCTCTGATTTATGATTACCTGTATTTCTCATTGCAATTCTCAGGTGAAATTAGAAAAAATAAAAACAAGCCCGTACCATTAAATATTTATAAGCTATTTCCAATGATGATCAATTTCCTATCGATCAAATATCTAAAAAAAAAAATGAAAAAGAATATATATATAACAATAAAAAAGAATGAACTATTTGATATAAATAAAATTCCTCTGCTTGTCAACAATTCATATGGTTTGTCTCATCGTGATTTATTAAGATTCAATATAGAAAGTAATTTTTCAATAAATCGTGAAGAAGTTTCTAATAATTTAGCAAAAGGTAAAATAACGACAGTGTTTATTTTCTTTAAAAAGTAATAGATTTTTTTATTAAAATTTCATAAATTAAATATATATCAATATCAAATGAATATATTTCCGTCATGTTATTCTTTTTAAAATGTTTTTGATACCTTTAGACAACGGTGCAATTGATGAAATAGACGATGAACTGATGAATTGTGATTGTCTAAATACATTTCTATACATTAGGTAAATGGTGAATGATGATTGACAAAGCTGAATGAGTGTGAGTTTTAACAGTGCCAAATTGCAACTTTAAAAGTAAACATCTAAGTCTGTTTGAAAAAACCAAATCCTTATCAAAAATCATCTTAAGTGTAGAATTTGTTGTCGAATTTAGAATTTCAAGGTATTAATCGGTTATGTCCTCTTGAATTTATTTTTGCTTTTTTAATTCGCTTTAAGGCCTTAGTAAATGTGAATAACAGAAATTTTTTAATTCTTCTTTACACAATCAATGTTTCTTTATGTAAACATTTTCTTTTATAGTGTTCCAGTTTGGAGACAAAAACACCTTCTCACTAAATGAAAACAGTTGATAATTTGTTCCGTTTATATTCTTGTGTTTTTGGCTTTGTAGCAAAGTTTAATGCAATTATGCGAGTTAGCCCTTATACACGCAAGCTAATTTCAAAAACCACCGATGACATTGCTAAACTAAAAACTTTTTTTGTTTGGTATTCACTTGCAAAGCGTCATTTCTTTTCTGAATCATCTTAATAATCACAAAGCAATGAACATTTGTTACTTGTTAGAATTTATAGGAGGAGTGCATAAATTTGTTGATGCTAAACCAACTTTTATGAATATAACAAACTAGTTTCCCATTATATTACCATATATTCAACTAATGGACTTCATTAATGCATGTTTTATCTTTGATATAATACAGTGAATTTCTTTTGGTGAATTTTTCTCTCTTACCACTTGACAAAATAGTACTAGTAATTAGGTATCTGTTAAGAACATTATTTTCCTTGAATAATACTCAATGAATAATATTCCATGTATATTTTTTTTCATTTTACTGATTTTTAATTACATAACTAAAATTCAAAATGTTAAAGCAAGTAACCTAATATTAATTAAAGTTGATTTGATTTATTCTACTGTTATGTCAGAAATGCAACGAGTGCAAATATATTACTTGATTTAAAAGTCCTACCAACTAATTAGTTTACCCTCAAGTCAAACATGTTAAAATAATTTATGATTTAAAGTCAAAAACGTTTATATAAAACGTGAATTATGTCCTAGGTTCTTAAATCTTGACTGGAAAGGCATTCAATCAAATTATCAATGTGCAAAATGCCAAATCATTTTTTGGAAATATTAAATCAAATGCTTTTTCACGTCATAAGAGGACAGTGTATTATAGAAAAAATAACAGAATTCTAAAATAAAATCATATTTAAAAAAAAAAAAGTAAAAAAAAACAAAACACAAATCCTCCATCACAATATGGTTTCGTTAGTTGGAATTTGATGACAAACATAAACATTAATGTTTCTAATTTCTTGCTTGTGTCAGTCAGATTGGGATACCTGTGATTTATTATTGATATTATATTTTTTTTTTCGAAATTCTTTGGTTTTTTAATAAGTCTCATTTAATTTGATTTGATTACAAATAAAATGTATTATAATCAACATATTATCATAGATTCAACTTTATTAATTATCTTATATAAGCCATTTCGGTTCATTTTGATCCGAATATATACTTCTGTAAACTGTTAATCATCAATAAGCGTTGTGAGAAAATTTAGATAAGGGACAACTCAGAAATAAAACAATTTTCTTAACAAATAAAAGAAAAAAAAACCTGACATTAACATCATATAAATAAATTTTGCAAATTATTTTCTAATCAACCAGGATCAAAGTTTTATCGTCCATGCTGATCTCGATTACGATTCTAATCTGATTTGTCATGAAGAAGAAGAAGATTATTTTTGTATATGAGGTTATAAAGATTACAACCGATTCATTTGTAAAGGGAGGAATCTTCACTTATAAAAAGGAATATTTTTTTGAATAAATGTTTATGGTTTTACGGTCTAAAAATCATGAACAATATGTAAAGGTCTATCTATGTATTCAATTTTGGTGTGAACATTTTTAAGAGGAAAAAAAATTATAAATGCTTATCTAATCCCCATTATTGACATTTATGTAAAAGACGTTTTATCTTCATTACCATGATAGGAACATGTTTTGTTTGTTTAATAAGTCAATCAATGATCTTTTTTAAATTTACATGCAGCATTTGTTTTCATGAGTTGTGTTCATATATCTTAAATAAACATATCTGTATCGTTGTTTTCTTTATACTTACATTCAGTGTATATTTCCCCTGTTGTTTGCATTGGAAATCTGCGACGTTCAATTTTCTATGAATACACTTTGATAATTCATGCGCCATGTGCACAAATATAAACGTCTTCATGTGTTATGGGTATATTCATTTTTGTAAGATTAAATGAAACGTTTAATCTTACTTAACCAATTTGATATGTTTTTTTTAGAAAAATAATCATTAAATTATATCTACTCCTTAGTAAAAAAGATTTTCTCTACAAAGTTTTTAACGCGCGGTATTCAATTTGTCTGCACCGCTTGCACTGTGTTACAGGACCGACGACATCCAAAAATAAGCATTCAATGCTTTTGGTGTTTTATGTTATTCTAGAAGTTTTATGAACAACATGTGGATATGTTTTCATTATATATAATCTCATGTTAACAATAAAACCACCAAATAATCTAAGTCGCCTCCCAGAATGCTTGGTTATCTCCCTTAGACTAGTCAATAGGTTTGGATTGGCGTAGGACCCCTAAAAGCTCGTCCTCTAATTTAGATTTAAACATTCGTTAATCGTGTCAAATGGAAGTTGTACAGTCAATTCCTCACCAAATCTTGTATTTCTAAATTTAGAAACTTTTAAGTTAAAGTTGAATTGTTAGACTTTGCCTGGACGTACAAATATTAGACCAAACTACGTTCGTATGATTTTACCAAGATGACAAATAATAACATAGTTACAATAATACATAATTATGAATCTGTATATATAATCATTTTTCAGATTTTCAGGAGTTATATGTTGATGGAAAGATGCACGCAAAGAAGAAAAAATAAACTTGTGTTCTCTTTTTAGAGTAGCATTTGTGATAGGTGTAATTACATAGTGGGCAGACACATTTCTATTACGCCACACACCAATTTATTCACAAGGTACTATGCAACTTCAATGATTATTAAGATGAAAATGTCATAAAAGCTTACAATGTAGAAATACTTAAAAATGATCAAATTTATTGAATACTCTACTCAAGAAAATTTCTTTACATGGACACATTTTTGTCTTTATATACTTAAAAATACTTATGCTTTTATTTTACCCTTTTAATATTTGTATTGTCATAAGCCTTTTGTGAATGTTAGTTGTATTTCACTGTAGCATGTAACACATTCATCGATTAATATTTTCATAAATCTTTTTTGAATGTTAGTTGTATTTAACTGTAGCATGTAACTTATATTCATCGATTCATATTGTCATAAATCTTTTGTGAATGTTAGTTATATTTCACTGTAGCATGTAACTTATATTCATCGATTCATATTGTCATATATCTTTTGTGAATGTTAGTTATATTTCACTGTAGCATGTAACTTATATTTATCGATTCATATTGTCATAAATCTTTTGTGAATGTTAGTTATATTTCACTGTAGCATGTAACTTATATTCATCGATTCATATTGTCATATATCTTTTGTGAATGTTAGTTATATTTCACTGTAGCATGTAACTTATATTCATCGATTCATATTGTCATATATCTTTTGTGAATGTTAGTTATATTTCACTGTAGCATGTAACTTATATTTA
The DNA here is from genome assembly GCA_033439105.1 of Magallana nippona. NCBI lineage: Eukaryota > Metazoa > Mollusca > Bivalvia > Ostreida > Ostreidae > Magallana > Magallana nippona. Next base: position 41,728,601 of record CM065917.1, on the reverse strand, counting down.
TCGATTCATATTGTCATAAATCTTTTGTGAATGTTAGTTATATTTCACTGTAGCATGTAACTTATATTCATCGATTCATATTGTCATAAATCTTTTGTGAATGTTAGTTTTGTTACATTGTGGCATCTAACGTATGCTCATACTTCTGTTTATACGCTTATAAACAATTTGTTCAAATAAGTTTATTCGTCACTTTAACGCAAACACATATATATGTTTAAAACAACATAGATAGGAACCATAACACTTCAAAACAAATAGACCAATGTATTATGACACGTCTTTAAAATAATCTTTAAATGGCATTTTAATTTGAATCTGATCAAACTTTTCATCATCAAAATGCAAGTAATTAGATATATTTCCTTATAATTTCTATAACATAGATCCTGATTAGAAGGTTAAGCAGTTAACTTGAAAATGTCACTGAATAAATTAAGTGTATCAATTTCATTGAAACTCCCTCTCCCCTCCAACGCTATACGTGCAGAAAAATATCAATGTTAATTTAAGAGTAAACAAGTGTTGCATTCGTGTAAATAACGTCGATATAATTAATAATTACATGCGTCACTGCAATGTCTGAAGTGAGTGGACTCCAATATATTTTTGAATCTTAACAAGCTATTTGATTGTTTCACCAAATAAGTTGGCATTTGAATTGAGGATTAGTAGGTGCTTTTTGGAAACATTACTCACTGGGTCAACGTAGACGTGACGAGGGAGAGTAATGTACAAGAACGCGGTGCGTACTATTTTAATAGAGAAGTTCATTCATGCTTACGTGAGTAACTTCGAGCATTCCTCGAAAATTGTTTGCTACATAATTGCACAACAACTGTCAAACATATTAATTTGTGAACTTTGTATTGTTGCCGCTGATTTGCCATTGTTGGTCTAGTGCTACTTTTGGTGTATTCTTTTTATGCTGATACTGTATATTGAATTTTTGCGTATATTAAAAACACAAATATATATGTTTATCATAATTTTCAAGAACTCTGTTAAAAAGCCAAAAATTGATATTTACATATATATCTTTCAGCAATGTAAATTGTAAATTAAGATATTATAAATCGTTAAGATTCAAAAGTTAGAATTGAGATGAATATAACATTTATTTAAACTAGAGATCCAAATGAAAAAAGCTATTCCGAAATTGTTTTATCATCATTTTAAGAATAAAATTATTTAAATATGTTTCAACATCTCTCTCTCTCTCTCTCTCTCTCTCTCTCTCTCTCTCTCTCTCTCTCGTCAGAATATTGGATATTCCTTAGTGGGTCCTGTTCATGATATTTCATTATGAATTTCAGTGCACTTATAAGCAATGATATCCCTTTACTTGATCAAAGCAATTTATATTGTAACAAAAGAACCAAAACATATAACTTGTAAATATTGCAGGTTACTGCATATATTGCTAAAGTTGTCAGCAGTAGGATGGGAATCCTGATAAATGCAGAATTTGAATTAAAAAATAGTTGAATTTTTTACATGTTTATCTCGATATCATAACAAAAAGCACTACGTAGGTTTATGTCATATGATTGATGTAGAAAACAAGTATCCAAATAGTGTAGAGTTTTGAATGTGAATCATTTAATGCTCTTGTAATTTTTTTTTTGATAAATTGATAAGAAAATGATCGATACTGAAAAGTTTGTTAAGATTTGAACTTTTCTTTTTTACATGCGTAAAGTTATTGACATTTTGTAGTTAATGTGTTGTGCGGCTCACAATTATGATGTATATAGAAAAGAGGCGGTAAAACGCGTGATAAAAGAATCACATAAGTTTCGGGAATAGAAAACACACACCCCGTTGGATAAATATCCTATATCATGAGAGTTCATTTATTTATCAAATACCAAACATGATTGTCAAACAATGCAACGGTAATCCTAAGGTGTGTGCAGACAATCTATTTGTTTTTTTTAGTAGAGAATATGTAGACGTATACTGCATTTTTTTTGCTTTTTTTACGTTTAACGTCCATTGTTTAGTTTACAGTCAATGATTAAGTAGGAAATAAAATTTCGTAAAAAACTAACACAAAAAACGAACAATGAAGAGTGAAATTTTTCCACAAATAACAGTAAGTTTTAAGTTTGAATTTACCGTTTAATGACGTCACGGTGCATTTTTAATTAGCGGTCAAACCGAACCTTCTTCAAAATATGCGTATTTCAATTTCAAAAATAAATTTTATCCATAACTGATAATGTTTAAAATTGACAATTCCTGCATTAAGCACTGGTCCACGTATATCGCCATGAAATAATTGATATTAGCTCGAAATTAAACCATCTTAGCCCTCAATCTGTATAAACTATAACATCACAAATCAAAAATGGAATGTTGCACTATTCTTATTCCATTATCAAGTGACACTGTACTATCTATCGTTAATTAATTAAGCTATATATTTGGAGAAAGTACTGTACATATATCTGTACTTTTATCTTTATCAATTTTCAAGAAAGTGATATACCTAATCTATTATTCTCTTCATTTTGTGAAAAGGGTGTTTTCATCAAAAACAATTTTTTTTAGCTTAAGCATTTAATTTCTCATTGATTATGGTTCATCTAAGAGACTATTTATAAATTTCCCATCTTATTTTTCATGAGGGTATTCTGGATCTCCAAAATTCAATCCATAATGAACGTTTCATCTTGATTGTGAAAGAGTTTTAAAATAAAAGTATAATGCGCTATTACAATCTTACATAACATTTGCTCAAAACAAATTGCCTATCATAAAGAATTCTAAAATAAGACGATGCTTATCAATCAAACACTTATTAGAACAAACATTTACTTTTTTTCAAAACAAGACAATGTTTGATATATTGAGGCAATTTGCAGCTCCAGTAGGATATCAAAATTCTTTAGTTTGACGTCATAAGAATATATTTATTTTTTTAATCTTGAATGGTTATTTCTAAATATGAAGCTGGACGTAAAATCCGGATGCAATTTCATTTTAATAAGAGAGTGTTAAGCATGCGTCTGTGGCAAACATATGATAACACCTTGTTTAGGCGCCTGTTAGGTGAATTGACACTTTACATTATACGGAATTAACTTGTATCATCACTGGTCTAAAGTCACACTTTTATATGATTGATGATTGGCAAGCTATTATTTGTAAAACTGTGTAATTAAGAATCCTTGTAATTAATGTTTTCGTATGTCATGAAACGTCTGCGTGGTTAAATTTTAACATAAAATGAGACTAAAATTTTACCTGATAAAATTGCATTTAAGGAGGCCGACTTTAGTTTTCATTGCGCATGTTTTTGCGCATTCTAGTATAATACAGTGGATTTATACTTCTTATGAATTTTTTTCGATATCATTTATAAAACTGAACACAATAAACAAAATACAGATCATTTTTTTTTAGATTTTTTTAAAGGATTTTTTCATTTTTTAAACGATTTTTCGGTTCTGCTGTAGGGGAGCGTTGTCAGTGCGCTTTTATGACGTTATGATAAAATGAAGCTTTGTAGGAGTACGTTATAACTAGAAATAACATAAAAGAAAAAGTAAAAATTGTACGTTTTTGAAATTTTATACACAGAATGATGCTATCCTCAAGGACATTTTCCTTATTTTTCTGAATGAATTCATTGTACCATTCATAATGCTCCAAATATATAGCAAAATTTGGTGCATTTTAATATTTTGAGATAACCCCCACTAAAAACCAGACGGTATAATTCAGTATTGTTTACATATAAGGTAGGAAATGATATTACTAATCATATATAACAATTTGAGAAAAAAAGGCTATTTAGTATTTTTTTTAATCTGCTTCGAAGTGCGGAAAATGACAGTTTCCTATATATTCCTATAGTAAATGTACCTCTATATTTTGAGATGGCCCCGGAAAAGAAGCAGATGGTCGATTTTCTTGAAACTTCGCAAATACCCTAGAGTTGCTTTAAATGACATATGGTTAAAAAATAAATAGTTTTGCCATTGTAGTTTTTCTGCAAAAAACCCCAAATCAACCCCCTTAAGATGAGTGGCTAGCTATATAATTCTTGGATATTTTGCAAACAGTCCACTTATAAACCTGTCAATATATCTCTTTTCTAGTGTGACCTGTTTTTATTGTTAGGTACATAAGTATATGGACATTTCTAATATTTTTATTCATTGAAATTTATGCAAACTGAATTTTTTTTCCAATTTGTATCAGTTAATCAGAAACTGCCTTGGGTTTAACACTCGTGTTAAAGTGTGTGTCAGTAGATCCGTGTGTATGAATATTTGAAGGGATATCAACGTTCAACTGTAAAACTTTGATGTACTTTTCTTTTCATACAGTATAAGGTTGAGACCAAAAGTAATGTCGTGCAATGCATCGTGCTTCCCAAGGACGCTGTATTATATAAGACGATATATTAACATTTCCAATTTTAATTCAAATAAAAAATTGATTAAATCTCGTTGAATAGTTAAAAAGATATTAATTTTTATAACATGACATTTACGTGACATCGCCGCGTCAAAAATTAAGTTTTTTTTAAAGGTTTTTATTTTAGAGAAAATTACATGGTTTAAGATTTAAAAAAGGTCCAAACAATGCAATATTCTAAAACAAATATAACATAATTTTTCTAACTTTGTAAAATAATTAAGAAACGTTACCGTCCATTCTGTAGCCTACGCCGTGCTTTTTATCTCTAAATCAAGGAATAAAAAGGGCGGTGTAAAGAAGAATGATCCAGGTAGAATAATGGCCGGGGCTACTTTTGGACATAGAATATTGACCCCCAGTTGTAGAATAATGGATTATTTTGAAGAAAAAAACCTTCGGGTCATTTTTTTCATGTTAAACATGATAAGAAACAATCCCCGTAGAAAAATTTCCCCTGTCGTAAACAAGAATAGATATATAGGATATTCGACTTCCAAATAAGTTGAATTATAACAAAGAATAGCATTTACATGCATTTTATATTTTAATCTTTAATCAAATAAAATTCCAATTGCAATTTTATGTAATAATACATTGCATCTGACTGACTGAACCATATTATTACATGAGGCTGGATGGTCAACAGATTAACCATAAGGTCTGCCTTAAACTTTAACAGAAGATATTCTTGTCCATATAATAACATTTAGTAAAGAAAAATCCAAAGTTTTAACTTTAATATTTATCAGGTCCTTGCATCTTTATACAGAACTCTTCTCAGATTTAAATAGTCTAAAAATGGCCACAATCAATCGAAATATTTAACGTTCCTCGGCACACCAATTTTTATTTGATGGATCGATAAAGAATTGTTTTTTTTTTAAATGTGATTTTACAAAACAGAAACCAATATCGGCTTTGATTTATTTTATGTTAATTTTCATGTATTTTTTTGTGAAATGGTTAAAAAATGTTTTGACTGCCAAAAAAGGTATCCTAGAGCTTAAAATTTGATAGATAGATAATTCGAGCAATATCAGTGGTGTAAACTTTTCATACTTTTGGTTTAATATTTAAGTCTGGGTGCTGCACTTGCATTCCCAATGCTTAGTTGAGTGGGAAAATTGTAAACGTCAATGCAAGTATAATTCATGACCAAAACAGTCTACTCTTTCATCGCTAATAAACATAGTTTCGTTATATAGATTAGGGACTTACATAGATATAGATATCGCTAAATAATTTGAATGCGTTTTTACTCGTAACAATGAGATACATGTAACTCGTTGTAATGAGAACTATATCTTGGTACGATATGTCTGTATTTTGTTACGAAATGATTTTTATTTTCTAAAATATACCCCTTCTTTTATTGTAAGTTTATTTGAATATCGATTCAAAGAAATGATACTGAAAACCTAAATTTATAAGTCATTATTCTTCACGTACAGGTGCTCATTTTTATGAAAATGACACTAATTCTTCAGGCAAAAAGGTCTTAGTTACGTAGAATAATGACCAGGGGATTATTCTGCGTCGAAAAATGACCCTGGTCATTATTCTACGTGGTCATTATTCGGGTTTACTCAAGATATGCCAATGATGAAGCGAATCATTAATTTCTTAGATTGATAGAAATTAATTGAAGATGTATCGGGATTGATTTATCAACATAAAGAGAGAGAGAAGAGAGAGAGAAAAAAGAAGAGAAAGAGAGAGACATAAAGAGTGTGTGTGTGTGTGAGAGAGAGAGAGAGAGAGAGAGAGAGAGAGAGAGAGAGAGAGAGAGAGAGAGAGAGAGAGAGAGAGAGAGAATAGGTTACCCTCAATATTTATTCAATGTGTTATAAAAGTCTATGCCATGCTAATAAATAAAAGTGTATAGTCAGAACACAAGTTCTACAGAAAGTGTAAAGCTTGGTTTTGTCATCAGCAATATTTTTAAGGCTAGAATCATGGCTTTTTGAAGGTCTATCGATAAAACTGATTGCACATTAAATAATCAATCAAATCGATCACAAAAAAGAGTAATAATTTATTTGATATAAAAATGAATTTAAACAGTGCACCATGAGCAACGTTTTTGTTTGAGACTAAATTATGAAGTCTAACATGACGCCAAGAATCCAGAAATGACGTCACTAGCCTGCAGCGACTATCCTCAACTCACGCTTTATAAACTAGATGCTGTCATTAGACAGTAATACCCGCACCAGGTGTTTGCCTCTAAATAACACTCTCTTGTACCGGTTTTAGTCAAAAAGAAGGCCACATGCAATTTCCGGTACTTTTTAAAAATTATGATTTTCATAAATGATGAGATCACATCCCATAATAAATATATTACTTTTATGTACAATTTGGGTTTGAACTGTTTGCATATGAATTTTAAATTAATAAAAAATCTAAACATTTCATGTCATAGAAAGTATGGTCTATATAATTATTACAAACAAAATTAAATCATGCCCATGCCCATGGGTCTACACAGGTCTACAGGTTGCATTAGCAGGTACTAGTTTTACCCAGCTCTTTGGTTAGATGGGTTTCACGTGGTGTACATGCATCTGTGTTTTCGATATGCAGAATAGGATTAATTATCATGAATAAATGTTTCTTTTGTGGTGATCAGCTAAAGGAATTCATATTGTGCTCTAATTGGATTATCATTATGATGTTGACCAGTATAGGTAAGTATATACATGTAGTAGCACAATATTATGAGACACCGGTATACAGTTAAGTTTTACTTTCACTTTCTAAAATGTGATCTCCCTTTGCCAGCATACTGTATCATAATCTTTATTTAGATAACAGTATGCTGGCAAAGGGAGTCAGGATGTGTGGATTAGGTATACATTTCTAGTGAGAATGAAGGCATGCTGCAGCTCCCCCCCCCCCCCCCCCCATTAAACCCCCTTCCCCATCATCATACACCAGTAATAGAAAAAGAGTTAATGACTGTAATTTTCTTTTATTTTGATTATTCTTTTGTGTCAAGAGATATGTGGTATGTCAAGATTTATGACTCATGAAAACATTTCTAAAGATTGATTTTGTAACTATTAACAACTTATTTAGGGCTCCACTCTGCAGATGCCCTATAGTTATCATTCTGTCCAATTCTGCTGATCATGTCAAGATATATTTAAGACAAATTGGCCCTTGCCCCTTGGGTCATCCCCCCCCCCAAGAGTTGCTTTTAAACTACCACCACCCCCCTCCTCTGAAATAGGGAATGATAATACATTTTAATAATTGTTGAGATCCCAACCCCTAAACCATATTCATTCTTGCTCCTTGTGTCATTGCACATCAATTGGTACATGTATATAGGTTATACCCCCTTTGAGATGCCCAGTGACTTTCCAGAGTTAGAACTAATCAAGTAATCTATCTTATTCATATGTAGTGTAATTCCTAGCCCTAGCCCAGTGCTTTGTTTTTTACAGCAAGGTTTTTGTTGACTGACTTTATAATTTCCACAATTATATATAACATTTTGTTTATCTTTAAGATTAAAATGCAATTCCCAAAATCTCTATGTACATCTGATATCATACAGAAAAAACCAATCAAGGAATGATTTTGCTACTGTAAAAATGTGAGAAGAGACTCTGAATCTCCCCACCCACCTGCCCCCCGAAAACATGTATAGTCGAATATTTTTAAAATATCCTCAAAATCATCGAAATCCCTGCTCCTTATCCATATATATTTTTGCTTCTTGAACCATGACCATGTCAAGGCAAATCTTTTTTGTGGTATTAGTAGGTCATGGCATCTGGGGGTCACCCTAACCCCACCCCACCCTCCCAAAATCAAAAATGATCAAATAACTTGAAAAAATGCTTGTGATCCCCACCCCTAAAGCATATATATTCTTCCTCCTTATGCATCTTATGATACGTTATTTCACTCACAAGAGATAAGAGGAGGTCCAGGAATTAGGTTTTTTATGGGACGGAACATCATTTTGCAGATAGCATTGACCCTCAGAATCAAATTTATATTTCTAAAACCTTATTGCATATCTATAGCTCAGCCCCTATTGTATCCCTATAAATGATGTGGCTATTCATTAAATCATGAGAGGAGTTCTGGGAAGTAGGTTTTTTCAGGAGTGATAAACGTCAATTTTCAGCTACTATTTGACTCCCTGGATGAAATTTAAATTCTTGAAATCTTATTGCATGACTATATGACAGCCCCAAGATATGATGTGGCTATTCATTAAATCATGAGAGGAGTTCTGGGAAGAAGGTTTTTTTTAGGAGTGATAAATGTCAATTTTCAGCTACTGTTTGACTCCCTGGATGAAATATAAATTTTTAAAACCTTATTGCAAATCTATAGGACAGTCCCTATCATATCTCAAGAAATGACATAGCTACTGCATAAATTGTAAGAGGAGTTCTGGGAACCATATTTTTTTGGCAAAAAAACGTCATTTTTTGATGCCCACAGACCCCCGTGATAAAAACAAAAATTCTGAAACATGATTACACGTCAACATGACACCCCGAAGCATATCCTATAAGATCATTAGGCTACTGCAAAAAGAAATTGACGTTTTTTGAAACCAGACTTGTTGTAAAAAAACGTCATTTTTCAGCCATTTAATGACCCCCAGGACAAAATTGAAATTTCCTAAACCTTATTGTGCATCTACAGGACACCCCAAAACATATTCCAAGAGATGATTTGTCTACTGTTGAAAATGTAAAAGGAGTTCGAGGAAGAAGGATTTTTGTCAAAAAACGTCATTTTTTACCAATTATTTGACCCCCAGGACTACCAGAGAATTTTTGAAACCTGTTTACAAAACAACATGATACCCCAAATCATACTCCAAGAGTTCAGTTTGCTGGTTTATAAGATGTAAGAGCAGTTGGAGAAAGTAAAACGTGACAGATGGACGGACGGACGGACGGACGGACAGACGGAACAGGGTAACAACAATATACCCGAACTTTCTTTAGAAAGTGCGGGTATCAAAATGGTATCTTCAGAAATAATCATAGTAATGCATCTTTTTCGATCTAAATTGAATTAGGTAGATATTTCAAAGTGCAATTTTTGTCACTTTGAGCCGATTTTGTACGATTTTATCTGTGACATTACTTTTGGATCAACCCTTGTACTTAATTTGTCTTCATTCATTTTTTGTAAAGTTTTGTTAGTCATCCGAATATCTTTCTTTTATTTTTAGTTTCTCATTATGGAAAAATAGGGGAATTTATGATGTTGTAAACCTGATCTGTGGTGATAAAAATAATAGAAAGAAGTCTATGAATAATATATTTCAACCACGCTCTAACTTAAAATAATCCTTCCTTCTTTTGTCTATTGCTATATGGAGATTTATAATTAAGCTGTTAATCAACATGATCAATTTTTAGCTGTTTTTCATTACATTTTATAGATTTTCATACTTGACAATCATCATTCATATTCGCAAAACAAAATCAGAAGATGTATTTATAGCATAGAAGACACGCCAATTCATTTAATGCTTATGACTAATGGACACTCCAAAGTTAGTGCTAATTTGGGGAGTTTTGATTAGTATTATATTAAACAGCAATTAATTATTAACAATCAATCAACGTGTCTATTTATGTTTTTTTTTTTTTATAATATTTTCAATTGTATATTAAGCAAATCCTAAGTAAACCAAACATATTTTTATTTTGATGATAAGTATATATCATGCATTAGATTGGAGCTAGAGTTCACTATTTACATTATAAAAACCATACTAATCCTATACAGTAAACATTATACTGACATACATCTAAATGTTGATATACATTTTGGGAGTTCCACTCTTACTCAAAGATGAACGTTGTTTAAATCAATTCAGCATTCGCATATTGGATAGAACAATATTTCAAAAGAAATTGAAGTTTTATATTTCAACAGGGTTAAACATTTAAAACATAGTACAATCTAATCAATCAATCTTTAGACTTCTGACCATTATTTCGTTTGTCACTAATAAAAAAAATTCTTGAAATTGAAGATGGATGTCCCCCTCTTCCTCTCCACACAAAAGGACTTATTTTCAACACATCTACGAACAGGTTTAACTAGAGATAGACCAATCGCAACTTTTTTGGGCCTTTCCGGCAGAGGTCGAAAAAACACATCGAATGTACAGTGTATATAAACATTACCGGATGTAAGGATTTTATACAAAATGGAGTCGCTTGTGTGTTGCTTCTGTGGTTTATTTTAGGGTAAATCTTCGACTTTAAGGCTAGCTCACATCTCAACAGATCGTAAAGTATGTTGTAATTATATTACGTTTCTACAAAAAGCTGTCATGGACGCCTACGTAATACTTTTGATGTGTTTTTCCGAGCCTGCAGGAGAGGCCCGAGAAGTTAGAGACGGACCTGGGATATATGTAGAAGTGAATGATATGGATGCATTGCATCAATTCTTGTTTTATATGTTCCATAGTTATGACAGATAATAACAGTCGTTTCTTTTTATTGCTATTAAAGAATGTCCGTTTTATACAGGTTCCGGAATAAAAAAAGGTTGTATAATATAACACATACAATAAACGGACTATAACGCTTAAGAAAAAAAAAATACGTAATCTTTATTTAACTAGGTTGTTTGAATCTCTTAAGGCAGTAGTTGTCTGAACACGTGTAGTAGCCGTCAGCAGTACACTGGCACAACCGGCAGCCATCCGACGACCGAAACTCCTGACCTGAACTGTATGTCTGGCCATTGTACACACAGTCTACAATCAATCAATAATTCAGTAAATTGATTAATAAATCAACAAATCAATTAATAAATATAAAAATTAACATCAACCAGCCATCATAAATATAGTCTTCAATTACAGAAAATCAAATATCGATATGTAGATCGATCAATGGCTAAGCAATCAATCAAAAGCAAAATCTCTTTTAACCGACCGTTGCATAAATGAAAATATCCGTTGTTTAATCTTTCTTTTATGCAATATCTTTAATCAATGAATTAATCAATCAATCAATCAGATTCATTTTCAATATATTGATTAAACAATAAATAGTTTGATCCATCAAGTTATTAATCGATCTATTCATCTTCAAATCAATCAATCAAATCAATTAATCATACGAATTAATCAAACGGTTCATAATAAAGGATGACTGCACTTAAGGACATTTAAAAATTGCGACAAAATAAATGTTAAAAATGGGCATATTTCTTTACATTGTAAGAATTGCCAATGTCCTAACTGCAACTTTATGTAATTACATTAATATGAAGTATTTACAAAGAACGAAGTCGTTTTCATTGGTAGGGGTCTTTTCATTTTCTTGAATCTCCATAGGATAATGAGGACGCCCCCATTTTTACTGACTTAATACATAGTCAGCGCATGTTTGTCTATTGTTCTCCTTTTAATGGTAGTTGTATATTTATAAATATAAGCATATGTTAAAAAGGAGATCAATAGACAAACATGCGCTCATGGATAAACAAACAAAAAACTGTTCCTTCTTGCGATCGCGTTTCTCCGTTATAAACGGTTTACTTTGACCTGTTGAGTATTATAATTCACCACGTGATTTTTTACCCCAGGTAACTTTGTGAATACAAGACACCCGCCATGTGACGTGTTAGGTAGCATGCATTCTGCTAGGCGATATTATTTGTCCATACCTATTTCAACTCATTTCAATCGAGTGATATTTACTCCATTTCTCTGAGATATCTTTAAGAGATTATCGGTTCTGTGCATTGTGCATTAATCTACTTGTTAAATCTTTCCGAACACGTAAATTGTTAACATCAGTGACTGGTTTACATCATCAAATGCTGCTTGTGCTGGTCGGTATTTTATGTTATATTTTTTTCAAAAATGGCAAGAGAGAGAGAGAGAGAGAGAGAGAGAGAGAGAGAGAGAGAGAGAGAGAGAGAGAGAGAGAGAGAGAGAGAGAGAGAGAATGTTCAATTATAGTACCGCTATTCTAATCTTAGACTACTCATTACAATATTAGATCATACCTCCATGAATATTTTTAAGTCTTATTATCAATCAAGGGCAGATAAGTCTAAATTCAAGATATTTGCAGAGCAGTGAGGGTAAGAAAACAACGAATTATTTTATTGCAACGCAGGTTAAAACCATTATGGCCATAAATTCCGATTGGAAATTGACAAAGCTATATAACATATGACTTGAAGTAAAATTGTGCGAGAAATAAACGTAATGATAGGGACCGAAAAAGGGCCAAAATACGGCGTTAAGTGGAGTCATCCTTTGTCAATTTATAAAAATCCCTTTCCATCATTCAATTCTCAACTAATCATTATGTTATGAATTAATCATCAAATCACAGTAACGAAGCATCAGTGGCCAGCCCCCCCCCCCCCCCCCCACCTTCCCCTGTCGTCTCCCCACCCACCAAACCCACACACTTTTTTCCGCAGCAAATATTTTTCTTAAATTTTACCTGGTAACATAAAATGCAATTATCATGAACCCCCCTCCCCTCCCCACACTTTTAGGGGAGTGAAATTGAAGCCCCCACCCTCCCCCATTGATTAGGGTTTAATGTTTAAATAGGAAAGTTTTTTTCTTAAAAGTTTTATCATTTAACATATTTAGTACTTTTAATAAATTCGCTGTGAAAAGTATAAAGCACTTTTTTCTTTATATATATGTTTACATTTAATATAATATCATTTATTCTTCTAGAAGACCGAAAATATAAAAATGATAATAATAATATACGCAGACTGGTAACTTAGGGTGCTGACAGGTATTGATTTTAGCTAGTGATTTATTCCTGCATTACATTCATCGCAATGTTTTTTTCTTAATAGTTTTAAATGTACTTTAATTTTAACAAATTCGCTGTGAAATAGATGGATCACTTTTTATCTTTATATATATTTTTAGATTTGACTGATATAATCTTAATTTTACTTTATTCTTCTAAAAGACCAAAAAAAAAAAAATCAAAAATGATATAAACGCAGACTGTAAACTTGGGATTTTGATAGTGCTGCTTTCATTCAATGATTAACACCTGGCTCCGATTTCACAAAAAAAACTTAAGTTTTTACCTAAGTTTAATCTCAAATCCTGAGAATTTACTCAGCTGAGATTTTTCTCAAATTGCGTTTCACAAATCAAACTTAGTTAATTCTCAGCTGAGTTGAATTTTTTTACTTAGCTGAGTCAAGAATTTTCCTTGTCACATGTGGCCACTTATAACTTCTCTTTGTTTTTTTTAATTTATTTTCAATAAAAACAATCGTCTGCTTATGTTTTAAACAGAGGAAAATCGGATTAAATTAACAAGAGTCATAAAATGTTAATCAGTCATGAAATTTACACTTTGTTATGCTAAATATAGATTACATATATATATATATATATATATATATATATATATATATATATATATATATATATATATATATATATATGATCTTATATATTATATAGCAAAAAAAAAACACATTAATTACTTTATGGTTACCTTAAAATGATTAGAAAGTAGAACCACTGCACAGTTATTCCATTTAACACAAACAAATGAATTAGTCCCCCCCCCCCCTTTTTTTTTTTTTTTTACATTTTTGTCAAGGGAGATAACTGCCCCAAATTAATGAAAAAGATATTCATCAATCCTCCATAAAATATTACAATTACGCTGATTATTGAGTGGAATAGATCTAAGAAATAGATATTACAGACAATTCAAAATTGAGATTTGACTTAAGTCTGCTATGGATGTAACTTAAGTTTTTTCTCAAATTGAGTGAAAAACACGACTAAGATTTTTTTGTGAAATGCAGAGATTTGAGTTTTCTCAAATTTGAGAAAAAACTCAAATATTTGAGAAAAAACTTAGACTTAAGTCTGAGATTTGACTTAAGTTTTTTTTTGTGAAATCGGAGCCTGCTTAAAATTCACTGCTAGAGACTAGAGAAGTTTTTTATTTCATTTTTCCTGCACTTTTAGCGATCTACGTTTTCGTTTTAACATTGAGTATACTGTGACTTGCGTACTTAGGTTAGATGGCTGGACGGTCGTTGCCATTTAAGGCTATATTTTTACCTCCTCGTGAAACGTTTATGAAAGATAGTTCTGTAAAGAGATATAAGAAAATGCTAAAACAAAATTGGATTTGTTCTTCATTAAATAGAAGTCAATGCCCAAAATACCATATGTCAAAGTCTAAGACAGATCTGATTGTGAATTTGTTGACCAGCCAGCCTCCTCAACAAACAAAAGTGATAAGTAACAATATGGAACCACGAATAAATCTAACACATGTAACAAGTTTAGACATAAATTGTCAGCCGACTAAAAATAGGTATCGAAATGAATTGACAAGGGATGGGGCTAAAGTTCTCTATTTACGGTATTTCTTTGAGCGGAAAAATAAGAATCATCAGTATCTTTGCATTGCCTGGAATATGGGGAGATGGGATAGAGCTATTCATAATGATAATCCCGTGTGTGGTTCAGATGCATTCGTTTCATCCGTCACCGGAAGGGAACCGACTTTTGGCCTCGTACTCCGAACCTTTGTAGCGGCATTCTATAAAAAAAAATATTTTTAGAAATTTTATTTTTACAACTACACACATCAAACTATAAGGGAAAATGACCAATTTCGTTTGCATTATGCATCGTTGGTTATTATAAACATTGTATGTCAAAATTACGTTATAATGATTCTTGTCAATTTTATCACCGCTAAATACTTGTTCGTACGACATATGTCGACGTTTTTGTCCGAACATTAATTTAACAAAGCTTGACACATAATTTATCAATTTTTGTTGCAGTCCTAAGAAACGGAAATGGATTGCTGAGCAGTCCATGAATTTAGCAGAATGTAACGGAAGTTTATTGATTTTTTAAAAGTCATTCAATAAAAGAAATATTATAGATGTGCTATTTAGACATGCACTTAAAGAAATCTTTATAAATACATTTATTTATAGTAAACAAATCTCACAAACAACAATGTGGGGAGTCTTGACACGCTAAATGCAATATATATATATATATATATATATATATATATATATATATATATATATATATATGAGTGAACTTTGAAAATTGATAAAACTATTCTCGATATATAAGTAAACCTCGTCAATTTTGTGATCTCTATGGGCAATGTATAAATTAGAAAAGTGACTTTATACAAATCCACTGAATTATCAACCATTTAGAACAATGGGACTTCAACAGCATGCATTATTAATGCGAATCAACAGGCACATGCTCTTGTCCATTATCTAGTTAACGTGTGAATAGTTCATCATTTTGATGATGACGACGATGTTGATTTCATCAAAGCAATCAACACAAACTTCACTTATTTCCGCAACAAGATATATCATAACTATTAGCGTATACTTCAAGAGAAACAAGCGCAGAAAAATATTGATTTTTTTTTAGTAAATTACTCCTACTTTATATTTTTTTTTTATTATGATATGTAATACGTATGAAGTACGGACATTCATAAATTCTTAAGGACCACACCGAATTCCACGTATGGAGCATGATATGATAAGTTTACATTCTTTAAAAAATATATATTTTTAAATGAAAAATGAAACAAACTTCACGATAGATAATAACCATCATACAGTACAGCTGTTGTTGAATAGAGCAATGGCGTCCAGGGATCAAGAGCTCATAAACTCGATGAAACTATTACTTTATAATGCTGATTCACAAGCTTGCATTATTGTTTTGTATAAGTTGTAATTCAAGCGTGGTAATATTGGTAACCATGTCTACATTTTAAACCATCTCTTTCTCTCTCTCTCTCTCTCTCTCTCTCTCTCTCTCTCTCTCTCTCTCTCTCTCTCTCTCTTGTATGCTTTGTCATTCGGAAATAAGGATGCACGTGGGTATTGATAGATATTTAAGATATTTCATGGATGGATAAAAATTTGAGCGTGATTGTCCAAGAAATAGTTTATAAACGATTCAATTTACGGATTAGGTAATTTGTCGTTTATTTTAGGTATTGCACCAACATGAACATCGCATTTCGTTTTATTTTTTGCAAACTATTAGCCAATTTTATTAATGATGGTCTCTTTAACAGTAAATTATCTTATAGCTGAGAGCAATTATTGTACTAATGGTTTCCATAACGGAAGCATCCGCCATATTCTACGGTACAATTTTGTATTACCTCTAGAAGATCCAAATAAAACCCAAAACAAACAAAAAATAAACAATGTTATAAACACCTCCCCCTTTAACAACCCCCCCCCCCCAAAAAAAAAAAAAAAAAACCTTTGTAAATGATCACATGGTATTTCATTGATTTTTGAATTTATTCGAATATACAAACCAAATACAAATTGAGTGTTTTTGTTTTCTTTTTGTTTGTCAAGATGCTGGATTACCCCCCCCCCCCCTCCCTTCGTCCCCACCAAAAAAAAAATAAATAATAATAATGCTATGTATACATGCCAAATCTAAATCGAAGCACAAATTAAACAAGAGATTATGGATCTCAGCAAAATTGAAACGGAGCCTAGCCATCCAATGATGTTTACAATGTAAGTTACATGTATGCAGGTCCACCCATGTTTTGTTGAACTGGCTGCCTTTTTAAGCGCAGTAAACTTGGTATTTAGTGTTAATCAAGACTGTATACATTCTACTTTGCCAGTCACAGTGCACGTGCAGTAATTGTTGCAGTTGTCTCCTTTGATCAACGTTTGGCCTTTTTCATATTTTAGTCCGTTACATGTGTCATGGAGTTGTCCCATACCACCTTACATAGATAATGCCCTGGGTTAGCTACGACAGTTTGCTTTACAGTGTGGTCAGTGAGGCAGAATGTTTGATTAGCTGCAGGCATCTCAACTTTAAAATGTAAAATATTTATATACTTTTCTTGCAAAATATACTTAATTCTTATTCATTCAATTATGTACATAATGCATAAACAAGACAACAAATTATGAACTCATTTTTATTTCAAAAATATGTGTGCGTTATGCATCAAATTTTTCAAATATTTCAAAACGTTTTTAGAACAACGAAGACAAGAAAACTATTTTTAAAAAATGAAATAAAATAGAAGGAAGTTTGTGGTAGAGTTCTTATGCATATGTTCTTGTTTCTGTAAAGTTCCATCAGTCATTGTTCAATTTGTTTAAATATCTTTCTTTCTAGTTTCTCATTATGTGAAAAATAGGGGAATTTATTATGTTGTAAAAATCTGATTGTGATGGGAAAAAAAGAATTCAGAAAGAAGTCTATCAATAATATAATTAAACCTTTCTCTAACTTAAAAATAACTGATCTTTCTTGGAATCACTGTTATTATGGACATTTTTAATTAAGCTGTTAATTAACATGATCAAATTTTAGCTTTTTTTCATTATTAGTCCGTTTAAAAATTATTCCGTATTAAAAAATTACATAATTTTTCATTCTTGACAAATCTCATTCATATTTGCAAAACGGAATAAGAATATGTTTTTATATCATGAAATACACATTAGTTTATTTAATGGTTACGACTAATTAACACTCTAAATTACTAATTCGGGAGTTTTAATAAGTGTTAAATGAGCCAGCAATAAAATATATACAGTCAATCATTTAAAGTGTCCTTTTATAGTTGTGTGTTATTTTTAACCCTATACTATCCAACCCCAGGAAAATCAAATATATTTTTATTCTGATATTGATGAGAATCTGACACATAAATTCTACAGAAATAGAGTTCATAGTTCATATTTCTAAACACATTAATGTTATGTACCT
Source organism: Magallana nippona (assembly GCA_033439105.1). NCBI lineage: Eukaryota > Metazoa > Mollusca > Bivalvia > Ostreida > Ostreidae > Magallana > Magallana nippona. The sequence goes on along the minus strand of CM065917.1, from coordinate 41,710,375 downwards.
CCATGCATGTAGAGTTGGTACATATGGGAATTGCCTCTCTTTCTCACAGCATGAACAAGCTTTAAATTCAATTCAATATTCGCATACTTGAAGGAACAACATTCAAAGAAAGTGATAGTTAAAAAACAAACAAGATTCAATCTTTAACATATAATACAATTGATCGAGCTACATAAGGCTGACAATTATTTTGTTTTATAATCACCAATAATTGCTTATGATTTACACATATTGCTGGTTGTATATAATCTTAATCGTTTCATTTGACCCCCCCCCCCACCCCCAACAACTGCACAAACCTTCTAACCCACGAATAAGAATTCAATAACACAAATGATACGTAAAGGTTTAAACAGAGACAGACCTGACATAAATGAAGATGTAGAGACTATGCATTATTTCCTGATTTAAGTTAAATAGTTATGATATAAAACAACAGTAGTTTCTTTTTATTGCTACTTTAGGGAATTTGTTTAATATAGGTTTCAGAATAAAAATGTCGTATAATAAATAAAATAATAATACAAGGATAAACACGCTTATGAAAGGTGTTACATTATTCTTTATTTAACCAGATCGTAGTTCTCACTTAGACAGTAGTTCTCTGAACATTTGTAGGAACCGTCAACCGTGCATTGACATAACCTGCAGCCATCAGACGACCGGAACTCCTGTCCCATACTGTATGTCCGGCCATTGTACACACACTCTGCAATCAATCAATCAATCAATCAATCAATCAATCAATCAATCAATCAATCAATCAATCAAATACTCAACCAACCAACCAACCAATCAATCAATCAATCAATCAATCAATCAATCAATCAATCAATCAATCAATCAATCAATCAATCAATCAATCAAATAATCAACCAACCAATCAATCAATCAATCAATGAAATAATCAATCAATCAATCAATCAGAAAATCAACCAATCAATCGATAATAAATCAATCAATCAACCAATCAATCAAATAATCAACTAATCAATCAATCAAAGGATTAGTCAACAAATTAATAAATAGAAAAATCAGTGAATGGTTGATTTTGTCAATAAATCAATATTTCTTTCCAATTAACAAATCAATCAACTCATTAATACTTTTATCAACTTATCAACAAATCAATCATTCAATCAATCTATGAATCTGTCGATCAGTTAACAAAATAATTTATCAATGAAATGCGGCAAATACGAACAGTGTTCTAAATCAAAAGTCAATATATTTTAGTCTGTCCCAAGATATTTATGCAGCACGTTTGGCCGATTTTGAATACAAATACACATACCCGTGAAAAAAGTGCAATTGAAATCGATGAAAGGGAAAATTTTAAAGATATCTTCATTGACACATCATTTTTCACTCATAAAAGTTCACAGGAACGAAAACAGATTTCTTACGGAGATTTATAATGGGTAATGTTAACATCTTTTCTCCATTCGAAAGTCACTCGAAATACCTCCGCAATTTTTCAACGTTATCATCCGGGTCTGCTTCAATAAAAAAATCCTCGTAGACATTACATTTTTTAGTCGTGTATTGAAACATGATCAGCTGGAGGGAGCGTTTCAACGGAAATATCTTGGAAATTTTTCATACGTTTGAATGAACATCGTTTGAACCCTGAGGTATTTACAAATATCCGGTAATTACGCAAAATGTGAATCCAGGATATCTTGGGACAGAATATAGATCGATAAACCAAGTGATAACATTCTTATTGAATATGCAATATCGTATTTGAAAGTAACCATTTTCATTTTTTTTTTAATTTGTAACATGCAAACTTTAACTTTTGATATTTAACGTAAACTCAAAACAAAGAGAATAAAAAAGATGTTTACGAGAGAGTGAATACGTATAAGAGAGAGAGAGAGAGAGAGAGAGAGAGAGAGAGAGAGAGAGAGAGAGAGAGAGAGAGAGAGAGAGAGAGAGAGAGAGGAGAGAGAGAAAGAGAGAGAGAGAGCGAGAGAGAGAGAGAGATAGATAGAGAGAGATCAAAAGGAGAGGGCAAAAGGAGAGAGATCTACATACCTGAGAAACAAGACGTACTCTTGGTGCATTCTATTTTACCAGTGACAGTGCACGTGCAGTAATTGTTGCAGTTGTCTCCCTTAGGAAAGGTTTGGCCTTTTTTATACTTTAGTCCGTTATATGTGCAATCTGATGATAAAAAAAATAATGGTATGTGTTATTAACAAATCGTCTATAAACTAAGAGAGAGAGAGAGAGAGAGAGAGAGAGAGAGAGAGAGAGAGAGAGAGAGAAAGAGATGAACAGACAGGTTCCAGTTTAAATAGTTAAGCAATGTTTTTTTCTTAATCGTTTCACATGCACTTTTAACAAATTCGCTGTGAAATAGATGGCTCACTTTCTATCTTTTTATATATTTTTACATTTTACTGATTCGTCTGGAAGACCAAAATAAAAAAAAAATAAAATCAAAAACAAAATAAATGCAGACTGCTAGCTTTCAGCCAATGACTTACACCTGCATAAAACTTAAGTTCACTGCTATAGATTAAGTCTTTTATTTAATTTTCCATGCACTTTAAGCGATATACGTTGTTTTCGTTTTTACTTATAAAATATTGAATAAGCTGTGACAGGCGTCCTTACGTAAGAGGGTGGGGTGGTTGTGACAATATTTAAACTATAGTTACATATACCTCCTTATGAAAAAAGCATATTGTATAAAGATATAAGAAAAAAGCTTTGAAAAATTTGAAAATATTTTGATTTTTTCTTTACTTAATATTAGTTTAAGGCCAAAGGTATCATATGTATAAAGGCAGATCAAATGATTAATTTGTTGACCACTCAGCCACCTTTTTTAGCCAAAAAAAAAACCCATTAGGAATAATATGGGACCAGGAACAAATCTGATAACAAGTTTAAAGACGTGAATTGTCTGCAGACTTTTAAAAAAGGGTATAGAAATTAAATGAAAACCTGTGTGTGCACTGATATGTTGGGTTAGCTGGCAAACGTACTAATTTGATTGAAAGTATCCAGTGATCAATTGGGTCCTTAAAAGATGTTTTAATGTTCACGACAAAACAATTGCCGCAGCGATGGAGCGTAAGATTCTCTATTTATTTGAGCTGAGAAATAAGAGTCTTAGATACCTTCTCATTGCCTTAGATTTGCGAGTAGGAATATATATTTCATTTACTTGTAAGATAATGATGACGCCATTCTTTTATTTTTAGAAACACTATTTTATTCATACCGGGATAACATTTATATTTGGTGCATTGGGGAATCCCAATAGTGGTACAAATGCACTCGTTACATCCGTCACCGGAAGAGAACCGACTTCCAGCCTCGTAAACCGAACCTTTGTAACGGCATTCTACAAAAGAAATATATATTTAAGTTTAAGAAATGTTATTTTTACAACTACATACATCAAACAGCAAGGAAAAAATAACACATTTCTTTTGCATTGAGCATCGTTGCACATTCTTAAGGAATAATGAATCATTTTTTGGGTATTATGAGATGATAATTTCGGTTGGGGTGTGATCAAATCCAATAAAGCCCGGAAATTTGATCAAGTCCCGACCGAAATTATCACCTCATAATATTCAAAGAATGATTCCGTATTACTTCTATTTACCAGAATAAAATTTTCAGCAAATGTACTTTAACATAGAAAATTAGATATGCAAACCGCGCTTTCACCCCTGGCCAATAATTCGTCATTTCAACTTATTGGACTGTACACTACAAAATCGTTCCGTAGTGTTAACACAGACAACGACACTGGAAAATTGAAACATTGTAGTTTACAATTACGTTACAATGATTCTCGTCAATTTCTCACCGCTAGAAACTAGTTCGTATGGCGTATGTCGACGTTTTTGTCCGAACATTAATTTAACAAAGCTTGACACATCATGTATTAATTTTTGTTACAGTCCTAAGAAATGAAAAGGTACTGATGTGAAGTCCATAATTTTAGCATCATGGAAGGGAAATTAATTGATCATTTTACAGTCATTTGACAAAAGAAATATAGCTGCTCGATCTAGACATGTACTTTACTAACTCGTTTAAAATTGAATTATTAATAGTATAAAAAAAAATATTATCTCTTCATAAATCTAACTAACAACAAGGGGAACTCCAACTCCAGAATAATGTGCATAAACATAGGAGTGTACTTTGATATTCAAACAAGTATTATTTTTGTGTACATTAAAGTAAACCTCGTCAATTTTGTGATTGCTATAAGCAATGGGTAAATTTTGAAAGTGACTTAAAACCAATCCACTGAATTATCAATCATTTAAAATAATGGGACTTCAACAGCTTGCAATAAATATTACCTATTGCGAATCAACATATACATTTTTGGTCCTTTATCTACTTAAAGTGTGAATAGTTCATAACTTTCATGGTGATGATGATGAGGAGGAAGAGGAGGAGGAAGAGGAGGAGGAGGAGGATGACAACGTCGACAACGACGATGATGATGATGACGACAACGACGATGGTGAATTCACCTCAGCATTTAGAACAAACACAAACTTTACTTATTTCCGCGAGAAAATGTTTCTTAACTATTAGTGTACCGTTCAGCAGAAACAAGTGAAGACTTGATGTCCGCAAATCAACAATAAACACTGCATTTCTTAGTCCATTAATTGTACTTTATATTTTTTGATAATGATATGTAATGCAGACACACAGATATACATACATTCTTAAGGACCACACAAAATTTCACGTATGAGGTATGATATCATAAGTTTACATACAAAAAAATATTAACTTCCCGATACATGATAGCCATCATACAGCTGTTGTTGACTAGAGCAATAGCGTCCATCAAGAGCTCATGACCTCGATAAAGCTATCCCTTTAAAATACTGATTCACAAGCTCGGCTATTTTTTTTTTATAAGTTGTATATATATCAAGCGTGCTAAAAATGGTCACCATGTAGATATTTTAACTCTCTCTCTCTCTCTCTCTCTCTCTCTCTCTCTCTCTCTCTCTCTCTCTCTCTCTCTTGTATGCGTTGTCATTTGGCAGATAAGGAAACGTGTAAGTTTTGATAGAAATTTAAGATATTGCATGGATGAAATTTTGAACGTGATTGTCCAGGAAATAGTTTATAAACAACTCAATTTATGGATTAGGTAATTTGTCGTCTATGTTAGGTATTGCAACGACATTAACAACGCCATTAACAACGACATTAACAACGACACTAACAACGCCATTAACAACGACATTAACAACGACATTAACAACGACACTAACAACGACACTAACAACGACATTAACAACGACATTAACAACGACATTAACAACGACATTAACAACGCCATTAACAACGACATTAACAACGACATTAACAACGACACTAACAACGACACTAACAACGACACTAACAACGCCATTAACAACGACATTAACAACGACATTAACAACGACACTAACAACGCCATTAACAACGACATTAACAACGACATTAACAACGACACTAACAACGCCATTAACAACGACATTAACAACGACATTAACAACGACACTAACAACGACACTAACAACGACATTAACAACGACACTAACAACGACATTAACAACGACACTAACAACGCCATTAACAACGACATTAACAACGACATTAACAACGACACTAACAACGACATTAACAACGACACTAACAACGACACTAACAACGACATTAACAACGACATTAACAACGACATTAACAACGACATTAACAACGACATTAACAACGACACTAACAACGCCATTAACAACGACACTAACAACGACACTAACAACGACACTAACAACGACACTAACAACGACATTAACAACGACATTAACAACGACATTAACAACGACACTAACAACGACACTAACAACGACACTAACAACGACATTAACAACGACACTAACAACGACATTAACAACGACACTAACAACGACACTAACAACGACATTAACAACGACACTAACAACGACACTAACAACGACACTAACAACGACATTAACAACGACATTAACAACGACACTAACAACGCCATTAACAACGACACTAACAACGACACTAACAACGACACTAACAACGACATTAACAACGACATTAACAACGACATTAACAACGACATTAACAACGACACTAACAACGACACTAACAACGACATTAACAACGACACTAACAACGACATTAACAACGACATTAACAACGACACTAACAACGACACTAACAACGCCATTAACAACGACATTAACAACGACATTAACAACGACATTAACAACGACATTAACAACGACACTAACAACGACACTAACAACGACACTAACAACGACATTAACAACGACACTAACAACGACATTAACAACGACATTAACAACGACACTAACAACGACACTAACAACGACATTAACAACGACACTAACAACGACATTAACAACGACATTAACAACGACATTAACAACGCCATTAACAACGACACTAACAACGACACTAACAACGACACTAACAACGACACTAACAACGACATTAACAACGACATTAACAACGACATTAACAACGACACTAACAACGACATTAACAACGACATTAACAACGACATTAACAACGACATTAACAACGACATTAACAACGACATTAACAACGCCATTAACAACGACATTAACAACGACATTAACAACGCCATTAACAACGACATTAACAACGACATTAACAACGACATTAACAACGACATTAACAACGCCATTAACAACGACATTAACAACGACATTAACAACGACATTAACAACGACACTAACAACGACATTAACAACGACATTAACAACGACATTAACAACGACATTAACAACGCCATTAACAACGACATTAACAACGACATTAACAACGCCATTAACAACGACATTAACAACGCCATTAACAACGACATTAACAACGACATTAACAACGACATTAACAACGACATTAACAACGACATTAACAACGACATTAACAACGACATTAACAACGACACTAACAACGACACTAACAACGACATTAACAACGACACTAACAACGACATTAACAACGACATTAACAACGACATTAACAACGACATTAACAACGACACTAACAACGACACTAACAACGCCATTAACAACGACATTAACAACGACATTAACAACGACATTAACAACGACATTAACAACGACACTAACAACGACACTAACAACGACACTAACAACGACATTAACAACGACACTAACAACGACATTAACAACGACATTAACAACGACACTAACAACGACACTAACAACGACATTAACAACGACACTAACAACGACATTAACAACGACATTAACAACGACATTAACAACGCCATTAACAACGACACTAACAACGACACTAACAACGACACTAACAACGACACTAACAACGACATTAACAACGACATTAACAACGACATTAACAACGACACTAACAACGACATTAACAACGACATTAACAACGACATTAACAACGACATTAACAACGACACTAACAACGACACTAACAACGACACTAACAACGACATTAACAACGACACTAACAACGACACTAACAACGACATTAACAACGACATTAACAACGCCATTAACAACGACATTAACAACGACACTAACAACGACACTAACAACGACATTAACAACGACACTAACAACGACATTAACAACGACACTAACAACGCCATTAACAACGACATTAACAACGACATTAACAACGACATTAACAACGCCATTAACAACGACATTAACAACGCATTCCTTTTATTTTTTGCAAATGATAAATCATTATCATTAATGATGGTCTCTTTAACAGTGAACTATCCTATGTTGAGAGCAATTATTATACTAATGGTTTTTTTTTAACAGAAACATCTACCATATTCTACAGTATTATTTTGTATCACTTCTAGAAGATACAAATAAAACTCAAAACAAACAAACAATAAAAAAAAATATAAACACCTCCCTTTCAAAAATCAACCCCCATTTTATGAAAATACCGAGGTAAATGGTCACATTCTATTTCATTGATTGTTGAATTCGAAAATACAATCCTTTCATACATACAGCTTATGTATTGACTTATTTGATATCTTAAACATAGGCTATTTTTTTTGTTAAGGGGGAAACGGAATGTATAAATCTAAAGAGATGGCTGTGGCTTTATTAAGTGCTCATATACCATCATGTGTAAACTTTATTAAAGACATACCTTCGCAAACCTCGGACGTGGATTGATACAATTAGAAGGGGAGGGTTAATATCCAACATTTTATGAAAGTGAATATTGAGCTGTTGAATTTCGATATAGCCTATGGGGTTATCAAGGTTTTTTTTCCTTGTGAAAAGGCGGGGTGGGGCAAACGAGACATTCTTGGTCAGCGAATATTAGGTTCTAAGTTTTACTTGGAAACTGTTGGCAGGTCATGGTGGTACATTCCACTTTCCCGGACTCCCGGCATGTGCACATGTTACAGGATTCCCCCTTCGGAAATCTGTCCCCTGTCTTGTAGGAACGCCCGAGATAGATACAGCGTGCTGGGGAGATAGAGAGAAAGAAGAAGAGCATTGAGATACAGATGTTAATTCACATATATGTATAAAGTGGTCATATAGTAAATGATTATATCTAATGCAAAAGTTGCATTTATTGATAAAGTTTTAAAAGTCATCCAAATATTTACTTCCTTACAAATTAATATATAGTTTATTTAGACAGAAGTTCACATTTTGGTTACTAAAAGGGGTAAAAGGCGAAGGTACAACTTTTTAAAGATTTTGTAAACTTTTACTTATTTTAATAGCTGGGGTTTTTTTTCTGCCAGTGAAATGGGCATCAAATTAAGAACCAAAGAATGTTAAAGTACATGCATCAATCAATTACGTAACGAAAGGAAAAATAGCTCATTAAATTAGAATTATATGGCGTTAGCAAAGTATTTAAAAACTTTACGAGCAAAACCCTGTGGTCTATCTATTAACATACGAGAAATGTACGAATGAGAGGAATTCATAAATGACACTCATAATTGGACAACCTGACAAAGTTAATCATAATTCCTCCATACATAATTCATCCGGCTCTTATAGCAGGTATTATGGGGTTAGTAGGGGCTATTTGATCAATCTTTATTTAATGAAAAACTATCCCCACCCCTTACAAGAAAAGTATAATGAATAAAAGGGGGAATAAGCTGAAAGCCCTCACCCCTGCTATAAGTGATTCATCATTCTTAAACGGTTTCGAATTACGTTCATATTACATACAATGACGTGTGTCTATAAGGGTATACATATATGTGAAATAAACATATGATACTTACAATTAACCAATTCCAAAGTCCAAATTAACATTAAAAGGAAGCTAGTTACGTGTAGTTGGGCCATGGTAGCAGACGACTCGTGCGCTAGTGAAGCTGACGTATGATTTATATGTTTGTTTTTTATTTTGATACTTGCCACTGGGCTAGAAAATAAAATATAAAAAAAACCCCATAAAATGCGAGCATATGCGAAATGGTCGATCAATTAAACCGTCAAAACAAACGGTTTTTCCAATTTAAATTTGAAATTAGTATTTTTATGTGTAGGCCTATATCGCATGGCATCATCCATCTGGGGGTGATAAAAATAGGACGTCGACGTTCATTGGTCAATTTGAGGAGGATCAAACAAACTTTCAATATCGAATGAGGCTGGATATTTTTTTTGCCCCTTAACCTTTGATTGTATTTTTTATTTGTGGTTTTTATATATTGTGACTTTTATAATTCAAATCTTTTCTTTCCTCGTAAACTTTTCTCCAGGTGTTACTCTCGATTGAAATTCTATTACATATATCAGTAATAAATCTCCGTGGCTATTTTAGATTTATGAAACCAACTGTGCTCGCAAAAAAACTTTGACGGTATTTTGATGAATTGGTTTTCATATTTCATAAATATATTTTTAACGGCACACCTATATGTTTAAGTCTACCAACAACCAATGATTCGATAAAGCGGGAACAACTGGTCTTCAATATTTATAATCACATCGTTGCTGAATGCACTATGTTCTTTAGACGTCAATACAACGACCATATATTATGACTTAGCTATTTATTCCCACCATACGGTGAAAAACACGGAGAAATGTGTTTTCTTTAAAGATTTATGCCTAGAAAGTTTTTCTAAGAACGTATTTTATTCAAATTTTATTTTTTGTGAAATGTTTGTGACATTTATTGTTCAAATATTCAATTATTCAAATATGTTTATAAAAATATTATATACTTCATTTAATTCTTTCGTAGATGAGAAGGATAACTCTTGCTGTGTGTTTGTGTGTGCGTGCGTGCGTGCGTGCGTGCGTGCGTGCGTGTGTGTGTGTGTGAGGGTGTGTGTGTGTGTGTGTGTGTGTGTGATAGAGAGAGAGAGAGAGAGAGAGAGAGAGAGAGAGAGAGAGAGAGAGATGTATGATTTTAGTTACTAGTTATAAATCTATCTTTCTAAATTATATTACTAGTTACAGTAACATTTCAACATGTAACAATAACAAAAAAATCTCAAAACTGATATCAAAAGGATTGGTTTACTTTATATATGACTTATTTGGATACATTGCAATGCTGATGGGTTGGGGGATGGTGGAGGTGGTGGCTCGGGTGCATGTTTTTCTTCTCCTCTAGCTACATTTTTTACAAAGTTCTGAACCTATAGCTTGACTCTTCCACTTATTCATAAATGCTAATATTATGATTCATCTAATTATCCATTTTAATTTAGAATGATGTCAAATTTAATCGTTCATGCATCTAAGAAAGATAACTCTTGGAGAGAGAGAGAGAGAGAGAGAGAGAGAGAGAGAGAGAGAGAGAGAGAGGACTATAAATTGTTCGTATGTAACGTTACAATATGACCTTACTACAACTGCACAGAACTGATAAGGTTTGATCAACTTTAACGTTTTCTTTATAGGCTATATTGAAATGCGTTTTATTTATTTTTCGAAAATACTCATTTTTTTCTATTACAAGTTTACCTACTGTACATATCAATACTGTTGGTTGGGAAAGGGGTCGTTTGCTAATTCATTTGCTTCTCGTCTGGCTACATTTTCACAAAGTTCAGAACTGATAGAAAAAATGCTAATGTTTTATCATGAAATATTTTCATTATTTAGTTTAAATCTAAACAATGCCATTATTCTCTGTATTTTGAAAAAAATGGAACGGAAGGACATCCCCAGAATGGGGTCGTTTTCTTACAGTTACAAGAATATAAATCCCAACAGGAAAGATAACTCTCTCAAGCTTATCAACTTAACAAGTACTTGGGCCTGTTGAATTCAAATTAGAAATTCACACAATCACAAATAAGATAAATGTGAATTATTTCATTGATACCTAAAGTGGATAGGGGGAGAGGATGGGGAAACCAGATCATTTTTATAGCCAGCTTGTCAGCACTCAATAAATGGTCCCCTTAGCACTTGTAATATATCATACATACATGTACATATAATCTATTTTATCTGGTTATATTTGTTGAAATTATAACTCATGAGTTTGTTGTACTTACATAACCATTTTTCATTTCAAAATACATGTAAGGAGAATTTTCACAAAGTACTTAGCAAATAATCTAAATGATAATTAATGTTTGCCACAGGAAGGAAATTATTTATCAAGAATAATAACTCTACTCGTATATATCATCTTTAACAAATGAACCAAAAAAATGATAAAAAAAATAATAAAAAAGAAAAATGATAATTAATGAAATAAGAATAATATAAGATGTTTTACGGTGCTACCGTTGTGGCGAGAGAGAGAGAGAGAGAGAGAGAGAGAGAGAGAGAGAGAGAGAGAGAGAGAGAGAGAGAGAGAGAGAATTATATATGATATTTCTAAATTTAAAAAATTCTTACAAAATACATAGACTTGCTTCCCCTAAAACTGTTCTTTACTTTTGGAGAAAATTGATCAGTCTGTAAACGGTAATTTGTGTTTAATTTGGTCAAAAGTGTAAATACAGTATTATTTTTCATTTGTACTTTGTTGTTATCTGACTTTTATTTTTTTTTCCTGGTTCATATTTTTTTTTTTACTGAAATTTGTTTATTTTTGCATACGTTGAATCTGTGCCCCCGTCCCAGTTTGTACGTGTGTAATTTCCCATTTTTCAATATAATGGTTTGACAATATGCAATATCTGCATAGATTATTTTAGCTGCTTATTTTTTCTCTTTATTCTTTATTATTTAGTTCAAAATTACTTTTTTTTAAATTTTAATTTCCTCCCTACTTATACTTACTGTTCATGCACGCAAAATTAGCTTAACTCTTGCTTGTATATAAAACTATATAATCTCTCTATCAAAATTAAAAAAAAAAACACACAACCCCCCCCCCCCCCCCCCCACACACACACAAATCATTTAAGGCAGGTATCGAAGTATATACTGAAATAGCTATACAGTACACGCAGTACAGATGTGTAATCCACCTCTATATTTATCGCAGGAAATCTAGTGCGAGATCAAAGCTTGTGCGCTACTCAAAACGTGTCTTCAAACCTCAAGGCGCCGTTAATTACGAGTTAAATGTTAGCCATTTTTGGCATAGCACCACGGGATAAAACACTAGAGAGCATTATTGGACGTAGACAAAACTTTTTTATTTGATGAATCTGTAGGTTAAGCTCGTTCTTTTTCCCGCGCGCACTGGTTCTTAGAGCTCGTTTCGCTCGCTGGTGCTGCGTGCCGGCGAGCTGCGCTCGCTATAAATTAGTATTCACTCATACATAGTTAAAATGTCCTTTGTCATAGAGGCATTATATTATTATTATAAAGTCTCGCTTCTTTTACCACCTGTTTGTTCAAGCTCATAAAATCCACACGACATGCATGTAACACAAACATCACAACCAGTGGCATTAAACAGGTCACGGTGACATAGATACTATAAGGAATGGTGGGGGTGGAGCAAAGGGGAGGGAACCATATGCCTCGCCTTGATCCGTCCCTGACATTATTACTTATTAGGTTTGTTACTGACTGTTTACAGAAATTTGTGGGGTCGGTAAAGTTCATAAAAGGCGAGGCTTCACCCCACAAATTTCTGTAAACAGTCAGTAACAAACCTAATATGTGTTTTGTTTTGTCGAGGACCTAAAGTTTAATATGTAAACAAACAAAAGATAATATACCAATTAAATTCATTTAATAAATCTTAATTTCTCAACAAAGTTTAACAAATTTCACAAATTTTATTAAATAACAATTTTTTTAATAAACGTTTAAAGCTCTACAGTGATAAACAGTTTTTAACAATTTTGTTTTGAAGAAAAACAGTCAAAATTATTTTTGATTAATTGTAAGTTGATGGATGGTCACCGAGCAATTGCTGAACAGGGAAGCTGGTCTTATTTACAGAAATAGACGATTGGGTACATGTGATTTCCTGACCCGCAAAATCATTAAACAGCTCATTCATATTGATGTCTGCCAGCTCAAGATCAACATTTTGAATTTCTTGGAGAGCCTTATTTTGGTGGCGGACAGCGCAAGCTAATGATGCAGGCCCGGGCAGAATAGCAGGCTTGTTTAAGTCTGGCAACGCTGGTATGGAAGGTAGAATGTTCTTGGTTAAGGAGTCGCCCATCATTATCTTTTCATCATCACTGACTCTTTGGTACACACTTAAGCTTTGAACCGATTTATGTCCTGTGACTGCCATCACCTGTCGGACCAAATATGGACTTTGACAAAATGGACGCACCGGTTGCTCTGATTGAATGGTTGGTATAAATTTTAGAAAAGCCAGCTGCTTTACTAAGACAGCTTAGAAATGTGCTGAGTTTTTTTTTCACCAACCCGTGCGTTATAAAACCAAACACTGTCTGAGTCAACAAACGATTCTAGAGGTCGTTGCCATAGTCTGAAAAAAAAATGCAAAAGGTTCGTGTTTATTTGACAAGCTGCATTTGCATTACTTTCTATTCTTATGAAATGTGTATTCAATGTGTTAAACTGATAAACAAATCTATACTATTGATCTATAAATATCTTTTGGGTTTTTTTTTTTTACACTTACTTGTCACACTCTGGTTGCAACTTTGAAATATACATCTCATAGGAGAGTACTGGGCAAAAAATGGATCCTGAAAATATAAATTGATATCCATGTACGGGCCTAGAAAGTACACTTAAGAACAGTTATAGCTGTACATTAATGTGAAAAAGATATTTTTTATAATCCAAAACAAAGATGAACAGTTCACCTACTTTGAACTTCTGGCATTATTCCAGAAGACGATTCTTTTTTCAATTTTATGATTTTTCGTGAGCTCGTCCACTACCTTTTTCACGTACTTTCGGCCAGTTTTGTCATCGGTAAAAACCTGGAATGTGTTTTTTGTCATTCCATGCATGTTTTCATTGCCCCTGCGACAGAAGAACATCCGTACATCAAACTGAACTTTGTTGAACAGTCCTTGAAGTGTATTTATGGAGAGGTGCATGCTTGTGTACAGTTTCTGTATATCAGGCTCTGAAATGATGGGATAGTGCTGAACATCCCCTTTTCCGACACGTTCTGTCTCAGCAAGAACAGCTTTAAAACAAGTATTGCTGTCCGTGAAAGCAGGGTCCTTGATTATGTCATATTTCTTGTTGAATGGTGGACTTTAGGTGTCGGTTTAGTCCATGACGAATGCCCTCAAGTGAGTTTACCTTGTAGTGACTGCCGTCCACTTTCCTGATATCCATATAAAAATGGCCAAGGCTTTCGTCCAGTTTCACGTTGTCAAATCTTTCAAAATCCACCGATTCCCCCTTTTGTTGTAAATATTCTTTAAACACCTTCGCTGCTCCTTTGTTTGATTGTAATGTATTCTCTGAATTTAGCTTAATTCTCTTATTTTTCCGTTCTTCCTCCGTCGTCGGCGCAAACCTGCTGGATGCCATATTTGTAAAATCATAATATTACATCACGGGCAAAGGGGGATCACTCTATATCTTTTGGGGCTTAAAAATTAAAGGTATGGTTGAACGTTTGTGTAAAAAAATAAGCTCAAATAACGTTACGTCCGCCATGTTGCCGTATGAATTTTGACGCTTGTCGTTTAAAGAAATTTGTAAGGCGATCACGTGACGCGTATTACCCAATGACGTTGAGACATTCTAGTCCGAGGCAAAACAATGTGTGATGTCCAGCCCACATATTTTAAAAGGGTTTATTAATATCTTTCGTAAAATTTGTTGGATTTATCATCACCTATAGTCTTCTTCTTATGCTTTGTCGTATAATGATATATAATTTGAATGTAAATGTACCTCCATAGGTAAAACAGTATTGATATCTATTCTCATTTTATAATATATCATTAACCGTTTTCCTCGGAAAAACCAGATATTCTGGATAATTCAACCACAACCACATTTATCCCCTATTGATTATATAGTTCTTTGTAGTATATACCGTCTACAATGAATGTATTAAAAGCCGAAAAGTAAGTAATATGTAAGCAGTTTTTATAACCACCTGCCAATGTTAATACATGTACAATTAACATTAATCATTGATGATTTACTTGTATATTCGTGATGTAACATAGCACCTATTCTGAGATTTCACATCATGTTCTGTGATTCGGTCAACTGACACGGGTTACAGAAAAATTACACAATGGCGACTAAATGGCAATGGCTATCTCACTGTCATTATTACCTTTCTAGATCGTTCAGGTAAAAATTCATTTCACCAAACGGAATAACTTTATCTTGTAGACTCTGTTCAAAGGGACAATCTTGAAGGGCGATGCAATTTTGTTCTTAATGTTTTTGTGGTTTACACGGACACTTTGTTTAAGAAGCTATTAAAACGAGTCTGCTCTTGGGTAAAAACTAGATCGAACCTTATCAAAAATATCCATTTACCAACTTGTTCTTGGAGCTCAGTAACTTAAAATTAGTAAATGAGACATATTTCAGGCACCCCCCCCCCCCCTTAAAAAAACCCAAAAAACAAAAAACAAACTAACCAAGATAAACAAAAACACATATAATCAAGGAAAACCGAATTTTTATTTCAATAATAATTTTCCATGTCCTAGGATTTCAAATAGACAACGACAATGACCGTCCAAACAGAGTTGCTTCCAATACAGACCGCAGTTATCAGTACAGTGATAGTCGGTCGTGCAAGCTGAAATGTGTAATGTTTAGTTGTGTTACAAAATTAATACTTAATGTTAAAATAGCAAAATAGATGAGTTTTGGTTTGGACATTCATTATGGATATATGACAATTGCTTACTCGATTTTATTTAGCGGAGGAAGATAAAGTCATGTCAAAAAATATTTCGGTCACAATAGTACCTTCGTTTCCGTTTCATTGAGTTTTGTTTTGTACGAAACACATGCAATTAATTCTTTAAACATGGAATTTGAAGCTCTTGATAATTTCAAATGACGGCAAATATAAACCATCTGCCATTTAGGAGCTTCACTGCTGGACGTCATGACGTCATATGACATTAATCTTTTAGACAAGTGAGAACTTATTGGGTTAATGGCATTAAATTTTCAAAATATGATACGTACATGTTTACTTTAAAATGCAGATCTATAATTCTTAATATACTTTCTTGTTATCTTTCTCTTCGAAACTTTGTATACATGTTTATAGCTCTTCACGGTATATATCATTGACGCTTCTCACCCAAATCAGTGTATAAAAAACCATCTCCTTGCAAGAAATGAAGATTTTTGACACAACGATGTAAATGGTGAGCGTCTAAAATGTGTTCTTACGTGAGAAGTTAAGAAAGATTGTTGTAGCTGGCAACGCTCAAATATACTTTATGTAGAATGTAGGCAATGAAATGTTTACACAGTTATGATGTTTCTTTCATATCTAATGCATTTAAACTGTTCATATTTCTGATATAGTCATTTTTGAAATCTCGGTTCTCGTGTTTCCAGTTTCCTTCTTGGAGAATAATATCTATGTCGACTTACGAACCCGACTGTTCCATACACCTCTCCCCCCCCCCCAACCAAATAAATGACAAAATTTTAATAAATCGATATAAACATATCAGCTATATTTTATTTCTAATAAAAGGAATAAATGCATTATATTGACTTCAAAATCATGCTGAAACAAGTGGTTGTAGCTTGTAGTTTATATAAGTCATGATAATGAGAAAGGTAGTTGAGAGAGAGAGAGAGAGCTTTAAGCAGGGTCTGCAATTGTCATTTGTTTTTTTCATTGAGTTTATTAGGGAAAATAGCAAAACTTAACAGTCGAATAAACATTAAAGTGTTAATTGTTTTTTATTTAATCTTTAATCAATTCATTTTAAAATTTTTGTCATTATCATTTCAATTATACGTTCGATCTATTACATGAATTTCATCTACTTTTTTACGTTTCATTCTTAAAATAAAACTGCTTTGTATATCAAAATAAAAGCAACGTTATTAATTGACGATACAATTTTTCCTGTTAAGACTATTCACAGATAGCAGATTTTCATACACTTCAAGGTGTTTTGATAAAGTTACTATATCTAAGGAATGGACGTTTAAAAAATGTAAATAATGTTCAGTTTTAACCAGAACTGATACCTTGGTTGCAGATTCTCCTGGTGCATTTCACTACTCCGCCCGCTACACACTGACAGTAATTACATCCATCCTTCGCCGGAAATTTCAGGCCCGCCATGAGGATTTGACCCAAATGGTCACAAACTGAGAAAGATGTATATTAAATGCTTGAGATCTACATAATTCTACGTAAAAAATGACACCCATACGAACAACAATTTTTATTCCATAACACGATTTTCTAATATATATATATATATATATATATATATTTATCTCATACGTGTGGTGTATACTACCCGTGTGATAAACCTTTGCTTTATCAAACGGGTGATGCTTTATCAAATACTTCCGGTCCGAACTATTTTTGACACAGCCCCTCGCTTCAACGCTTCAGTGACCTATTTTCGAAGACTTGCTAGTATTTTCCATTTAGCTATATCTACTTCCAAAAATTGATTTAAAATGGATTTTGTCGAAGATTTAAATAACAAATATGAAGGAAAACACATAACTGTGAAGTTTATAAAACTGCAAATCGCGCTAGCTATCAAGGAGTTCATTCTGACGACGCAATTTTATGAAAATAGAACGCTTTGGTTGTGTCTCTATACAAGAACTTACCGAAATAATATCTCCCAAGACTTTTATTTCACCAGCAGTAAGCATCCTTATTCAATATTTTCAACTTAGAATCATTAGGCTAGTGTTCGTTTTATAAAACATCAACAACTGTTCCTCGTTCGAGTCAATTCAAACTAACGAGCATTCACAACTTAGTGTATGTCAACAAACTTCATTATTCAAGTCTTCTGATCAGTATTTCCATTTAATTAAGTGATTAAGCTCTAAGAAAAATTATTTAGAGATAAAAAATTATTTCAAGGTTTATTTCAGTGAAACTTTACATTAAAACAGTTATATTTATCTCCGAAATGACGTACTCAATTGTATTGCGCAAGGTCACAATAACCGCATAACACAACGTTGCATCATCGTTTAATCTTTGAAAAAAAAAATCAATTCGGGTCATATAAGGGGCTGTCTCAAAAGCTTCATAATATAAATCAAATTGTATGAGATAAATAGAACATCTATAATTGTGTGATTTTATATTTGCTTTATCCAACTCGTTGAAATGGTTATATTCGCTCGGCAAGCCTCGCGAATATATACACCATTTCAACTCGTTGGATAAAGCAAATATAAAATCACACAATATAGATATCCTCTATATATATATATATATATATATATATATATATATATATATATATATATATTACCAAAAATGTACATAAATGCAGTCTTTACAAGAAACTTGGACACCCATTTTTTTACTAATTTGTCTTTGGCATTGGTACAATGTAAACGTAGATCAAATTTAGTTTACCAAAACATATATTGAATCAAGAAACTGACGAATATCCACACGAAACGATATCACAATACTTTTTAAAGTTGGGTTTGGAAATTAAACGCATTATTAGTTATCCAGGTTCAATCAAGGGTGTACGGGAATTTACTCCGAGACCGAATGCCAAAGGGTGCATGTATGGAATACAACCAGGTGTAAATATCCCTACACCCTTGATTGGACCTGGATAAAAAAAATATTTCCTATGTAAACAAAATAGATATATTTCCCATGTCCAATCAAGACTGTATTATACTTTCAAGATAATCCATTTACGTATTTATTGCATAGTGACGTCACATTTAATGTATTTTGACGTCACATTATTTACCCCCGGCTCAAGTCGGGCATACGGAAATTAACACACGTTTTACTAGCCAATCAAGTCTCGTGTTACAAGCTAAATAGGATATATAGAGGATATCTATATTGTGTGATTTTATATTTGCTTTATCCAACGAGTTGAAATGGTGTATATATTCGCGAGGCTTGCCGAGCGAATATAACCATTTCAACGAGTTGGATAAAGCAAATATAAAATCACACAATTATAGATGTTCTATTTATCTCATACAATTTGATTTATATTATGAAGCTTTTGAGACAGTCCCTAATATGACCCGAATTGATTTTTTTTTTCAAAGATTAAACGATGATGCAACGTTGTGTTATGCGGTTATTGTGACCTTGCGCAATACAATTTAGTACGTCATTTCGGAGATAAATATAACTGTTTTAATGTAAAGTTTCACTGAAATATACCTTGAAATGATTTTTTATCTCCAAATAATTTTTCATAGAGCTTAATCACTTAATTAAATGGAAATACTGATCAGAAGACTTGAATAATCAAGTTTGTTGACATACACAAAGTTGCGAATTCTCGTTAGTTTGAATTGACTCGAACGAGGAACAGTTGTTGATGTTTTATAAAACGAACACTAGCCTAATGATTCTAAGTTGAAAATATTGAATAAGGATGCTTACTGCTGGTGAAATAAAAGTCTTGGGAGATATTATTTCGGTAAGTTCTTGTATAGAAACACAACCAAAGCGTTCTATTTTCATAAAATTGTGTCGTCAGAATGAACTCCTTGATAGCTAGCGCGATTTGTAGTTTTATAAACTTCACAGTTATGTGTTTTCCTTCATATTTGTTATTTAAATCTTCGACAAAATCCATTTTAAATCAATTTTTGGAAGTAGATATAGCTATATGGAAAATACTAGCAAGTCTTCGAAAATAGGTCACTGAAGCGTTGAAGCGAGGGGCTGTCTCAAAAATAGTTCGGACCGGAAGTATTTGATAAAGCATCACCCGTTTGATAAAGCAAAGGTTTATCACACGGGTAGTATACACCACACGTATGAGATAAAATGATATTTACAAGTAGATTTAAAAAAAAAATGTAGACACCAAAGGGTACGAGTAGATATCAATTCGCAGGTATGATAAGGCAACTCTCAGCGATCGATTGAGTAAAAATTCCTCTGATCGATATGACGTCATAATAAGCAGCATGATGTCATATTTTACTCAAGAAACCTGTCAATTTTAACTTTATGTCTGGTCCAAATTATAAAAACTACCGGCGAAAAATGTCACTAGAAACTCTTCTAACTGAATATACCTTCGATTTCTCTATATAACGTATTATTAACATTGATGACGTCACAAGCATGTTTAATAGAGAAGATCAATGTCGGGAGACAAATAATCGGAATGCAGTGTAAACAATGCCGAAATAAGACATGTTTAATGCAGATACCCAAGATTTAGATGATTGTCAGTTAGGATATAATCAGGATAATACAGGCATGGAATTTTTGTTTTATCAGCGAGTGTTATAAGGTAAGCAGATAAACATTTATATGGCTTGACCGGCCTTTCCTCTGTCAGTGTGTACAAAAAAGGCAAAAGTGTAACACTACCCCGAATATTATGAAAGATAAATTTGGCGAATATCAAAAGCATAAGATCTAAAATACTTGAAAAGTGCTGCTAGAATCCTTTGCTTCGTTGTTGTAATTGAAAAAAACGTAGTATTTTCAATGAAATTGAAAAAGTTGAGGGGGTTTCCGATAAATAATGACAATATTTATTTTATGCGATTAACAAGAGGATTCTAGCAGTAATACTAAGAAACATGAACTAATTGCCGATCGAATTATTGTATAATACATACAAATGAACTTCGGGGTAGTGTTACACTTTTTGATTTTTTGTTAAGGTAAAAAGGTGATCTATTTTTAACTGTCACGTGATACCATGGCACGACAGCTTCAACGATCGACTTGATTCCGAAGTAGAAATATAATATCTTGCTGAACACATTCACTTGATATTAATAGTTAGCACTGTTTTAATAAAAATAAACAATTTTTAAAATGACCATAATTGCGACCATCATTAAACTCAGAGTTGCCTTAACCTACCCGCGTTATAAAAATGTTATGAGTATTGTTAAAAAGTGAGTATTATACTTACATAAGTTGTTGTCGCAGACTACTTTATAATCCCGTGAACACTTGCATTTTATGCCGAGTTCATTAACAAAAGTCTGTCCTCTGCTGTAGGTTTTTAATCCATTCTTGCAAACAGGACCTGGTGCTATTAAGACATGATAGTATGTATTGATTTAATCACTTTTCAGATATACGCACATTTTATGTACATGGAAATTGCATATATTTTAATTCTTTTAAATCTTTACGAAAACAATTTTTGTTGCCATGTGAATATAAGAACGTTTTACAAAAAAAATAAATAATATGATACAGATAATTTTTATCATGCATATACATTTCCAAGAATTGTGAGAATGCATCAAAATCTAGAACCCCAAAAGCATTGTATTGTCATTCTTTTGACACATAATAATGTTTTAAATACCATGAACAATATAGTTAAAATCATACTAATGATTATGGTTTTTATTTGCTTTGTTTTGTTCGATGGCCCATTTTATTTTTAATCAGTTGGTCGCCTCTCTCTGTTATTTTTAGATAGATCAGTGCAGTACCATCATAATGTTTGTATTTAAGAATTCTGAAATATATCATTATAGTACTATGCGATCGTACACTTAAATACAACAATCTAATGCAATTAAAATGATGACAGACTTCTATATTCAGAAAGAAACATTTAGGTTGAATTTTTATGCACTACGATTTAAAAGTTTTGACAGAATATTTTAGGAATACAAGATTGCAAACATAGTTTAAATTGTTTTGATTGTTTATTGAAACCAATTTACAATGAATAATTTCTTTTGACGACAAAAAAACATAATTTATCTATTTGCAAATTATTAAGGAAAAACTCGCTTAATGGCAAACACTTGCAACAAAAAGTTGTAATAAATATTATGATACAATTTTATTCTTTACATAAAATCCTGAATCTTAAATATATATACAGTTTGTTTTCATCTTTTTGTGACAAACACACTTAAAAGTCATATAAAAATCAGTTGAGTTCTCATAATGGAAATATATATAATTTACAAGAAAAAAAATAGAGATATATGTACTTTGTAAGATTGTTTTTAAAGGAATACGTATTTGGTCAAATAAACAAAGTTATACTTACAGTGGGCAACACAAAATAAAGCTAAGCCAAGAAAAACAAGGACTATAGAAAGGCTCATCCTTTTTCTGTTGATTATTTCCCTTTGATTTTAACTTTATAAGTTTAATAGGTACCAAGTTAACAGGATCGGGTCCAAATGGTTTGTGCTGACGGACGAAGAAAATTCATTTTATATAGACGAAGTCAGTAAATAAGAAAGTCGGGAAAACTGGTTTACTATAGTGACATCCTATTAAAAAACATTGGCTAGTTCCAATGGTATTCAATTTTGCATAAAGACTAAAGAAAATAAATATACGAACAAAAATAATAAAAAATATATAATTTTTTATTATTATTATTATCTTTTATTAGGATCAAGTTTAGAACGCTACGTTCTAATAAATCTTGAAGAAATTTTCTGAGAATGTAAGAAAACGTGAGAGAGTTCCAATTCTTAGAAAAAGTTATTTATTGTTTTTTATTTAAATTTCATAAACGCGTATTGTAAAATTTGAAATGAATAAATTGCATCCATTTTATGGGTTTCTTTTAAAATTTCGAATACGTTTAGACAAAGAAGCAATTGATAAATTTCGATTTTATATATACAATTTCTATATACATTTGGTAAATGATGAACGAGATTGACGAAACAGAATGTATGACTTTTTAACAGTGCTGCATCGCTACTAAGTACATATCTAATTTTGTTCAAAGAAACCAATTCTTTATCAAAAATCATGAGTATATAATTTTCTATCAGAAATAGAATTTCAAGATATAAATCGTTGATGCACTCTTGAATTTATTTTTGCTTTTGAAATTTGCTTTAAAGCACTAGTAAAAATGAATTACAGAGATTATTTAATTCTTCTTTACACAATATTTCTTTTCGTATAGATTATTTTCTCCGAGTGTTCCTTTTTGAACTTACAAAAACACCTTCACAATTAATAGCAATGTTTAATGAATTGCTTTGTTGATTGTCTAGTACATTTCTGTTTTGTAGCAATATAAAATGCAATAAGGCAAGCTGGTTCTCATGTATGCAAGCTAATATCAAAGACCACCGACATTACTCATCAAAAATTATTTTGTACGGCATTCACTTGCAAAGCGTTATTTCTGCTCCACATCTTCTTATTAAGTACGCTGCAATAAAAACATGCTTTAATGTTAGAATTCATGGGAGGATTGCACAAATGTGTTGACGTTAAACAAACCTTTATGAATATAACATCTAGTTCCCGTTATATCATCATATATTCGACTAATGAACTCTCGTTAAGCATGTTTGTATCTGTCTTATGTGTTGTTTCTTTTGATGTATATTCTCTTCAACTGATTGAAGAAATATTCTCTGACTGATTGAAGAAATACTACTCGTTGTTCATAAGCTATGGAATCCAAATAGGGCTATGTAGTTCACTATCGCATCATCGCAACATCGACGTTTGGGTCGACAATGCGATGACGCGATAATGCAATGACGATGAAGCGATGGTGCAATATCGCGATGACGATGATGTGATAGCACGACAATGTGATGGCAATGGTGCGATGGCACGACAAAGTGATAGCGCGATGACGCGATGTTGGGATCGCGATAACGCAATGGTGTGATACCGATGACCCGATGGTGTGATAGCAAAGGCTCCATCGGGTCATCGTTAGGTCTTTATTGCGCTATCGTTATCATTTTATTGCACGATATCGCGTTATCGACTGTATTTCACATGCGCAATCGGAAAGAGAAATGACTTCAGGCAGTTACTGAATGAACATATTATATTTACTTGGTCGATGAACTAGGTATTACAAATTAACCGTGCCATTCTTGCCAGACATATAACTATTTAGAAGATCTGAATTATAGTTTAATATACAAAGATAACGAAATATAAAAGAACAATGCATGGCTTTCAAACGGGGAGGGTGATAAATCATATATCTGATCAAATATATGATCAAAGTAAGAGGCTTATCGTAACGCTCCACCACTATATCGTAACGACTCCAGTACTATTTTATAAAAGTCAACTAGTGGGTTTTATGGGGGTTACAATATTTAATTTGATCCTTGGGATCTTATTTCCAACATGCCCACTCCTGGCGGGTGCCCTAGCCAAGGTGTTAATCTGAAAATGTCTCCTCCTCTACATGGGGAGTAACCCGTGTCCCAGTCTGTATAAAAAGAGGAAGCAGAAAGACAGCTTCCACATGACTACTATTTTATTATGATATAACAACTTAATATGACATTTTAACAGTAAATATCAATATTAATTAAATGAAGTTTATCAACATTAATATCTATTACAAATATCCCTGAAAATAAAATATCATTTGAACCCCCTGAATCTATTAACTTTACTTTTGAGAATGCGTGCAAGTATATTTATTAATCTTACCTGTATAAAAAGAGGAGGCAGAAAGACAGCTTCCAGATGACTACTGGAGAGCTGCGTTTCCCGCACCCCTATTTTACATGTATACGCACGGACACTGCGCTACAACATTCTCTTCCTAATAAGTAAATGCAATCAAGTGCATACTTATGATCTGACGCACCGTGGTCAGTAGTAGCATTTTATTTATATTTCTGACCCGGCGTCGACAGGCTCATCACTGGACTAATTAACACATTTCTCCATGAACATAAATAAACATATGATGTCTATAAAACTTATGTACTTTAACCAATTTCCATAGAATTTCCGTTATGATAGGCTATCCCAGTAAAATTGTGAGCTTGTGAGATTAGATTATTAAATAAACAGTGGTTGCAACTCCCACCCCCCATTTCTGAAAGTGCAGAGAGAGAGAGAGAGAGAGAGAGAGAGAGAGAGAGAGAGAGAGAGAGAGAGAGTACATGTATAAGTGTTCTATTTTATCTGTTACAATTTGGCTGTAATACGGAGAGTGAATTTTTGTGTAATAGGAAAAGAGGCAGTGGAGAAGGCATAAACGTAATTCAGAACTGCCTCGTATATAAAAACAAAAGAAATTCATTTCATGTATTAAATGTAAAAAAAAAAAAGTTGGTTGACAACCCCTGTACATCTTTTAATACATTCGTTAAAAACTGGACTTATTATTATACTGTATTTTCATGAAAAATGTATAGTTTTACAGATATTCATTTTATTGATCTTTCATATATCAGAATAAATATTATATAAAAGTATTTAATTGCAGTTCATATATGTGTATTTATGTGTATCAATTTGATTTATTCATTGGATTTTTTAAAAGATATAATATACATATTACTCCATAGAAAGCATAATTATGTTGTAGTTTTACCAAACATAAACAACAACCCCGAAAAACTGGTGGTATACGTGAAGTGCTTTTATGACGGAGGGAAATAAATTAAATGGCAGAAATAGGCAAGAAGGGACATTAAGGAAAGACAATAGATGGTGATTAATGTTTCAAACAATAAAAGATAGCTTTCCATGAAAAAATTATGTAATAAATGATTCTCGGAAATACATTTTTTCCCCTAAAAACAGTACAATGGTTATTGTTTTTTTTAATGACGTTTGAATTGATTCTTGGTGTTTTAGTTTACTTTGCAGAATATATTGTTTTGTAAATAAAATGATTGAATTTTGATATTAAATGTGTATTATCAAATAAAGCAAAATAGATTAATAAAAATATTTTATTTTCCGTGTATTCATCTCAGAAAAAATATTTAGATATGATTTTGGTTGGTCACGTGTTCAAATCCTGTGAAGCCTTATGAGCTTGTTAGCATATCAGAAGCAGGTTTATCCAGTAAAACGTTTCAATAAAGCTTGACAAAATCTCAATCGCTTTTGATTGGATTTGTTTGGATGAATTTGGATTTGTTCGGACAAATTAGCTGTTTTTTTACGGACGGATAAGTTATTTGTTCGGACTTTTTCTTACATATCCTAGTGCATTTTATTCATAAATATTGCAGGAAAGTAAAAAAAAAAACCTTTAGGCATGGACAAAATCCAAATGATAAATTACAAAAGTCATGCTATGCAGGACAAAAATATTGCAATGACATATAACTGTTACAGTTAAATCTACCTATAGAATAAAATTGATGGCTTATTGAAAAAATGTTTTTCAACCATTCATTCATTTATTTATTCATGCCGTATTGCTTAAGAACCGGAATTATTTAAATTGAATATAGCCGTTTTTTAACATACAAATCAACATCGGCAGAAAGAAGTTAACTAGTCAACTAAGAACACTTTAAAACAATATGTAGGTAAACGAATATTCAGTATATACAGCAAGTCATAAAAAGGCAACTTTGTTACTTTAGCTGAAAATGTACGTGACTGGGCAGGACACACTCATACTAGGCTGAAACAACTGAAGCTCTTTAATACGAAAACATAAACTCAGTAGCATGTGTATCCAGTAAAACGGCGCAATAAAGCTTGACAAAATCTCAATCGCTTTTGAGATACAATGTACTTAGAAAATACGTTTAGTCCCTATATGTTTCTCAACTATGTAGGTCTCTTAATAAATATCTATTTTGCATCAAAAATTCACAAATAGAACCCCTAAATAAGATGTATTTGCATCAGTTGAATATGAAGTTAGATATTGGTTTTTATTTTTCTAAGGAACAAGTACTTCAAAAAATTAATAAATCAATTCATTTTATTTCAAATATAAGAATACACTCTTACTGTCTTGAGTTATTCCCGTTTCAATGTAAATAATGAATATTGCAGAGTTTACAAAAGCCAGTAGTATCTGTGCAACTCAATTCTAAATTGTTCAATTTTCAATTTTGTCTGACATATCCTAGTGAATTTTTATCATAAATATTGCAAGAGATAAAAACATTGAGCATGCACATGGTAATGGACAAAATCCAAGCAATTAAATGATAAAATTACAAAACGTCAGGCCATGCAGGACAAAAATATTGCAATGACACTTAATTGTTACAGTTAAATCTACCAATACATTAAAATTGGTATTAGATGTCTTTTATAATAAAAAAAAAATTCATTCATTTATTTATTGATTCATTGATTCATTCATTCATTCATACCATATTGCTTTAGAACTGAGATCATTTAAATTGTATAAGGCTTTTTTTTTTTTTAGATACAAACGGCAGAGAAAGTAAACAAATCAACAACGAAAATTATAAAACTTAATGTAGGTAAACGAATGATAAATATATACAGGAAGTCATAAAAAGACAACTTAGTTATATTAGCCGAAAAATGCATGACGCAATTATACTGGGTTGAAACAGCTGAAGCACTTAAATACTTAACAATAAACTCAGTAGCAGGTATGTCCAGTTCAGTGTTTAGGTGCCAACCCAAGAGAATAAGAACAGTTCTTTGCAAGGAAGTGCAGACGGATTTAAAATAGATATGGGTAAGTCAAGATGACAACTTGTTACAAAAGAATTTTGAACTCCGAGGGTAGGTCTTCAGATGATAAACAGATACCCATCAGGAGCTACAACTCAATAAATTTTAGTCAATGAATACCATTAGTAAATCTGTCATGAAGCAATTGCAACACATCGGCAAAAATACTATAACAAATTACAAACTGATGTAATTTATCAATAAAATCAATATTTTTTTCAAATCGTAAACTATGTAATGATTTGTGAAAATGATGTAAATTACCTGTTATTACCATAAAATATCTCTGACAATAAAATGCAAAGTACAATCACAAACTGGTGAACGTCATTATATGAACTTATAGATATAATAACATGTTTTAGATCAGAGTACGGTATCAAGTTAATTCTAGGAACCATTTCACTTATACATGTATACGTATTCGGTAGTCTGTTATTTTATCGAATATCTTATCGGTGTGCAAAGGTGGATTAAATATTGGAACACTTTCTTTAGATTTATCATTGGATATTATTTATTCTGTGAGCAGAATCAAATCAGGTCGCTTTTATTTTTAATTAAAATTAAAGCCGGCAATGTTCTCGATTCAATCGATTCTCTTTACAACGAGTTTCTACTTCATCTCCTCGCTCTAAGTATTTCAGCAGTTGAATTAACATGATTTATTTTTCAGATAAGTAAACAAATAAACTAATATTATGATTAAGTTAAAATGTGGTATGCATAACCGCGTAAAATTTGTAAGTAACTATTTACATGCACATATATGTTTATGCGAACCACCGTTTGTTATCATTTTACTTTTCGCAAATGATAATAGTATCGACAGTCACATATGATTCGTGTATTAGTGAAAATGCATGCATGATCCCTTGAACAGTCATAAGTGCAAACAACTCGCTTGCATGGGTTCAACATAAAGCAAACTTCCGTAAATGTCTCCATGTCCTTGGTCTTCTTTTTTATTCTTTGTCGTATAATGGTACAAAATTTGAAAGTAAATGTACTTCAATAGATGAAAAAACCCTATTATCATTTTATAATATTAGTATACCATTAACCGTTTTCAAAAGCAACCACATTAAGCCTGTATTTATTATATAGTTCTTTGTAGTATATATCGTCTGAAATGAATGTACTAGAGGCATATTCCGGGCAAAAAGATGTTTGATAGATTCGTGGGATGTAATTTCGTGGATGCGTCGGTCTTAGTTTCAGTGCGAAAGATATTAGTATAAGAAAGAGCTAAACTATTTGGAATTTTCCTTTAGTAAATACTAGTGTATGGCCAAATATATCATATGTCAAAATGTATGGCAGATCTGAAGGTTAATTTGATAATAACCCAGCCGCCTGATTAACAAATAAAATCCATTAGGAACAATATGGGACCAGGAACAAATCTAAGTTTATGGACATGAATTGTCGGCAGACTATAATACATATATAGAATTTAATTGACAAGCGGTGTGTGCACTGATATATTGGGTTAGCTGGCAAATGTACTAATTTGATTTGAAAGCATTCAATGATCCACTGTGTCCTCAGAAGATATTCTAATGTTAAAGACAAAACAGTAGAGCAGCAATGGAGGCTAAAACATCTCAGTCTATTTATGGTATTTCTTTGAGCTGAAAAATAAGAATCATCAATATCTTGTCATCGTCTTGAATTTGTGGAAAGGGGAGACAGCTATTTAGTTACTGGTTTTATAATGTCAATGACACTCTTGTCTTTTTGGAACACTATATTATACATACCGGGATAACATTTATACTTGGTACATTGGGGAATCCCCTGAGTGGTACAAATGCACTCGTTACACCCGTCATCGGAAGGGAACCGACTTCCGGCCTCTTACTCCGAACGCCATTCTATAAAAAAAATATATTTTTATTTTTCCACTACACACATCAAACAATAAGGGAAAGTAACTCATTTCTTTTGCATTAAGCATCGTGGCTCATTGTGAAGGTTAAAATTACGATATAATGATTCTCGTCAATTATGTCACTGCAAGACACTGGTTTATATGGCATACATGTCGATGTTTTTGTCCGAATATTTATTTGAAAATGCTTGACACATAATTTATAGATTTTTGTTACAGTCCTAAGAAACGGAAAAGGACTGATGTGCAGTTCATGATTTTAACATAGTGTGAGGGAAAGTCCATTGATTATTCTACAGTCGTTAATTAATAAAAGAAATATTATAGCTGCTCAATTTGGACATGTGCTTTACGAACTCGTTTATAAATACATTATAGTATTAAAACATAAATAGGATCTAATCATAAATCTGGCAAACAACAATGGGAACTGCCGACACGCTTGTTGAAAAATAATGCGCATATACACGAGTGTACTTTGAGACCCAATAAAAATATGTTTTACGTGTACATATAAGTAAACCTCGTCAAATTTGTGACCGCTATAGGCAATGGGTAAATTAGAAAAGTGACTGTACACCAATCCACTGTCATCATTTAAAACAATTGGACTTCACCAGCTTGCAATAAATATATATTGCGAAACAACAGGTACATGTTCTTGTCCGCTGTCCAGTTAATGTGTGAATACAATGTAGTTCCTAACTTTCATGATGATGATGATGATGATGATGATGATGATGATTTCATCAAAGCAATTAACAGAAACCTTACTTATTCCCGCAACCAAATAAAAAAATAAGTACGAAGTACAGAAAACAGAAATTCTTAAGGACCAAGAATAATTTAAAGTATGGAGTTTGAACTAATATGTTTACGATATTAAATGAAAAATAATACTCCATGATAAATGATAGTCATCATATAGTTGTTGTTGAATATAGGACAATGACGTCAAGGGATCAAGAGCTCATTAACTTGATGAAACTATTACTTTAAAAATGTAGATTCACAAGCTCGCGTTATATGGTTTTTAAATAAGGTGTAGTTCAAGCGTGGTAAACATGGTAACCGTGTTGACATTTTAAATCTCTCTCTCTCTCTCTCTCTCTCTCTCTCTCTCTCTCTCTCTCTCTCTCTCTGGTATGCGTTGTCCTTCGGCAAATAAGGATGCACGTAAGTGTTGATAGATTATTTCAAGGATGAAATTTGGAATGTGATTTGTCGTTTACTTTAGGTATTGCACCAACAATGTTTCTTTTTTTATTTATGCAAGTATTATAAGTCATTATAATTAATGATGATCTGTGTAACAGTCAACTACCCTATAGCTGAGAGCAATTATGATATGAATGGTTTCCATAACAGAAACACACGCCATATTCAAGGGTACAATTTTGTATTACCTCTGGAAGAGACAAACAAAACCCAAAACCAAAAACAAACAAACAATAAACAATATAATAAGCACTCCCCCTAAAAAATAGCAATACCGAAGAAAATGGTCACATGTTATCTCACTAATTGTTGAATTCATTTAAACGTACAAACCAAATACAAATTAAGTATAGCTAGATATCTCCGAAGATAAAAGGTTTTTTTTTTCATGGCATCTCACTGATTGTTGAATTCATTTGAACGTACAAATCAACTACAGATTGTGTGGTGTTTATTTTTTATTTTGCTTGAATGACAAGATGCTGAATTATGTCTCACCCCCACCCCCTGCCCCCCACCCCCCCCAAAAAAAAAATAAAGAAAGAAAGAAGAATAAAAACGATGCTTTTTATATATACATGCCAAATCTAAATCATAGTTCAGCCTTCATCACATTCAAATTAAATTAGAGAGTTATCGGCGTATGTACTTAAATACGAGCCTAGGATATATTGATTTTAATATTTTTACATTGTTTTTATTCAGTAAAATCTAGCTTACACCCCCCTCCCCCACCCCCGCGCGCCTTCCACGCACACAGTCACCGATCTATACACTTATCAACTCACTAAACAGAAAAGCGATCTCAGCAAAATTGAAACGACGTCTAGTGACCCAAATTATTTTTGTTGACATATTTAAACAATGTAAGTTATACAATTATCCCATGTTTTGTTAAAGCTTGTATTTTGTAACATGTAAGCGGAGTGAACTGGGTATGAATCGTTAATGTGAGACGCTATCCCATCCCTTCGCTGGCCAAGGGTGACGATCCGCTCTGCTACTCTTTTCACCCCTTGGAGCGGATCGTCATCCTTGGCCAGCGAAGATGATCTTGGGTGAAAAGAGTAGCAGAGCGGATCGTCACACTTGGCCAGCGAAGATGATTGTACCATGGCGGAGTGAATTGCTACAAACTGGCGCTTATATCCATTTAAATTTACCGATTTCAATCGCCATTAATCTTATAATTTCCTTATATGTTGATAATAACCATATCTTTAATAAATGCAGGAAATATTTCTTTAAAAGGTAGATCAGCTGTGCACACTTTTTAGATGTTGTGTAGAATTCAGATCTAGATATAACCTAAATATCCTCACCGTCAATCCCTCATTTTTTTAAGGGGAGGACATACCACGGTATTGTGACGTGTTATCTTTGGGCCGACTCAGCTGTGTATTCAGACAGTGACGTGGACTGAAGATCACTCATCTCTCCAGCTGATAGACACCTGATCACTGAGGACAAGGTCCTTATCTACCTACAGCTGATTAAGCAGTGACATGTAGGGGGGTAGTATGGAGGGACAGATGTGTCATTAAAGAGAGAGAACGAAAGAGAGAGAGAGAGAGAAAAGAGAGGATGGGCGGACGGGCAGATAGATAGATAGATAGATAGATAGATAGATAGATAGATAGATAGATAGATAGATAGAAAGATAGATAGATAGATAGATTTACTATCTGTTAGTAACTGTTTGTGGGTAATTGTAATGGCCACTCTAAATCCAAAAATCCTGACCACCTTTTTGGGTTTTTTTTTTCAATTTTGTTCGTAATCAAAGATTTTGACTCATCAAGAAATAAACCAGAATGTAATAATAATTCTCAAGTTCAGTACAAAGGGTTTAACCCCCCCCCCCACTCTTCCCGGGACAATATTAATGTATTTTGCTTTTTTAGAACTTATACATTGAATAAAAAGCGTATGATATCAATGTAAAAACTACTGTTTTTGTTGAGGGGAGAAAGCGGAACGTGTGAATCTAAAGAGATGGTTGTGGCTTTATTAAGTGCTCATATACATCTGTGGGTCCTTGCCAGCCGGAGTTTTTTATGGTATTTCGTATGACTTTTTCTGGCCTAAATGCCAACTCTTACTACCTCCACCTCTGTTTTTATAAAAATGCACGATCGGCCTCTGGAGAGTTTAAGAAGTACATTGTATACCTAAGCAGAAAAGTGAGAAGATTATGTCCGTAACGTTGTTCCGTATCAAGTATTACTGGATGTTTAACATTTACTAACAACCAGATTCAATGTAAAATCACGTTTCTTATTTTCTGCCTGTGTTCCTTTTTGTGTTGTGTGCTTCATAATGAGCAGATACATTTCAAAGACGAGGAATCTGGTACATCTAAATTCACTGTGGGAGCGGCACAAACTACCGGTGTTCCAGCAGGACCGCGTTATTGACGGATGGAGGCTGCGTTTAAGGCCGTCCACAGACCTGACAAGGGCGACACCTTTTGAAAAGAAAGAGGCCTTGGATATTGCCAACAACAAGGATGTTCTCCCGACATTTCTGGAACATCAATCACAGCCCCGGGGCCTGTTTGCAGGGGCCTATGTGAATCTCAAACATAGTGGGTCTTTCTATAAAAATCTAAATCCGGAAAACCCTTATGCGCATGTGCTTTTGCATGTTCACGAGTCGCATCGGACTGGAATGGACACGCTGTTGGCGATTGTGTTCATTCCATGTGGTCGCTTACTTCCGGTGTCGGTGGTTCGAGAGGCTTTTCTCGGAAGTTTACAACACGAAGCAGAGGCCTGGATAGTGAAGTGAACAGAACGGAACCGGACAAAATTAAACTTCTATGATCAGAAGAAGTACCATTATAGTCGCGCTTTGTCCTGTAAAGTGAACGGCTCGATTCAGAGCGCATAACAATGAATTATGATTTACCATGATAGAAAAGGGGTAAAGAGTTTTTCAGTTATATAAAATGGCAAGAGTAAAAACACAGAAAGGAAAACACTGAATGCTTTAACAATGATATCTAAATAATTTGTACTCATAGAATGAATATCATGCATGTATTTTGTTTCGTTTTTTTGTAAATATACTAAGATGGATGTACAGTCTGTAGAAAAGAACAATGTAGTTCTTCTTGATGTGAAGAATTAATGCACACAACGATCGCGCGCAAATTATTTTACTATACTTTACTGTTTTAAAGTGTCACATGGGTCTATTTGCTTGATTGTACATATAATATACATACATGTATAGTACTAGAGCATAAGTTTACCAATGTGTATGTGTATTGATAATGTTTTGCATTGATTACGTCCCTTGTATAATTTTGACCAAACCTATTGATAAGGCGTCAAAGGTCTCTATCTGTACATCGTTGTATGATGTCGTTTATGCAATTATCCATTCAATGAACTGAAGAACTAATCCAATAAAAGTTTTAAATCTTTGTTTACAGGGTCACGTTATATCAACATAATTATACATGTACAACCCCACGAGGATACCTTATCTTGAATTGAATGACTGATATCGAAAAGGGTCGGTGCTACTGACATAGTTAGCCAAAATAAGGGGTCTTGGTATATATTGACAATCAAAAGGGTGTAAAATTGAGTCGACAAAATGTTATGTTAAAAATCAAATTTATTTAGTAATCAAAGGAATTTTCAATCGAACATACATGAGCAATGAACAAAACTAGAATGATGTTTTTTTGGGGTGGGGAGGGAGGTGTTGTGTTTGTATAATGAGAGATATCTTCATTAACAGTTCAGTATCAATAGTAATGATATAGCTAACAGTATTGCAAGCTGGGTTCTACAGTTATATAGACGTGTTAGCTGTACATGTTAACAATGTGGCAAAATTAGTCTTTGCCTCAAATCCCCAACCCCCTTCCGCCCACTTCGAAAATATTCTGCGTGTCTAATTATCCGGACTGTTATTCAGAGATTGAAGCTTGTTTTGCAATGCATCCTGCTTATGCTGAAAGAAAACAAGTTTTAAAGATTAAAACGAGTACAGCGTAAGTATACACTCGATGTTATACAGTGACTTTTGGTTTGAGGTGCTAACTAAAAAGCGAACTAGTGTTTACTATACTGAGTCATAAATTCATATCATAAAAACTAACTTTAGGAAAGGAATACCGTCCCTGACCACGGCCAATGATATCCATGGCCCTATCTGGACCGTCATGGCGTGGCTAGAGACGATGGGGGGGGGGGGGGGGGGGGGGGGGGGGTAGAGGTCATCTCTAACGTACTATGAAAGTGAAAGTTGATATAATCATGATGAATTTCAACATAGCACACGGGGTTCGAAATTAAGCTTCTAATACCAACGTTTTTTTGTTTATTTGTTGGGGAGGTGGGGGGGGGGGGGGGGTAACCGGAAATTCCTGGTCAGCGAACATTGAGTTTTAACTTGTCTTACTGAGAAACTGGTAGCAGGTTACGGGGTACAGTCCACTTTTTCAGACTCCCGGCACGTGCACACGTTACAGGATTCCCCCTTTGGAAACCTGTCCGCGGTCTTGTAGTGTAGGAGCGTCCGAAATAAGTACATGTTACTAAGAAGAAAGAAGTACAACGATAGACATATGATAACCTACATGTACAGGTTGCATAAGTGGCAGAGAGAAAGAAGTACAAGATAGACAGATGGTAACTTACATACATGTATAAAATGGTAATATTAATGGTCATCTCTCAAATGCAAAAGCTGCATTAATAGTGAGATTTTAGTTATAAACGTTTTCATAATATCTACTTCCGTACAACTTATCTACTATATAAGGCGTATAGGTGAACCTAGGAGGTGAAAGATTCAAGTATATATATATCTTCTGTGAAGATTTTTGTAAACTTTTACATATCATTAGAGGACTGGTGTGTATTTTCCCAATGGAATGAGGATGAACTCCAGCACCAAAGAAAGCAATGCAGATAATATGAAGAGTATATACATGTAGATATAAGTTAAGGAATTTCGTAACTCTTTAGAAAGGAAAAATAACTCATAAATTAAATTAATATTAGGAGGGGTTAGCAAGTTATAAAGAAACATTTACAAGCGAAATAATGTGAATATGCGTGAATTATACAAATGAGAGACATTCACAAATAACAGGCATAATTGGATATGAGCTAAATTAATTCCTATATGTATGGTTTATCATGCTCATATGCCAGCAATTTTGAGAGTTAGCTAGGGCTAATTGATCAAATTATGTTAAATGAATACCCCCTCCCCCGAAAAAAGAGAAAGAAATGAATAAATGGGTGGGGGGTAAGCTTAAGGCCCCCTTTCCCCGTTGTATATGTAACAAGTCATTCATGACCGATTTGGAATTACGCGCATAATACATACACTGGTGCACATGTGTGTACAAAAATTCAAACATATATATATATATATATATATATATATATATATATATATATATATATATATATATATATATGGAATTAACATTCTTTAAAGGGTACTCACAATCAACCAATTTCAATGTCGAAATTATCATCAAAATGAAGCTATATAGTTAGGTCTAGTTGGTCCATAGCAGACGACTCGTGCGCTAATGAAACTGACGTGTGATTTCTAGATTTGTTTTTTTATTTGATACCTGCCACTGAGCTAGAAAAAAAATGCGAGCACATGCGAAATGGTTGATCAATTAAACCGTCAATACAAACCGTTTCTCCTATTTGATTTTGAAATTAGCTTTGTTTTTATGTGCATATAGCATGGCTTTGTCCATCTGAAGGTTATAAAATATAACCTTGGTGTTCAATTTCAGGAGGATCAGTCTCTCAATATAACTCGATGCTAAATATTATTCGGCTCTGACGTGACACTTTTGATTTTTTTTTAATTTGCGGTTTTGATAATTTAAATAATTTTTCTTTCCTCATAAACTTTTTTCCAGGTGCTACTGTTGACTGGAATTCTGTTACATTTATGTGTTAGTAATAAATCGTCCCAGCTATTTTGGTTATTTGAAACCTACATTTAGAACACCTTTGGTCACAAGGAAATTTTGACACTATGGTAATCAATTGATTTTCATACATTTCTTCGAATTCATGGCACACCTATATTTAAAAGTCCACCACCAACAACCAATGGTTGTATGAAGTGGGGGCAATTGGTCTTAAATATATATAATCACACCCTTTCTGAATGTCCCATGCACATAGGCTAATGCAAAGACCCTATATACCGGTATTATAATCTAAGGTTTCTTATTCCAGCCAATGGCTAAACAATGAACGATAAAATATGATTTTCTGCTAAGATATTAAGAAAAGAACTTCTACAAAATGTGCATTTCATTCCAAATGTAAT
Source organism: Magallana nippona (assembly GCA_033439105.1). Taxonomy (NCBI): domain Eukaryota; kingdom Metazoa; phylum Mollusca; class Bivalvia; order Ostreida; family Ostreidae; genus Magallana; species Magallana nippona. The sequence continues at coordinate 41,672,919 of CM065917.1, read as the reverse complement.
TTTTTAAAAAAATGTTTATGACTCTTCCACATAATCATAAATGTTAATGTTATGATTCTTTAAAGTGAAGTCAAAATGAATCGTTCATGCATCTAAGAAAGATAACTCTTGCTAAAAGAGAGAGAGAGAGAGAGAGAGAGAGAGAGAGAGAGAGAGAGAGAGAGAGAGAGAGAGAGAAGGGGGGCTATAGTTTTCGGTAATCAAGAACAAATCTATTTTGCTTAATAATGTTACCTGTAACAGTAACATTTTGTATGTAACGTTACAATATGACCTTGCTACAACTGCACAGAACTGATAAGGTTTGATCTACTTTTAACATTTGTTTAAATTTTCTTTTTAGGCTATATTGAAATGCATTTTTTTTTATTTTTCGAAATTACTAAAAAAATGTCTACTACCAGTTTACCAACTGTAGCTAGGTCTATAATATAGCAATACTGTTAGCTGGGAAAGGGGTCGTTTGCTATGTTTCTGTTCTGGCTACATTTTCACAAAGTTCAGAACTGATAGATAAAATGCAAAAAGTTTTATCATAAAATATTTTCATTATTTAGTTTAAATCTAAACAATGCCATTATTCTCTGTATTTCGAAAAAAAGGAACAGAAGGACATCCCCAGAATGGGAGCATTTTCTTACAGTTACAAAAATGTAAATCCCAACAGGAAAGATAACTCTTTCAAGCTTATCAACTTAACAAGTACCTTGTCCTGTTTAATTAAAATCAGAAATATTTACAACAGAATGCACACAATCACAATTAAGATAAATGTGTCTTCTTTCATTGTTACCTGAAGTGAAGAGGGGGAAAGGGTAGGGAAACCAGATCATTTTTATAGCCAGCTAGTCAGCACTCTACACATGGTCACCTTAGCACTTGTAATATATCATACATACATGTACATATAATCTATTTTATCTGGTTATATTTGTTGAAATTATAACTCATGAGTTTGGTGTAGGTACATAACCATTTATCATTTCAAAATACAGGTAAGGAGAATTTTCACAAAGTACCTAGCAAATAATCTAAATGATAATTATACAATGTTTGCATTATCAATCAAGAATGATAACTCTACCAGCATATATCATCTTTAACGTATGAACCAAAAAAAAAACAAAAAACAAAAAAACAAAAATGATAACAAAATAAGAATAGAATATAAATTATAATAATTAATTATACATAATTACAATGTTATTTGTCATACATGCATTATGTTATTATAAAATCTCGCCTCTTTAACCAGCTGTCTGTGAGCATTCAAGCTCATGAAATCCACACGACACGCATGTAACACAAACATCATAACCAGTGGCATTAAACAGGTCACAGTGACATAGATACTGTAAGGAATGGTGGGGGTGGAACCAAGGGGAGGGAGCCATAGGCCCCGCCTTGATCCATCCCTGACATGATGTGATGTCCAGGCCAGGAAGCACATGACGGACAGAAGCTTGATCCAACCCTTGTTGAGGGTGTGTCCTGTCAGGAAGAGGAGGACACAGAGGGCAAGGATCAAGGTCGTTGAGTGAAGGAAAGGTCGTGACCTCAAAGACAAAGCAGCCTGAAATGAATAACCTCCGTTTAATTGTCAAGCCAATGTTGAAATATGTCTGAGATTTTTATCCAATGATTTCACTGGAACACTATGTGGTGTTTAATCAGGTCAAGACAACAAATTAATAAAATCAGAAATTTGATCAACACCAACAGTTTTATGTTGCCCTATATAATTGTTGGAGTTAGATCAAAGATCTGATTTCAAACAGTACATTGAATATGTTTTTAGGATGGAAATTTGTTACATGTCTGCAGAGTATATAAAGATCTAGCAGCAAAGAAATGACAACAGTTTATCGTGAATACCATCCAATCCAATTCTACATAAGATCATGACACAAAGAGTCAGAATTATACTTGCCTGTAAAGACAAGGACCTGGCTGCAATGAAATGGTCACTGTCTATCGCCATGGCCAGAAGTCCACAGATCAGGCTCTCCCACAATCCTCTCATGTTCCTTGCCTGTACCAGGACCGCCCAGGAGAAGAAAGCCACGGCCCCATGAGTGAGACTGTCAATCAAAGCCCTCCACAGGTTGCCATGGTTACCACTCACTCTGGATGGCAGGAAGTCTCCAAGTAGGCATGTCAGGAGGAGAGCAGCTTCATACAGAATCACATGACCGATCATGTGATCAATTAAGACTGAAAGTATGTATAGGTAATAATTAATGCAAACTGAAAAGGTTACATATTGGCATATGCAGTAGCTAGTAATATGATACATGCTCTCAACTATCTAGCTAGGGCTTTTGAAAGGCTCCTGTCAAAATTTTGTTATTGTAATTTCCATACAGGTTAACAGGGGTTAATTTCTTGGATAGCCTGTTAGACTGTATCATCTTTTACAGATTCTTAAAAGAAAGATTATTAACAAAATCAAACAATCGCCCTTGCAAATAATTCCAAAGGGCTCGATTTTCAGATATTTAAACACTATAATAATCAAACACCAAACCACTGGAAATTATCCTGAAAAAACCCCCAAAACATCTCAATCTGAAAAAAAGATGATAGTCTGTAATTTAGTCAGTCGATTTTACATAAAGGGTTAGGGTTAGCTTAATGATAGAGTGCCTTCTGCAGTCCGACATTTCTGACGTTTTCCTGGCTTTTTAACGATTTCGATACTTTACTATACTTGCAAGGAAAACTGTAAACTATCAAAATCGTTAAAAAGCCAGGAAAACGTCAGATGTTTTGGACTATGCCTTGTGCAATCTCATATTAGCAATTACTCACCGAAAATACACGCTCAAACAAATATACCAAAATGTAAAATATGATGATCTGTAGTTTAGTCAGTTTTTTTACATATCTGATGATAAAGTGCCTTATGCAATTTCATTAAATTATGAGTACTCACCGAAAAAAAAAACCGTTTTGTTTACATGAAAATCTATTTTCAAAACTTCGATCTCGATGATAAATAAGGAAAATCACACGCTGCTGAAGCATTCGTACAGAATCATATAAATACATGTACATATCCTTTTTTAAATATATCCACATTTTTTCCTCTAAAACAAATTTAATATTATATACAAACCAAAGAATATCGGTCCCAGATGAATAATTGCATTTTGTTTTTTTTTTTTTATAAATAATCGTGCACGGAAGCCAGAAAATACAATCGTTGTGAATATCAACAATCATGAATCGGAGATAAGCCTTATTCAAGGAATTGTGTTTTGCTGAATTCCAATATTAAAAGTCGGTAAGCTCTCTGTGTGTGTCTGTTTCTCTGTCATTGTCTGTCTGTCTGTCTGTCTCTATCTCTCTCACTGTCATTCTGTCTCTCTCCCTCTTTCTGTCTGTCTGTCTGTCTGTCTCTCTCTCTCTCTCTCTCTCTCTCTCTCTCTCTCTCTCTCTCTGCAAAAAATGAATTTGAATGAAAATCTTTAGATAATGTAATTTAACGGTTTATTTTGGTTTTATCAGATATATTCTGTCATCGATACTGATAGTCATATCTGATGTATCAGTAATAACTACAAATGTGACGTAGGTCTATATCATATTTCTCTTTTTGTAAACATGGTAAAGACATGGGATTTTCCTTTACTTCAGATTCAGAATACAGACATGGCCGAACCCCTATCCCTCCAACACATCACACAACTAATTTGTGTTCAGAATCTGCTAGACCTGACACATGGGAAGGATGTCACAGAGTACCTTAAACTGGCTTACCACAGGTATATACAAACAATCCTGTTGTGTGACAGCCAATGTACATTGTTGTCTACTGGGTTTTACAAAATATGTAAGGTGGCAGACTAGTTTATATTGCTTGTAAAAGACATCTTAAATTTGTTGATGGAGCTCTGACTATAGGGATTCAGGGTTAAATTGACAATATATTTTAATTCATGAGGCCTTTCGTCTCATTTACTGTACTCAATCAAGGACTATATTTGGTATGGTCAAATATCTGCCCCCAATTTTAACCAATTCTTAAATAGTATCATATAAAAATCAAATCTTCATAAATCATGGTAGAGAGGATGCCTATCACTTTTATCTTGATTTTAGTCATCATTGCTCATTGAATAACCCAATTCCCGCAATTTTGCGAACAAATGAAAATATTGTCATTTATTTTTTATATTTTGCATTCGGAAGTATAGAACGCAGGTCTGCTCAAGTATGATTTTAACATATGTTCTTCTTCATACAATTATACACATCATACTAAAAAATGGTACTTGAGCAAGCCTGCGCTCGATATTTCCCAGTCGAAAAACCATCGGAAAATACCCATATTTTTCTTTAAAACATTAATTTATCAAAATAAGACAATCTTTATGACATCATTTCTACATTATGACGTCAGTACTGTGGTAATAACCTTTTACACACTTATTTTCAATATGATTTCATCTTTCTTCCACTTTATTTTTAAAGCTCTTTAAAAAACTTTAATTTTTGGGGCGAAAAATGCATAATACCGCACATAGTCCTTTTACAATATTTGACCAAAAAGTATGTTTTAAAAATTTTTGGAATGTTAAAAATTTTAAAAGGCTCAGCAAGATTTGAACTCGTGTCATACAGCACCACAACTAATGGTCTAACCCATTGTGCACACTTTTAGGTAACAATTTTAGGTTAGAAAACATTTATAAAATAATACTTGATTTTATTGTTTATTTCGATAGGAAGTACGTCTCAATATGGAGGTGTGTCCCATACCACCTTAACAAAGCAATCAACAATCACATTTTAGTTTGGCGTGATTTATAAACATATAAAATGAAATTCTGCACAATTACATGTACTTGTATTTGTAATTTTCAGTGCTGTAACAGAAGATCTACTGAATCACATGGTTCAGTTTTATCCAAAGAAGCTGACCGACGAAATCTTAGCAGGCCTGGCTTCCCCACATATTCAAAATCTCAGACTGGTCAACTGTACTCGGATTAAACCGTCCAAGTTCATCAAGATTGTGCCTTAGTAAGTATAGACTACCACAGCCCGTAAAGAAAATATGCATGAACCTTAGTCCAGACCCCCCCCCCCCCCCCCCCCATCCCATATCACCCCAGTATAGTTACTAAATAGAGTGTCTTGAATCCTACCTCTCCTTTTAACAAACATAATCCTTTATTTGATTGGGATATATTTTCATTATTACTTTAAATCCATGAAATATCCACAATCTGATTAAAATCAGATCTTAGATCCGCTCCTTGTTTTTCTATTGTCGCTACAGGAGGATCTGAAGAAACCCCGCTTGAGGTCACCTCCTGGTGAACTTTGATTTAAAAATATTCATGAGTTATTTTAGCCAATCAGAGCAAGTGTTAGAAATGGTATTTTCGGCTTACAAACAAAAATGGAGTCGTATGACGAAGTATTGGTATTAGGCGCCCTCAAGGAATCCAAAGATTGTATTGCCATAACTCCCAAAACATGTAACTGAGGAATGGAACTGACGATATCATTGGTCAAAACAAAGTTCACCAGGAGGTGACCTCAAGCGGGGTTTCTTCAGATCCTCGTGTAGCGAAAATAGAAAAACAAGGAGCGGATCGAGGATCTGATTTTACTCAGATTGGAAATATCCATGTCTTGTGTTGATATGATTTTTCAAGCTATTTAAACTATTGTTAATCTTAATCAAACTATCTTTAGTTATAATGAATAAATATGTAAATTTTCAGAATTATATAATCCATTTAATATAAAGAACATGTACATATCAATTGTTTACAAAATGGGCGGATCAAATGAAAAGTGGAGGGGCTAATATGTTTTAAGGTTCTCCTATCCTCAGCCTCGAAGTATTTTTTTTCATCCAAAATGTTATTTATCCTGCAAACTTTATAAATGAAATAAAATAAAAAGACATTTTTTGATGGTTTCAATGCATTTTACGAAGTTATCACAATTCAGGCCACGATGAATATAATGGAATAAATAGCGGTGGCTCAAACCCCTTTACCTCTTGGTAGTAGGTCTCCGTGGAGCCACTAAGCCAAGCAGTTCGTTGAATGGGTTATCGTAATATTAACACTTCAAGACTAATTAAATTTGTCTATATAAAAGGCAGATTTATGGTACGGTTTAAAAAATTCCGGATAATTTAGAGTTATCGAACATTGCTGAGGATTGGAGATTATTAAATCTATGTTATTTTTGTTGTTGATAATATACCATTTTTAAAAAGAAAGTAAAGGGGCCAGGTCACCTATTCCCCCTTTCCTCTACATCCCCTCTTCTCCTCCTGTTTCTAGCTGCTTGAGGACATCTTGTTTAGGAACACATGAACACTTTCAGTTCTTCCCTTAGAGAAAAGAACTGGCTTTTTTCAATTGAAATTCTATTGAACTTTCATTGATTTTCCAGTTTTCATTGAAATGCCATTGATTGTGCATTTATTTTTCTTGTGTCTTCATCTGACCAGTTTTATACCTACCAGTTAAATAGTTGTTTTCAGATAACTGCATTTTCAATGGTCTGCAACTCTCAGTGAAACACCAGTTTTCTATTTCACTTAAACTTCAATGCTACTGTTTCCCAGTAAAATACCATCTATTTTCAGAAACAGTTAAATGGAATTCTTATACACATTTCTAGATTTACATTGTATTTCCAGCTGAGTTGCCAATCTGGGTCACTGGCCTCTGCCAGATAAACTGACCACTAAGAATTAAGATCACTGCTTTACAGGAAGTTGAGTTGCAAATTTTGAATGTTCATCTTGGAGCCTAAATGTGATGTACATTGTCAGGAAAATGTGTTATCACTGGGCATCTAGCTCTTTCTTGGCATATTCATAAAGTGAATTTATGGAACTTTTTATGGGGATATATTCTTAGTCACGAGGTAATTTTTTTGATATTGAATTCCTACACTAGTATGATTTGATACAAATTTTAATATATTTGTGTAAAGACTAATTTTAAAACATTTACACACTATCAAGTGATTTATTAATAAGTGTTGCAAGCAGCTACTGCATGGATGTATTGAAAAAAAAAGAGTTCTATGATATAGCTTCATGCATGTCTAGCATTTTAGATTGTATTTGGAAGTCAATAAACTAGTAAATAATTAATGCATGTTAATATGCATGTGCATGCATGAGAACATTTAAATAATATTTACTTATTATCAAGCACAATTAAGTCGTCCTTATTGATTAATGCTCTTATGAATTTTGTACAGTCACATGTTTAACAAGCAGTATGTATACATATTATAAACTGAAGGGAGATTTGAATTCTATTGAGATTTCTCTAGGTCAGTATTCTGCAAATTGTTCAGAGTTATCTTATGATGCAACTTGGTCTTGACCTACTTATCTTCTATAAGGCAATCAAATAATAATCAATGAAAAATCAATGGGTTTTCAATGCATTTGTGTAAACCATCCTTTTTCCATTAATTTAGCATTGAAAGATGACCTCATTTAACTGGTGCAAACTAATTTGCATAAGTATTCATTTTCAATGGTGTTTCAATGGACTTTCACTGTGTTTTCACTGTGTTTTAACTGGAAACTGGAAATTCAATGGTTTTTCTTGGTAGACAACATTTAATGCCATTTTATGTGAGATCTTGGTAACTGGAAAAGCAATGGGGTTTCAATGTTCAGAAATAAACTGCAGAAATAATGGAAATTCAATGCCATTCTTTTCTGTAAGGGTTTGATTTTCAGCTGTAAGAAACTCCATGGCCTTGATCTCAAGAAGTGCAGCCAGATGATGTTGCCTGATTTCTTTGTGCTGATCAAGATGGCAGGCTTCCACCTGACATCGCTGAGTGTTGAGGATTGCACTACTGTGGATGATTCCGTCGTTCATGTAAATCTAGATTTTTTTTTATACATATACCAGGCCATGAATTTAAGACTTTTACCACCAATTCATTCTTTGTCATTTCAGGGATTAATCTAGGGTATATTGACTACAGAGATTCGGTATTTTTCCCCCAAGAGAAAAATTTTCCCTGATTCTCTTCTTTTCCCCTTTTGATAAGTAAATATTCCCCCTTTACTATAATAAAAAGCTCATATTTTTTTTTTCTTTTTGTTTTGCTTATAGCTAGTCCAAATGGGGTTAAATATGTAAATTACATGAGCATTTGAATTGTGTTAGCATTACTCTTAAAAGTCATAAAATGCTTCGGCTCACTGGTCCCCCAGCAGGGCTCAGACCCCAGGCTGATTTTCCCAATTTCTCCAGAGAGGGTAGTTTTCCCCAAAACCTAGATTAATCCCTGCATTTTGAATAACAAACATTTTATAATCTACTATACTGCTAAGGTAATAAGGTAATTCAGTTTAATGAAATGTTATCTGATTATACTAACTTAAAGATATCTTTAAGCTTAATTATGATGAAAATAGGGGAAGGAGGTTGCTTAAAGCGCACTTGTGAAAATACATTGTATCATGATAAAATGATGCAGTCTATATCCAAATGTAGCAAATTGATGTACGGTATCATATTTAGTGCCTTAATTCAAACATCAAACTTATTTAGTGCTGTGTTTTTTTTTTTTTCCAGAGCATTTTGCGAAATCTTCCTGGCCTGAGACACCTCAATGTCTCCTGCAGTAATAACATTACAGACAGAGCTTTCCTACTCGACAAAAACCAGCACAAAAGTAGAAGGCATGCAGTGGTAAATGCTATGTTGTTTTTACAGGGAATTTTGTATCAAAGTACTGAAATTAACAATAAGTCATTAGTGGTGAGAAGTCATCACTATCTAGTAGAATTAGGCTCACACAGAGATCAGCTACTATAGGCTACTTATATCTTTTAGGCTGAAAAGTTCAAGAAAAGATTGTTGCACAAATAATTTTTAGCAATTTAGAATTTATAGCAAACAAAGATTCTGTGTGTTGTATATTTGGCAATATAAAACAGTCGAGAAAATAGTAAAACTAATACTCAGATGAATTGCATGTTTACAAAATCTGACTATTTATCTTTTCATATTAAGGACAATGTAGGTTCTACTGAGTTAGATGTATACCCGTGCTCGCTGACCAGTATAGATGTCTCTGGGTGTCGCTGTCTCACCAATCTAGCCATACATAACCTTGCTTCCCTGACAGGGCCTTCACTACAACATGTCTGCCTGTCTTGGACAAAGGTACGTTTGACACTTGATTTTTTTGCTGATTTGAATATATCTGTGTGGATAGAATATAAAACAGTTTTTTTTTTTGCAATGAGATTGCATTCACCATTAATTACAGCTTTATTTTTTCTTCATAATCATATTTCTTTTTCTTTTAAAGTGTGTATATATATATATATATATATATATATATATATATATATATATATATATTTTTTTTTTTTTAATTTTTTGTAAAATTCTTATTTCTGCAGATACATGTACTAAGCAATAATTCTAGTTCTATTGTAATTAAGAAATGAAATTCCTACCTTTTTTAAAACATTTGTAGTTGACACTGGAGTGTCTGCTATGCCTCTCAGGATTAGAAGTTCCCAGGAGTGTTTTAGGAGGTGACGATGAATTTGAAGACAAGAAAGAGACTGCAATTGTCACTTCTGAAAACAGCAAAAAAGTAATAAAGAATCAAAATAATGAGAACATCACTTCACAGGCTGAAGATGGTTCTCACTCACAATGTGAAGCAACAGTAATGTTGTCAAATGGTAGTGAAAGAACTTCTCCAGCTCAAGAATTTGCTGTACATGAGTGTGAACTTTCTGTGTCAGGTGATGAGGTCATATGTGATATCCTAACCAAGCATGAAAATGTCGTTCAAAATGGCTGTCATAAAGATGTTGGTCAAAGTATACTTGCTGTAGAGACAGATAGTGATGATGTGCACAAAACACCAGAGCAACAAGCCGTGCTTACTGCAGTGAGTGATAGTGATAATGTGCACAATACATCAAAGCACAAAGCTGTGCTAACTGCAATAAGAGATAATTTGCACAATACATCCGAGAAATATTCTGAGGAGAACACATCTAAAACTTCAGAATATCTGAGCAGTTCTAGAAATACAGACTCATCAATACAGTCTTCTCAATATGTTCAACAGGTACATAAAGATGGAAGTTCCTTTCTCACAGGATGTATTGAAAATTCTGAATCTCAGACTTCCCCTGCCAAAAAGTCTATAGAGAACAAACATTCTTATAGTGTAGTTCAAATTGATGGACCGAGTAAGTGTAGCAGTGAGACACATCTTTCAGAAGCTGAAGACTTAACTTTTGCTACCAATTGTGAGTCCAATAATCTACCCTTAACTTCATCAGAAACAACATCATTGAACATGTTTGAAAGCTGCAATACTTGTAGCTTGTTGAAATCTGACTCTTCCAATGCATGCTCAGTGGACCAAATTGATATTGTTTTGAATGAAAGACTACAATCCTTAGAGTTGTGTAACATCAATGAAAATCCAAATGACATTGATAAATTTGACATTTCTAACACACCACTTACACTAGACGAAAAACAATTATCCTCACATCTAATATTTAAGAAAGATCCAGAATTTGATGAGTATGAAACAAAATCAAATGGTCACAGTTTTGAAAACCAGGAAACTTCTGTTGTTGCAGCTCTTGGAACAGAAAGTAAAGTCGTTAAAAAGCCAAATCCTGATCATCAAAACTCGGTGCAGTTTTCTTTGGATTATCCCACTACCTCTAAATCCATATTGTCAGAAGTTGGAGCCGAAAAAGACGCCATTAATGACAAAAAATATGCAATTGCCCCTATCAAGGAAGAAGGTTTGCTTTTGCAGCCTTCACCATCTTCTCTACCAGATAGTCAAGTTAATTCTGACCCTTTTTCAGAATGTGAAGAACATTTGTCACATTCCAGTGACGTTGTTTGCTTTGGAAACCTTCAAGAAAACGTAGTTTTTTCACAACCTCGTGAAAACGCTGTGGATGCATCTAACCAATTGGATGAGTCTAGTGTATATATTGATTTGGTGCCAAATGAACTTTCGAGAAATTTGACAAAAAACTCGCAATCTAAACAAAGACAATTGAAGAGTGAGGAAGAGTCTTGGCCACAAATGAAAAGTGTCTATAAACCAATCATAAGATCTATAGACCTCGAGGAGATAGTGCACCCCAATAACAAGCAGAAAGTTATAGAGAATGCATTAAGAACATTCTTAACGGAGAACCCTTGCCTGCAGATGTTTAAGTTATCCTGGCCAAAGCTTCCAAACTACCTTCTGAAACTTCTTGTTGATAAGTGTGTAGATCTAAGGGAACTGACTCTGGTTGGATGCCATGTGATTGACGCTGAACACATACGTTACGTTGGATCACAGTGTAGGAAGCTTACGAAACTGGAACTTGAAGGTAAGATGTATGTAAAGGGTCATCCACACCTTTGAGAATAGTATTTTTTCAAGCAAGCAATAATTGGTATTTTTAGAAGTATGATACTCCATCATCTAAACAGTACAATTCGAACATGACTTATTAATAAAATTAGTTACTTCGGAGGAAAATAATAGTATTAAATGTTTTAAGGTTTACAAGTAAAAACGAAAAAACCCACCAGTTTGAACAAGGTATCTGCGAGTCAGTTATAGAATAAGCACATGCGTAATTTAAAAAAAAAACCTATTTTAATGATAAGTAGCATGTGAACTATTAGAATACGACCGACAACAAAGCAATTTTGAATGGGAAACATAATTTTCAAAATGTTTTTGCTGAACCTAAACAAAATCCCATGCTAATGATCGAACTAGGGATCTACGAGTCAGTAGCCTCATGCCACTTCTACTGCGCTACAGGCGAGTCGATATACAGTAATTGCAGTTAAGTATTGTGACTTGCTATCATAAAAACTATCAAACAGTGATATGGTGGGGTTAACATACCACTTGTTTACAATATAACTTCAGATGTCCGTAGACTGACCGATTGGAGCGTAGTTCCCGCAGTATCCAACACAGACATAGAAACCCTCTCTCTAAAGGAAACGGACATCCATGATGTCACAGCCGTTAGAATAGCGGCAAAACTTGCGGACAATGTATGTACACGAAGTCATGCTTCAAAACAAAATTTCTATAAAACACATCATGAATTGAAATTTAAGTGTACATGTATAAGTACATGTATATGTATTCTATGTGTAATTTTTTGGCAAATTGATCTTTTTAGTAGTTTCCTTAGAATCAATTCTACTGATTTATATTTTAGATGTAATTGATATTTTATACATATACAATCACGTAAATGCTTTTCATTAAAGTTGAAATCTTTGGACATTTCCTATTGCCAAGAACTAACAGAGAGAGGGATCAATTCCTTCCTCCGCAAGAAAAGTTGTGTGACGTCATTCAGTGTTCGACAGGGGGCGCTTTCTGATCTGTCTCTAGGACTCCTTTGTGACAACTTCCAGCAGTTACGTAGTGTAAACCTAGGCAGCGTTAAGGCCATAACTGGAAGCGGACTTACCGTTCTAGCCAAACATCTCCGCAACCTTGACTTCATTGATCTAAGCTGGGCGAGTGGTTCAAGTAAGAACGTCTTTCGCTATTACGTGAATGTATTTATCAACGAAGTTTAATGCATAAAACATTACTTTAGATAACTGCAGTATAGGGTAAACATTTATTATATATTTATTCATAGCATAATATACTTGTGCTTTAAAACGGGGGGGGGGGGGGGGGGGGGGGATTGCTTCCTGTTGTATTGTTTGATCAGTGTAACTGCCTTGTTTGTTAATCTACAAGATCTCATTATTTCAAGTCAGACAATAGATCTTTACAATTAAGATTTAGTAGATAAAGTGACAGAAATAAAAGGCAAAATTCATGAAAAATATTAAGAATTTTGTTTATGATCAGATGTTGTATATGTTTGAAATTTAAAAAAAAAATTGGTGATATTCTTTAATGGACAAAACTATAGGTCATCTGTTTTTTATCCAATATCTTTCTGACATTTAAATTTATTGTCTAATTTCATATCCACTTCTATGTCAACACAACGCCCATACTACCCATATAGTTCTTTGAGTCTATTCACATAAATGGGCGGTAAATTACACAACACCCTAAGACAATACAAATATTCCAAGGTTGTCCAAGCTGTTCACTGTCGTCATAATTTTATTTTAGGTCTGCAAGATGACGTCATTGAGGCCTTTCTGACGCACTGCCCACGACTGAACCATATGGAGTTGAGTGGACAGTCCCTTCTGACGTCAGGTCCTTTTCTTCCAATAATATCGGGTAAATTGATTAATTGCTTATAACTACCTTACTGGTTGAATGAAATAATGCACACAATTGAAAGATATGATATTGATTTTGAAAAAAAAGACTTAGTTTATAGTAATTCGGTAATATCTTAAACTATTACTGTGGTTTTATCGATCCAATTTTCATGGATTTTGAGTCATTGGCCACGAATTTACGTATCCTTGAAACTGTGATTTTTGCTTTATCCACGAAAATTGATACCATTGAATATTAAGATTGTATTGATAGGGTCATTGGCCACGAATTTACGTATCCTTGAAACTGTAATTTTCGCTTTATCCACGAAAATTGATACCATTGAATATTAATGAAACCACAGTATGTTTTCGTTATGAAGTTTTTCATGATATGTATGTCAGTTAATATGCTAAATAACTTAATAGCTAAAATTCCACTTTGCAATCGAATTAAGTAAATGCTTTGAGATTTCTCTTATTCATATCTACAATGTAACTGCGCTAATTTGCAAATGTTTTTTTTTTTCAGTTTTGAACTTGTTAATGTCTCAAACCTTTACTTTCAGATTACCAGAAATGGAGTAAATGCAAAGCACTGTTTTTCTTGAAAACCAAAGAAAGGGAACTGGAAGCGAAGATAGAAGAGGCGGAAACAGACTCTAGTGATGATGTTAGTTTTATTCATCGTTTTCTAAAATGCTGTCCAAACAGTACATGTATGTCATTAGACCGACTTAAACTTGTTCAAAATTTAATATTGGCTCGTATGTCAAGCCCCGAGAGTATCTGTAGAGGCTTGAAACTATTCTTATCAACTATAAATAATGATTAGCACAGACAGAGATTTTTAAAAGATTTTTTTCAAAGTCGAACTGATTTATACAAAACCAATTTAATTCGAAGTTATTTGCTTTAGACACGCAGTAAGTGTTTCAGAGTCACCTAATATACAGTGGTTATCAAAAGACATATTTCCAACTTACAATGTATTTAGGCCAAATTTTGATTCTGTTTATACACTGTTCAAGCTTATGAAATATTAAGATTATTGTGAATATCGTAACCCAATAATTTTTCAGGAATATGAGGCACTCTGTTTCCCGCACCGATCCACCACATTTGCCACAAACCTACAACACCTGAGTCTGGAGTACTGTGACAGTATCACTGACTCTGACATGGAGGACATAGTGACCGTCTGTAGGGGCTCCCTCAACGTCATAGACTACTATAGCTGTGACGTCAAACCCAGGCTACTCAGACTGAACAAGTTTAAATTAAAGGGACATCCGAACCTAGATGCTGAGGTTGACACTCCATAACTGTTGATTTCAGGAAGTGTTTGTTTGTGAAGCATATATATATATGTACATGTTTTCTGCCTCAAGAAGGATACAAAGCAATGTTTCTCAGCTTCTCAAGTTTAAGATAAACATAGATGCTGAGGTTGACATTCCTAAGCTGTAGATGTCTAGCAAAAAGTATTGATAAGGCCTAAAAACATTGTGTGTTTAGGGTAACACTGATGAAAAAAATAGGTTAGGTAGGTAGGGATTTTTTTTATTTTATCATATTTAGTTCTGCATGCAGGCATATTTAAAAACAGGTTTTTAATGGAAATGATATGAAAATATTAGTCAGATGAAAAAAGACCAAAAAAAATGGTAGGATCGGGGCATTTTTGTAGGTAAGGTAGGGTTACCTTAAACACACAATATTTTTTTTTAGGCCTAAAGAATGTGATACATATGTACACTGTTACAGCTGGGAAGTGAAACTCAGACTACCCAGGCTCCACAAATTTAAGATGAAGGGACAATCAAACCTAGATTCTGATGATAACACTCTACAACTGAATATTTCGAAAAGTATTTGACTGTGATAATATGTATACTGCCTCAGATGGGATGTCAAACCGAAGTTACACAGACTCAAGAAGTTTAGATTAAAAGGACAAAGAAGCAAATATTAAAGGTCGTCCCTCTTGAGTTGTATATATCGAGGACAGTTTGACTTTGATACTAGTACATATAAATACTGTTGCAGTTGGTTTGCAGACCAAGAGTTATAAGACTATAAGTGATTTTAAAGAAGGGGGCAAATAAATATAGATTTTTAAAAATGTTGAGAAACTCTTTAGTTGTTTTGTGGGAATCTCTTACATTGGTAAACTACCCCAGCTGGGAGATCAAACTTTAGTTTAAAATACAAACAGAGTCAGACGTTGATCCAGTTTTAGAGTTGAGTTTGATTGCTGTACCCGTGATAGGCTAATAAAGCTAGAGTTCAAACCTAGACTCATCAGACTTAACAAGTTAAAGATGCACGAACTTGAATGTTGTGGTTGACGATTCATATCTATTGATGTTAAGGGGAATATAATTTAAGATAGTGGTACATATGTATACTGCTATTGATTGGAGGTCAAAACGAGGTAAACCGTTCCGCATGCTGAACAAGTTGGCAATACAGAAATGAACAAGTTGATTACTACAGTCAAGTTGTCGGTGATACTCAGATTGAACACGTTAATTTCGGGGACTTGAAAGTCAATTACTGTGATTGACTATTTACTCAGACTAAACAAGTTAAAGATACAGGGACATTCTTCACACATATATTGTGGAATTGGCCATCATTAGAAGCTCTCAGAGGGGTTCTTTTTTCTTCTATATACTATGCTTAACTGGTTTCGTAAAGTCATCGGGACTGAATATTGACACTGAATGATATGTATTTATATTTTTCAGTGTCTTTGCCTGTGATAACACTACGTATCGATTTTGTACTATACAGTGGAATAACTTCAAATGACGTATAATTGCGGCGCCAGCGGCGTTTGCTTATTTATATTTAAATATTTAATCGTACAAAAGCTGAAAAATTATATAAATATAAGTAATAAGGAATCATTCTTTGAATATTACGAGGTGATAATTTCGGTCGGGGCGTGATCAAATCTATCATTAAGCCCTCCGGAGGGAGAACGACTGAATAATGCTTGCATCCTATTTAGAACAAAAGTTTTCGTGTAAAAGGTGTCCTTTCACCAGCCGGTATTTTCCCTCCTTGCAAAATGGATAGAAACTTTCCCTTTTGCGACAATTTTATTTATTAATATAAGCAAGCATTAAGAATTGAAGTTAAATTATAACCAAATCACAAATAAGGGCATATTTATTCCCCAACCCCGCCACAAAAAAATATGTCAAAATTTATCAAAAACAGTCAATATTGCTAGACGAGTTAGGTCGGAAGATTTAGAGTTGAATCGTATGTTATTTTATTTACTGATCGACCCATTACTTTTCATGGATATGACCATTTGATAAGGATAATGTAGAACTTCATTTCAATTCTGAAAGTTGATTTATGCAATTACTCCAACCAGAAGATTCGTGGACCTATGAACTTATACGTATAATGAGTCTGGAATATAGAAGATTAAACGAATAAATCTTTTGAAAAAAAATGACAAAAATTGATAATGTCATTTATTTAAAGCATAATATGGATACAAAATCTATGTAGAAGAATAAACAATAATGCTACTATCATTATAAGGTGCTATACAAACAACATTAGTTAATAAATCAGAAAGCTCACTACTCTTGACAAACATGCGAATGATTGTGTTTGAAGTATAACTATATCATAGTTCATACTAACAAAGTATGATTCAAATTGGCTTGATCATCAAACGGTGTTCATGAATCAGTAGACTTAACGCCAGCTAGTTTCTGTTTGACTGGGGTCATTGCAACCATCTGATTACCACTGACCTGAAATGTATTCAACATCGTTTTATTTTTATTACCAGTACTGCTAAACAATGATCTTTAAAACCTGACATTTATAGAAAGACATTATAATCTAAATAATAATATACGATTATTTTACTTTTGGAAACATAAATACATAGACATTAGGCCATTCCATTTTTTTTATGTTTAGCAACCGCAGACTAATTGGTTTTAAAGCATGAACATTAAAAAAAAACCCACACACATATCCAAAAATGTACTCTTCATGTTTCAAATTACATGTGCTAAGTTTTATACTGTGCTTTCTTCTTCCAGCTGTGCAAAATATTAGGGTCTACTTATGATTATTTTAGTTACATTATGAAATATAATCAAATAACAATAATAACTTTTATTAATATGTTAAACACTAATAAAACAATTGTTCTGTTGAGTTGGGTTACTTGTTAGCATAGAAAAAATGAAATGGTTTTATACCATCAAGCAGTTGTTTTCCTCGCACCAGTCCACTAAGGCCTGTTTGGCTTGTTTAAGGCTTTCATCGTCATCTTTCTTACAATAAAATCGGATTTTTTGTTCTTCAAACTTTTCGGGAAGCAGTTTAGACACCTAAATGTTGCAGTGAATAGTGGAGAGAGTTAATACTGAATGATACAATTTCTTACAAGTAGTGAACAGTGTTAAGGAATTGTAAAGACCCCTACCTCTTCCTTTTTTATTTCGAATGCTTCATTAGGAGTATCCTTTCTGTAGAAGCAGGCATGGTCGATGGGGTTTTTATCTTTCATGCCGTAGTTCAAATCTACAACCTGCAATTAGTACAGTCCAGTAAAGAAGAGACCACAAAACATTAACATTGTTCATTTGTTTCATACATGATGATCTTTGATAAGGTAACATTTACATATTAAAATAATAAGAATGACTTTAACTATTTTGACTGAAAATAGATATATATTTTCAAACCCTTGTTTTTTTTTCAAATCACAAAAGGATGCCGTTTACCCAGAATGGGAAAAAAACCCAAGATGATAATGAAAATGAAAAAAATATATATATCTTTTAGAATTTTGATTGCAGTTCTATTTTTCCCTGTCAAAAAGCTAGGTTAATGAAGTACTATTTTGAGTTATTGGTCTTGTAATATTGTATAACAATTGAATAATCTCCGCAAAATTTTTACGCTGTGATAAGAATTTTCCATATTTTGAAAATATTCGTTCGAATTTCCTCTATTATTTTCATAAACAGTCTATATTTAGATCTTATTCTGCTTTCATTAAGAATATTTGAGGTCAATGATCTAAATTGTGCTATTTTGCTGTTTTAATCCTGTCAAACTCTGCCTTTTCGCTTAATGGTTTAAGTAGAGTAGAACGGAGAATGGGTTAAAGCGTTCTGTACGTGTAAGTCATGACGTATTTTTGGTCAATCATTGCAAAATTTGAAGAATCGTAAACAATGAAAGTATTTTGATTATAATGTACTTTTATTTACATGAATATTGTCAGGTGTCCCATACCACCTTCAAATTATCCGGAAACGAAATGTTAAACACAGACAGAATAATAAACGGACAGACAATTAGACGGACAGACAGACCCAACTGGGTATCCCACATTTCCAGAAAAAGCGGGGGACGATATTTATATCAATAGTGGTTGTGTTCGTATAGTAGTTACAAAGTAATAGTTATAATGAAATTCATTCCCAACTATTATTGAAATCATTATTTCAATAGTAGATGTATTTCAAAGGTGGTTGCAAATTGATTCATTCCACAACACCTTTGCAAAAATCTATCTTAATAGTGGTTGCAACAAATGCCTTGCAATGATCTGAAAAAAAGTGAAATAAAACCGACAGAAAATATACAACATTTATATAAATTCTTAACTATTGGCATATCACTGCTGCTAATATATCTTTTAATTGAAAAGAGAATGAGATTTTTTTTCTTCAAATTTTCTCTCTTGTATATGTAATTGAACTTTCTACCAATTCGAATTATAAAAAAAACCAAGCGTGAGTAAACAACATCCTTAAAACAAGTATAGCTGGCTCTTTAAATACTAAAACAGATATAATGATATAATTGTAGATATTTGTATCAGTCTTTAGTAAATAAATTATGATAATATATTTACATCAATGGCTACATCGTTTTTGTCTAACGTACTGCTTTTTGACTTAAGTATTCCAACATATGTTTGCATTACTTTTTTACCAACCTGTAAGAAAATATACAACATACATCAAAATACAAGACCAGTTTGTAGTTTTTTAATCCAAAAAAAAATGTATCACATCAATATCGAATCATTCAATTTAATTTTTTTTCTAACAACATTTCGATTTATTTGAAATTATATTAAAAAAAACAGAATTCACTGAATTATAAACTGAACTATACAACATGTACATGTATCATTTCAAGGAATTGTAAACTAAGATACATGTGTAATAATTATATCTAATAAGTTTAATGAATGTGTTTTGCAATTAGGTTTTTCTCATATTCTATAAATGTTTTTTTCCCTTCGTTTTTTTCATATTCTTACCACCTTGCTGCAAGGATGAGTTTGTCCGACACATTTGTACAGCTGCCTTTTCTTAATTTTCATTAATATTTTCCTGGACTCCTCCAGATTTTCATCCGTTGAACAAATTATTCGATCAAAGATGGAATCTGTCAGTTTTTCATAGGCATCCATGTCATCCAAGGTTTCCGATATCCCTAACATTTTTCTAAGATATAATTATATACCATATGGCTATTACATCAGTAACATAATAATAAAAAAAACAACCAATTAAAATAGTGAAGTTCTAATTTTTGTTCAATAATCGCTTGCAAATTCTTATAAGATAACACCATTGACAATAACAATAGGGAAGTAAGTAAATATTGCAAATTAAAACAGAACTAAACATTGATATAAATTTATTTATGGATGTTTGATATGTTTTTACCCTCCCTTCCCCGGTGTCTTAATGTACTTATCAGCACTTTCCATTGCATCAGATATCCTACAAGCAAAAATAAAAATGCATAAAGTCCAAAATTATGACAAAATCAATTAAAGGTCTTGTTTAGCAATTTATACAAAATATTAACTCTTATCCCAACAAATATATGCATAATAACGCAACACTGCCATATTCTACCTGTCATGTGTCGGTGTTACGTACTCGTGGGTAATGTGCACAATATTTCTTCAAGTGCCTTTGCTGAGATTCAAAGCTATTTTTATCCAGATATTAAAATTTCGCTTAACATAAAAATGAAATTTAAAATGCTAGATAAAAACTATCAAATCATATCAAAGAGGTTTTAATTATTGTTTTAAAAAAGAACTAAACTATGGATGGTGAATTTTAACACAGCACTGTAAGGTTTAATATGTAGTCATATGAACAAAACCTAGCAGGAATTATCGAAAATGACATCACACATAATAACAAGTTATCAGCAATGCTAGACAATTAAATGATTAGCTGCTTCGAATAATTTTAGCCTACATCTTTAAATTAAAACAAGAGATGGCAAATTAAAAAACCATTTAAGCAACATATCGGTGTTATCATGTTATCATAAATGGAAAATATTTCAAAAATACTTTTTTTGAGAATTAAACGTCATGTGTTTAAATATGTTGTCTTTTAAGAGCAATACTGTTTAAAAACAGATCGGATAGCCCTCTTTAGTGCATTATAAAAATGTGTTCGAACAAATTGTGATGTTTTCAGTCTACATTTCATGAAAAACTTATAATCCAGGGCTTGTGTTTACATTTTCTGCAACTGTGATATAAATCGAAAATCTCAATTTAACCATTAAGGTAAGTAAAAATTAACACTGAACATGACGAATTAATTAGATTACATCATTCTAGTTTTCTTTTTTCTGATATCAACACACAGACAAAACCCCACCAAGATCGATTAATATTAGTATACTTTGAGCTTTTAAGAAGCCAACGATTTATAAATGATTAAACCGAAAAATAAGAATGTGGTCGGCAATGTCTTTTACGAGTTATGTTCATATATTAATAGAAGAGCTACTTCCGCAGCCAAAACTGTTATTTTGATGTTTGTTTGAATAGCGATTAAAGTTTGCAACACATTTTGTACTGGAACAGGTAGTTTTAAAGTACAACCTGTAGAATAAAATAAAATGAAAAGTTAAAATCATTCATCAAAATTACCCTACATTATTTCTATGATGTTTCCCACACTGTGCTGGTATGCTCGTTTGTGCAAGATGTTCCGAGTATGAAACATCTCGTACAAGTTTTCTACTTCCTAAAATAAACAAAAAATCTTTTGTATGACTGTTTGTTAAGTATACACATTTTTTTTTATCGAAAATCGAAAAAAAAAATTCTCCAGCAAATTAGTTCATGAAAATAACCTTATCTCTAAAGCATATTTGCATTTCCTCATCAGCCTTCACCACTCTAGCAAATTTCATACATCGGTTATGATCAAAGCTGTTCTTGATCCCAAGCATATGGCAATCCCGAGCAAAGTAGTCCCATTTATCCACATCAATCCCATTTCTCTTGTTGGCAACAATCTATTTTAAGGCATCATTGTAAATGAAATAAATATTGTACGCTTGCAAAATATTTAAATAAAAAAAATATAAGCTTAATAACTTTGAAGTGTTTTAATTACCACTACTTAATGTGAATTTTCATTTAATAAACAATGTATTATTAACCAGATAAAATAATAATGCTACATGTATTAATATTACATAGCCCCTCTGGGTCCATTAAAACGTAAGTTAAAAAAAATACAAATTTTTAATACTTCTTACATATTTATATCAACAGTTTTTCAATAATTATTAACTTATTCACCTCATAACAAGGTGCTTTTTTTTTTCAAAATGTGCATAGAGTCTCTAGATATATTTGCTTTATTTTTGACCTTTGCGATACATTTTTTTTTTGTGACACCTGGCTATTAGTACATGAAATGTGGCGATAACGAACTGTGTTCTAAATCAAAAGTCTAAAGTAAAATATAAAATATCAGGAGCATTACATTATATTATAATACATTATATGACGGAAAAAAGAGTTGTCGAAAAGCAGTCCAAAGTCCAAACAGATTATTGTGTCTTTAGCAATTGAATATGGTAAAAGATATTATTTTCCTATTTGGTTGAAAAAATGATATACTCTACAAGATATGGTTTTGAAATCAAGATATCAAGGTAATTGACAATTAATGGAACCATTTTTCCTAACAAGTAGTATTGTTTTTTCAACTGTATATATTGATTTTGACTAAAATTTAAAGAAAAGCGCATGTATTCAAAGACTGCTCGTAACTACAAAGAACAGAACTTCCATTTAAAGTCATAAAACCTACTGAAAGGTACCTCATAAAGAAATCTCTTTTCTTTGCCCCTCCCTTGGTATGGCCAGTCCTGAAAGATTCATATAAGAGCGGAATAAAAATCACATCTATTGTATTAAAAATCTTTAAAAAATAAAATTCAAGCATTCAAGTAACATAGTTTGTTAATAGGTTAAAAGGTTTGAACTGTAAGTTATGAATTAGAAACCAGCGAGGGGTTTTGAAACTTATAATTCTTTTAAAAATGTTTGATATTTTAGAAATGATAACAGTCTCTGTTGAAATCATTTCGTAAGTTCTATGGTCGATACAACGACCTTTTCAGCAAATACAATATTCCGCTAGGTCGAATGCTGACTGACGTTTTTCATACTTATTGTTAGAGCTTTCATAATTCCATCTTCGATGAATTCTATAGGGTATCCCTGGTCACGAAGATATTTTTTCATTTCTTCCAGCGTTGGTTCCTTTTCTGTTCATCGCTCATTATGGTGCATATCCTCCGTGCTAAATTGTATGGAATCGCACGTTTTGTGTGCCTTGGGTGGCATGAATTGAAATGGAGGTATTGGTGCGTATCCGTTGGCTTGTAGTAGATGTCTATAGATTAACTTTCTCCCTCGTGAGTTATACATATATCCAAAAATGAAATATCATGTTGACTTTTCTTCAATCGTAATTTTGATTTAAGGGTCTATGTTATTTAAAAGAATGGTTCTAAATCAAGGATTTCCTGTTTCCGGATAATGAAACAGTCGCCCAAGTATCTCTTCCAACTGTTCTTGATGTTTTCAGCCAAGTTTGAACCGAAGTCTGTAGCTATCATTATATAAATTTTCTTCAAAGAATCCTAAAGTAGGGTGGCATACGTGGGGGCCATTTTTGTGTCCATGGCAGTTCCTTTGATTTGTTCATAATGTATGTTATTGAATACGAATGTGTTGTTACTAATAAACTATTACAAATATTACAAGTACGCTAGAACTTCAAGCATTTAGTTAGTGGATAAACAAATTTCTAGAGAAAATAAATTACGGTTTTGAAAAGAATTGCATCTTAGAAGCAACGGAAATAGTGTTTAACACATTAGTAACGATTAGTATTGTTATTTTTGTTATTTTAATATATATTGCCGGACACTGATTTTTTATTTCATTTGGATATATATATATATATATATATATATATATATATATATATATATATGCCAAATAACTGATGCATTTTACTAACAAGAATTTGCATATCATATCTTGTTTTCTTGGGGGGGGGGGGGATACGTGGCAGATCATTGTTTGATTAAAATGATATTTTACATTTTTTCCGTTTTAATTTTGTGTAAAGATTCACAAACGTAACCCCCTCCTCCAGATATATCCCTTGATTTTTGCAGAAAAGGTTACATAATGCAATTTAAAGAAACTTTGAGGAGTAATAGAAAATTTAAAAAAAAAAAAGTGTCCTGATGGCCTTTCTTATTACTATTTTTACTATTTTCATTTCCGTTTATCAGTTATGTCGAATTTCTGTTTTTCTTGCCTGCAGTTTTTTAGATGTACAACAGAAGAAGAAGACTTGAGACTTTTTCTTGAATGATAAACCTTTTGTTGCAGATTTGCAATAGTAGTTTCGTCAGTCACTTTCGGTCATCAGAAAAAAGACAGCGACCGGGTGGAAGACCCATTTGTTTCTTTATATAATTTGATTTGTTTTTAACCAATTGCCACATTTATGTATAAAGTAGTCGTTTTGATATGTTTTTTTAAACAAGAAACATGCTACTTTGCTTAATTGTTAAGAATTCATCAAATCAAACAAGGAACCAACTGTTTTATTTAAATTAATGTATTTATAGATAATTAAATCATAAATTTTCACTGTACATTAGATTTTCATCTAGTTCACACTCGGATAAAGCAATGGTATTTCAAATCATGAATGATTATTTGAAAAAAAACTACTATCAATACAAACACAATAAAACAAAAATTAATATTGTTCTCTAGCATTTGAAACAGTATAATATGACAATTTGATATCATTACGTACCAACGTCATATTTTTATAATTAGATTAAATGAAATTATCATTAGCATGGGTTTGATGTAGAAGTATTTTTAGAGTTAAAATAGAGGTTAAAGAACAGATTTTCTGTACCGTAGAATTTGTTTTCGTTGGCCCTTCAATCAGTTCAGTTATGAACGTTTTGTGCTTGTCCTTGACCAGGTTTTCACCAAAGTAACGCTTAAATTCTGTGTCCAATTTGTTTTCTTTTACTAAGTGCTCAAACATTTTAACTGACAAGGATTCATGCTGAAAAAAAACCAAAATACTATTGAGACCCTTAAAAGAATAGTTCATATTCATTAAAATGCAAAATCGAAGTCATAGAACGATAATTAGAGTTAAGACGGTAATATCGCATACTATTTGCTACCAAATGAAAACTATTTGAGACAAATGCATATGTTATCAATAGTTCCCATAAACTTAACTAATTTTAAAAAAAAGTGCCAAAATTTTCGATGAAAACTCAGTGATAACAACATTACCTTAATTTTGCTCCCGATACTTGGTAAGAACTTGCCATCAAACATGTGAGAAAATGGTCCATGTCCTAAAGCATAAGATCAATCATTCAAAATCAAGTTCAATGAAATAATTAAATAATTAATTTCAATTTCATCCAAAATTGGTTAACATGGTTATGATAAGTTTACTCTCGGTAGAAAAAATCCTCTGTTAAACATACAAATTAAAAATTAAAAAAAACATTAGATCATCTTTAATTCATGAATTTTGCATTCCATGATTCTATACCTGGATATGTCTAAAATCATCATGTTGTAATTTTTTGAAATACATTAGGAAACTATATATTTAAAACGAATATATCATTAAGTCGCTGCATATTTAGTGATGTCGTTATAAGTCCATGATAAGAAACATATTAAATTTGAGAAAAATTGTGGGAATATAAACATTATCAAAATTAGGCGTATTTAAGCCACGTTCAGTGTGCCCTAATTTCAGCTAGCAGTCAGTTAGAAAAACATCTGACAAAAGCATAGGCGGTCATTTCATAACACTAGAATGTGTTTAATGGTAGATATGAGGGATAAACAATTTTGACATTTAACTCAGACTTAAGAAAAGTACAACCCCTCAATGTCTTTTAATTTACTAGAAGATTTTCCTGATTAAGATCTTTATATTCCTCAAATGTACAACAAGGCATTTAACCTACAATGTAAACAATTGTGATTTTAGTTACAGGGCTCTTGGGCAAACCGTTCATATATAAGCCCAAAGCCTAATCCACTCCCTAACCCATATACTGTCGGTGAAACACTACTCATAATTCGTTGAAGTTTATGACGAATCAGGTGTGGTTAATCAACAGTGAAACTATAATGCTGAAATACCCAAGTCATGACACAGTCCAGCAATCTGTACACACAAAACGTCATGTTCAGAGATTCCCAAATCTGGTTGTCGTGTTTTTAAGGCGGAGGCAAGTTGTCCAGCCAAATGACAAACACTGAAAAAGAACAAACAATATAAATATACATGTACACCCTATATATTAACGAAATTAGCTGTCGGGCATTTCTTGCTTTTAAGTTGTAAATATGAAAATATGAAATCTTCCTTTTTGCGAAAGAAGTTTGGTCTTAAGCTCATTTGAGCCATGCAGCAATGTTATGGTCTCCCAAGGCTAAAATACGCCTGGAAAACGATATTGTTTGAAAACGAATAAAATACTTAGACCAGGTGCATTTATTTTAATCTCTATTACATGATTGACAACAATGTTTAACATTGTATTTGATGCATTTTGTGACGTCATACATGTATGTACTCCGTTGTTACGTGACGTGCGTTTTCTTGCATTAAAAGTGATCTAATTAAATTGCATCGACGGATGTGATAAAGACATTAAATCATAATATTTTGTTTTAGAAAATCCTTTATTATGACATCGACGTTCTTTTTGTAATTTGGGCTTCAAATAAATATTTCTTTTTTTAGAGGTATTGTTAAAACATTTTGCCAAATCATGATAATAATGCACATTTTAACTGATAAATAGCGATTTACAAAAAAAAAATGCTGTAACTCCGTAGGTTTTCCACAATATGCGGGTTGAAAGAGAAAACTCTTAAAAATTGTGCTTCTAAAAAACCATTTTCCTAGAAAAACTGTAACTTAAGTGACAAAAATGTGTGTGTGTGTGTGTGTGTGTGTGTGTGTGTGTGTGTGTGTGTGTGTGTGTGTGTGTGTGTGTGTGTGTGGGGGGGGGGGTGGTGGGTACAATTTGACTAAGAGAAAAATAATTATTCTCAAACACTGAAATGTGGTAATATAAAACAAATTTTAAAAAGGGTAATTTCACAGTAATAGCCCTCTGTGTTCTCGCTATTCCTCTGAAACCATAAGCGATAGAGACTTGGAACATTTACTAATGTGTTGAATGCACTTGAGAATTATTTGATCAATTCAAACCGAAAGAATTAGAGACCCTCCTCAAACAGTTATTGCCCCTGAAAGTTTCTTCCTTTCTTGAAAAACACTTACAATATTTTAACATATATCGTAGAGACATAGGCCACTTGGAATGGGAGTGTCTACCTTGGCTGATCAAAAGGTTAAGATCATTCGAAAACACGATATTACTGAGGTTTTATGTCTCTTTGCTTAGGGTGGTTTAGAAAAAAAATAGCTCATGGTTTGAGTAGAACTTCTTTAAGATGTTTCAAAATATATCCCTTCAGCCGCCTCATTGAAAAATTTATAGAGTTATTACCCCTGTTCTACAAAATGATTGCTATCGCTACGCCTTTAAAACCAAACAACTTGAAATCTTTATCAATGGATTAAGTTGACGTTAAGGATTTTTATCTATAAAAACGGAAATGATCTGATGTCTCATTTAAGCAGTTATTGCCCCTCACAGTTCCTTAATTTCATTTAAAGACTTACAACTTTGGAGCCATACATTGTAGAGCCAGTGGACCACTTAAAAATAAAAAGTTGAACTTAAGCGTTCAAATTGACATAATGATAACGGTCAAATAACAATTTTAAAAATGCCCAATATTCTACATTATGTTTTTCTCAAAATAATGCAAAAAATGTATTTCATCGATTCTATTGTAACAAAATAATTTAAACAAAACAAAGTTTTAAAGTGAGAGGATCATTAATGCTTCGAAAACAATTAGTCTAATTGTTTGTATATGACTCCATAATGCGAATGTTATTATGGCCAAGGTGTGATTGTAATTATGAAATATTTAATCCAAGCATTTATTTTTACTCAATCCATTCGCATTTCTTATATTTGTAAGAAACAACACTCCTCTACATGATAGCACCAACATTATTTATTTTTGTAAACAAACATCAATAATGTCACTTAATGTTTTCAGAAAAATCGTATTGTTAATGCCATTCTTGTGATAAATACACTGTATATATTAGCTCAACTATTACCAAAACATTTTTAAGGCAAGAATCATCGTTTTTAAAACTGGGCAGACATACCAAACATCTTTACATCAAGAGATACTTTAGATACATACCCTAAGGAATGTTCAAATCGATTGTGACTTGCGCCAGGATAGACGAAATAGGTTCCTCCAAGTTGTTTAATGGACCTTAGTCTTTGGAATTGAGGAGTGTCGATGATTTTCACACATAAAGGGTGAATTTCAATGTGGCCATGAATAGGGTCATTAAATACCTGTAATTTAGATATGCATTTTTTAGTTAGCTTTTAATTAAAACAATGCAATGTCTCAATAAAACAGACTGCTGTTATTACTCATGACAGATAATGCATCAATTCATAAAAATAAACTCATTGATAATTTACCTTTCCTGACAGAGACTGTTCAGGGTTTTGTTTTTCATCCGCGTTAGCTGTTATGTTGAAAATTAAAATAAAAAGGATGTCATTAAAAATGAGTTTATTAATGCAACTTTGTAATTATTGTGAGCATGGACATTTATAAAAAAGACGTTTATTATCTTACTCGGATGATAAAACATATTCGATGTGCAAGAATAGTTTCTGTAATAAGAACAGAAACTGGAAATTCTTAAAAACAATAAAGCCTTATTGCGCTGTTGAGGTTTTGCCCTAGACACTGCTTGTCATAAAAACGAGGAAAAGTTAATATGACAAGGGATGCTTATTCTTTGTTCAAGTTATGTTATTCTATACTTCACAAATCTTTGTAGGCTATAAATAGATAGCAGTGCATTGAACGCGGCTCATGTACCTGGTATTCTTTAAGGTTCAATTAAGGACGTTGGATCCTGCGATCAAAAGATTTTATTTTTTTCTAAAGAATTTTTTAAAAATTTACACACGTAGCTTAACCAAATTTCAAAACAAAATTGTGGGGTATATATGCTTCATTCGGCGCTACGGTGTATTTCATATGACCTTTCTGCACTGAAAGTGCAGAATGCACATAAATCGCTTTTCCCTCTATATTTTTTATCGGAATAAACCATGGCATCAAATACAAATTTATATTATTTAGAATAAATAAAATTAAAATTATCATCAAATAAAATGTTACAATATTTTCAACTAATTGATATTTTGACCTTTTTGCACTGACGAAACGCTATTTTTATCCATTAATGATTCAACATGCAATGAAATTATTTAAAAGTCTCAAACTTTTTCTCAAATTATGATAGACTTGTCATTAAAATCTTATAGATTCAGAAAATAAAACCAAAAGTATGGGTCTATTATGTAAAATTTGAGATATGGCATGAAAATATCTAATTTGAGGCAAAAATTGGGATTCATTTTTCCTTGACTTTTATGAAATATAAGTTAAATTTGCCAATATGGGTCGATAGAAATATTGAAAAATTGTAAAAATATGTTTTTCGTAACAAAATGAAGACATCCTAATGCACAAACTATCTGGAAATTTTGGTCTGCGCTGAAAATAAGGAATGCAAAGTGACGGTACTCTAAAACAACTGAGGTATGAAAAATGTTCATTTTCTTCTTAAAAACCTTCCGCCACAAAATATAGTCCTCTACTAAATTCTGTAAATATGTACTTTTTCCTTAACTATCTTATTTAATATAGTTTAATTGGCATTATAAAATGTGAATTTATTAGTAGAATCAATATATGATGCATAATTTCCAGAATAGAGGTGACCCAAAATGGCTACCTAAAAACAGAGGAACGAACCTCTTTTTTTAAACATCGCTGTTTATTTATTACTTATATTTACATTTGAAAAAAGGTAAATTGTTCAGAATTGTTAAAATAGCCGAGATTATATGTTTACAATAATCAAAGCTACAAGCGATAAGCGCGTGCTATGATCATTGTGACCTAATAAAAAAAATATTCTATGTATTCATATAAGGAAACATTTTTGCAAATGTAAATATTAGTAATTGGCTGACCTGATGTGCTTGGATTATTGGGCGGTGACCGGTGTTTATCAGTTTTTCTTTTCTTGCCATTGCCTTGCTGCTGAGTGGTTTGTGGACGCTTTTTAGGGGGCATGCCTACATTATAAACTAAAAGTTAGAACAAGGTATGATGAATGTAAATCATTTTTATTCGCGATGATTTTGTCTCGCCTAAAGCCTAATCCACACACATGTTCTTATTCCACCAATAACTGGTTCGCTGCGAGAAATATATACGACGACAAGACGACAGTGAAAAGTGGTTTTCAGTAAAAAAAAAAAAATTCTGGGAAGGGATGATTATTTGTCGTGTTTATGCTACAGTGGTAACAACGTTATTGTTGACAAGCTAATCGTGTTAAATAGTTCGTGTACCGTGGGTGATCGTTCGTGTAACGTGCGGGATCGTGCGTGTATCAGAATGATTGGTTTGCGTTTTTTACCGTGTGTGATCGTGCGTGATCGTGAGGTTTTTTCGTTCTGTAACTTTTTTTACGGAATGGCAGGATTTATTCTAAAACAACGCAACGATATGTGAATTTAAACTATTTCATAGAAAAATATTAACAGCTGTTTACATACATCATGTCTGCGCTTATCTTTTTAAAATATTCTCTCTTTCGTCGTTAACTAGTAATTCAACAAGTCATTTAATCATTTGATCGGTCGATTTTGTTTTGCATGAATTTTTAATCAGTCTATATCAAGCATCCATCGTGTCTTGAAACATAATTTTAATCATTGGCATCAAGCAAAAGAGACACGTTGAATGAAAGCGGTCAAGGTTAACCATTTCCCGTTCAAGCTAAACAATAATCATTAAGTTTTCTTTCAAATGAAAATACGATACGCGTTCCTCTCTGTTACATTGTTTAAACATTCATTAGAAATAAAATATAGTTCGACGCTTTAAAATTCAGAACTAAAAGTCAATCAATTATGTACCGTACATTATGGAAATATGGGATGTGTAAAATCGAAATTCTTTGGAACCAGGTAACAAATTTAACCTGTATCTCGCACAGTTAAATCGTACGTAAGGAAATTACATGAACATCAACTCGTATGTAAATAATTTCGTGTAATTTATGCATTATCTTCATTTCTTTTTCACTTAATTTTCTTTAACTTATGATAGAAGTTAATATTCGTTGTGGACACAAAGCAATTTAATTGATGTATGGATCCTATCATATCGTTTACTCGAAAAAATAAAACAGATGGCTACTGTACATGCTGCTTTTCAATAAAACACAGGCATATTTTAATACAAATTAAATCAATACGTTTTCGTAATTCAAATCTTAAATATTAACTTCGATTTTGCGTGTGAAATAGTGTTGAATCGTTCGTTTGCGTTTTTTATCGTTATCGTTCGTGTATCGTGAAAATTAGTACGTTAGTGATCGTCCGTGTATCCTGCGTAATCGTTCGTGTATCGTGCGTGATCGTTCGTGTATCAGAATCGTGCGTGTCGTTTGTCAACAATAACGTTGCTACCACTGTATTATCTTCTCCACCACGAGTATAAAATTAACAACAGTTTATAATGCTGAATTAAAGGTATGCGATTAATCTGTTTCCAGGATTATCAGTCTTTTGAGTTTTAAGATGCTAAGGAAATTTACAGCGTCTCCACAAATCACCTTAAAATCAAAGAGGGGAAGTTTTGCAAAAATGAAATTCAGATTACATGTATAATTAATCTATTTTCTGTTTACTCATTTCCTTGTTTTTTAATAGTTTTTTATGACTTGGGGGAATGTAATCTTCCAAATGTTCCTGGTGAGATTGCTTTAGCAGGTATAATCAACTATTTAAGGAAAAGAGATATTTCCCTGCTTTGATAAGGTGAATACTACAGCCGGGTATGCGATAGTCACAATGAAGCCGGGAGGGCGTCATAATAGAGTTTAACACGTACCAAATTTATATGCTCATATAAAGACAAAGAATGATTTCTATTTACCATAATTGTTATTAATATTATTTTCAGTTATTGTGCGTACGATTTAAATTATTGATACTTTTAACATTATTTTTATGATTAAAACCCCGCGTGTGCCCTTACAATGTACGTCATTTGATTCATGCACATCAGTTTTCAAGTAATGCATACTAGGTATTAATACTCGGTGAAAAACGACTACGCGATGCTATTGATATGCGAAGTGTTGACAATGTGCCAATGATAAATATATTGAAATTAGGAATAAAATTGACTTGTAGTTATATCATATGCATGACAAGATGTTCATGTTCTATATACGCATTATAACAGTTCAAATATCAAAACAAACAGTATGTGTACATAATAATGATATTCAGAAACAGCACTCTTTATCTGAATTCTGTATACTTATTTTCTTTTGTTTGCCTTACAGCTATCCTCTCAAAACCGTCACATAATAATTCATATAGACTCTTCAGTTTGAATCGTTTTTATCATTGAGGTTAATTGTTATATAGTTCAAAGATGATTCCCGTTATTTTTATTAATGGTTTCAGTAATGGAAAAACTCGAAACAAAAACCAGGATTGAATGAATGGAACAGTCAATCAAATATATGCAGCATGTCACATGACGTTTTAGTGTACATGTAAATAATTATGAGTTTTGATTCAAAATATCGAATTGGTTTCGGTTTATTGCTAACTTTGTTCCCTTCTATCATATTAATGGATGATTCGGAGGAATGGATTGCTTCTGAACTGCTTTTGAGATTTTCCTACATTACACATGGATCATAACCTTTCCCCAGGTCATACCAATAATAATTATTATTACATGTCATTTACTCAATCGCCAGCCCCACCCCTCTACCACCACCACAAATTGGATTCACTATTCATTATGAGCATTCACTATTTACTTTCAGTATATCACTTATTTGATTATTTCATTTGACTGAACGCAAACTTGTTCTATTTGTTGGTAACTATGACTGGTTTGTTTCTCTCTTGATGGTTCATCTTGATTGAAATTCTTAGATAAAAAACTGTTTAGTCTATACTAAATATAGATTCCAAAAAGAAACAAAACCGTACAAGCTCTTATGAACGAAACATATATTTTTTTTAACAAATATTGAAGCATTCTTTATCTTCAAATTAAAACACATTGCACTAATCATAAAACATATGAAATTCAGATTTTGCAATTAAATTTCGCATATGCAAAAACAAATATCTAACTAATAATCAATATCTTACCTTAATAATAAAACTACTTTTAGCATATGTTGTAAGTTAAAACGTTTAAATGTCCGACCGTCAAAAATCGCACTACACCTGAATTTATGTACCGGTAGAATATGTCAGTTTATTATCTTACACCCAACAATTGAAATATCTGATTGGTTAGTTTGCCGAATAATCAAAATACTCCACTGGATACCTCTAAGTATGTAAACTAAGCTTGCGAAGCAGTAAAATATACATGTATTATGAATAAGAGAAAGTAAAATCATTCATTTTGTTAAATCATTCACGTTATGATTGGTTGTCGGAAGCAATTATCATTAGACAAAAATATAAATGTCTGTTATGATATTGTCTAACCCACATTTTCTCTGACAGATAATCAAGAGTTAGACAACCGATACAATCTTAACTTGATTTAAAATTAAAGCTAAAATAAGGAGTTTACATTGCTTTGTCTCATGATAAGTGATAAAAGGACCAATTAAACAACCAGAAAAAATTGACCAAAGAATTGTTATATACCCAACGAAAATCAACTATTTCCCTAAACTGAATTTTGCGTGAAACGTGTTGTGAATTTGCGAATTTTCTGCTTGTAAAGATTGACGAAAACAAAGACAGTAAAAAAATAGATTTAAAGGAGTAAAAAATATAGAACGATAGTGTAAATGTTTTTTTTTATCAGTACATTGTATCTTATCTAACAATTTAAGATGAGACTTGAAACACCATTATCAAAGGAAACGTAGTATCGACGGATTCGTTTTAATGGTAACTTGCATGAATTGAAAAGGACCCCGCTTTATGCAGACTACAACTACTGTATTCAGTTCTTTGTTATTTATAAAACTTTTTAAAATAGATTTAAAATAGCTTTAACACCTTGTCCCCTGAACTTTTACAAAATGTAGCCAACCGTCGAGCTAAAAAAATATGAAACGATCAAGATTTAAAAAAAACAAACATTGCGTTTTAGAAAATGAAATTTGACCATCCCGACTAACTGGACGAATTTGTCATTTCTTCTGCTTACACGCAATATTATCAAAAAAATTCGAGAAATAAATATAAAGACAGTTTAAATAAGGAAGTCTTTTGATTGTAGGACAGAGATAACGTACACGTACAAATCACAAAGACATTGGGAATTAAGTTTATCTAAGTATTCAAATATTTAAAGAGAGGAGACGAAATGTGGATAGTTCAATACGCTAGTTTATATAACCGTCCAAACACATCTTTCGCATCCTTACTATAGCTTTCACAAAGTATGATCATATGTGTTTGAGCAAATTGTACAAATATTACATGAATCAAATCTTTTTGCATGACATAAGTACGACGGACTTAATATGCTTTGCACATTTATTGCGCACATTTAAAGGAGTATTTGTTAAAAACATTGAATTCTCAATACCACGACACAATCACTACAACTCAAATAGCAATCGCTAATGACGCAATGGATAAATGTTCTACGTCATCAGTATTAGATAGATAGATTGATAAAATTATATATATATATATATATATATATATATATATATATATATATATATATATATATATATGTGTGTGTGTGTGTGTGTGTGTGTGTATAAAACTTAAATAATGAAAACACAAAGAACGAGTAAAACATAAGCGCTTTCATTTTCTTCAGATGTTTTACAATACATATACATATATGTACAATACAATATATATATATATCTTGCTATATGTTAACATGCTCAAAGACGTTTAACATACACGCATTCCTTTAGGAGATTATTATTTTCATATATTGGCTCAAATTATTTATAAACATCTAAATAGATAAAATAGCCGAGTTTTAACCAATAAATGAATACATTCTGATCCGCTTCAATATTCGTTTTGAAAGAAAAAAAAGAGAACTCAGTAAAACCGTCCCTGTGCTTAAAAACCGGGGTTGACCTAGTACAATATCCACACCGACGGCAATTAAGCCTATAAGGAAGCAGGCCTCACTTCCAAACTGATAACACTGCAGAGAGAAGTCATTTATAGTTAGCTGCATTTCACAAGCACGTGCTGATAAGAAAATTAAAAGCACACAAGGAACCTGATTAATTTTTATTATTTCCTTCCTTTTGAAAACACAGATTTAATGTATCTTTTCAAAATGTTATTTCTGAACTGATATGTTTGTTTCTTGTAGTTCTTTTTACCCACTTTTTTTCTTGGGGCTTTATGGTCACTTTTGTAAGAAACTGAAGTGAAATACCTCCCAACATTTTCATTCCAGTGACATGTACCTAAAATGCCCGCACTTTATACTGGTCACTACCGAAGGCAATCCTTTTGTCTTCATAAATATTTAAAGTGTTGTTAAAACTTTCAACGTAGTAAGTGTCACGTCCTAAATTAAAATATTCAGAGTATTTATAAATCAGTGAATTGATAATGACATTTCTCAATAATTTTTCAGCCACTGGGTTCTGCATAACAATTTTAGATGCATGGTTCATAGTTAGGGTCCATTTTACACCTTGATACAAAATGACACCGCTTGTGATTGCCTTTGTAGTGTTCCACGCAGTTTTTCAACATTGATCTCAAAGTGCTGGAATCTCCATTGCAATTCTTTATAGTCCAATAAAAATGAGTAGCTACAAGTTCAGGTTTGTCACACAACTCCTCGGACCAGGTTTTCCCCGCTAGAAATAATGACATTGCATTTTTTAAATTTTAAGTCCCATGCCAGATATCATTTTGGTTTGTTGTATTCACTGTTTCCTTCACCATTTTATTGATGGAAAGGTTGCAGTCATGGGTGTGAATTTTAACAGTGACTTGTTCTGCTTCTAAATCACGGTAATTTATTTTCAGTCCCGATTTTTTCATGTCGCTGTGTTACAGGATCATCAGCAGTGGTATTGTGCACGCAATTTAAAAATTTGTGACTTTTTTCTCCAACTGCTACTACACTGGTGTCCCTGGCATTTTTCCGCCACCCATGCCGAGCATCTGTGATGATATCAATTCCATCTAAATTTCCGTACATACCGATTTCCTCCAACAATGGAGTACTTATGGAATACGACCTTTCTGCACTGAAAGTGCAGAATGCACATAAATCGCCTTTCCCTCTATATTTTTTTTATCGGAATGAACCATGGCATCAAATACAAATTATATTATTTAGAATAAATAAAATTAAAATTATCACTAGACCTGTTTTTGTCTTCAACAAAAAGTAAGGGCTTTTCGACAGCCCCATATTCCCTTTTTTAATTTTAAATGTCAGAAAAAAATTTGTGACTTTTTTCTCCAACTGCTACTACACTGGTGTCCCTGGCATTTTTCCGCCACCCATGCCGAGCATCTGTGATGATATCAATTCCATCTAAATTTCCGTACATACCGATTTCCTCCAACAATGGAGTACTTATGGAATACGACCTTTCTGCACTGAAAGTGCAGAATGCACATAAATCGCCTTTCCCTCTATATTTTTTTATCGGAATGAACCATGGCATCAAATACAAATTATATTATTTAGAATAAATAAAATTAAAATTATCACTAGACCTGTTTTTGTCTTCAACAAAAAGTAAGGGCTTTTCGACAGCCCCATATTCCCTTTTTTAATTTTAAATGTCAGAAAAATTCATTTCTATTTCCCAAATTTTTGAACGCTTTGGTATAACCAATTTCTTAAACTAAGAACTTATAAATAGAGCACTGTCAAAAGAATGATAACTCCAGAATTTTACAAGTAGTTACACTTAATTTCTAGAAGAATATTTTCAAAAAATCATTTTAAAGTAAGTATTCATTCCTTGGACACAAAACTTAGTATGCATACAGTATTTATTCTCTACATTCTTAGAGCAAAGCGAGATAACTCTCTCTTAATAAAAGTTTTAATTTTCAACAAGTTGTGATCTTTAGGCCTTTCAAACCCCTAGAAGGAGTGAAAAAGTGGCCCCTCGGACCATAATTTTTAGATTGCACTGTTGACTCTTAACAATAAACTGAAAAGACTTTTAAAATGGAACAAAAAAAAAAGAAGTTACGGCTTAAGGGCTGTTTTGAACGTTGGACCCTGCACATCCCTTATTTGTTCGAGTTGTCTACCCAAAAACTTTTCCGGTCTGCGCATTGTGTGTGTCATTATAGAAATGAAATATTGTAATATTTGCTTCAAAACGTTTTGAGAAAACGAACGACGCATGATTTTTATTTAACACTGAAATTCCCATAGACGCTTTTCATCGACTCATAAAACCGGAAGTACTCAATATTTTTTATTAAAACTTTGAATATATATTAATCACTTCTATCCTAACAATGTATAGGCGTCTTATAATATTCCTAAGGTTTTTGGAATTTTTTTGTTTTCATCCCCAAAGAGGGGAAGTTTTGCATTCAGATTACATGTATAATTAATCTATTTCTGTCAACTCGTTTCCTTGTTTTTTTAATAGTTTTTTTATGACTTGGGGGAATGTAATCTTCCAAATGTTCCTGGTGAGATTGCTTTAGCAGGTATAATCAACTATTTAAGGAAAAGAGATATTTCCCTGATTTGATAAGGTGAATACTACAGCCGGGTATGCGATAGTCACAATGAAGCCGGGAGGGCGTCATGATAGAGTTTAACACGTACCAAATTTATATGCTCATATAAAG
Source organism: Magallana nippona (assembly GCA_033439105.1). NCBI lineage: Eukaryota > Metazoa > Mollusca > Bivalvia > Ostreida > Ostreidae > Magallana > Magallana nippona. The sequence goes on along the minus strand of CM065917.1, from coordinate 41,635,180 downwards.
TCAAAGAATGAATTCTAATCACCGTAATTGTTATTAAAATCATTTTCAGTTATTTTGCGTACGATTTAAATTATTGATATTTTTAACATTAGTTTTATCATTAAAACCCCGCGTGTGCCTTTACAATGTACGTCATTTGACTCATGCACATCGGTTTTCAAGTAATGCATACTAGGTATTAATACTTGGTGAAAAACGACTACGCGATGCTATTGACATGCCAAATGTTGACAATGTGCCAATGATAAATATATTGAAACTAGGAATAAGAATGACTTGTAGTTATATCATATGCATGACAAGATGTTCATGTTCTATATACGCATTATAACAGTTCAAATATTAAAACAAACAGTATGTGTACATAATAATGATATTCAGAAACAGCACTCTTTATCTGAATTCTACATACTGATTTTTTTTTATTTGCCTTACAGTTACCCTCTCAAAACCGTCACATAATAATTCATATAGACTCTCCAGTTTGAATCGTTTTTATCATTGATGTTAATTGTTATATAGTTCAAAGATGATTCCCGTTATTTTTATTAAGTGTTTCATTAATGGAAAAACTCGAAACAAAAACCAGGATTGAATGAATGGAACAGTCAATCAAATATATGCAGCGTGTCACATGATGTATTAGTGTACATGTAAATAATTATGAGTTTTGATTCAAAACATCGAATTGGTTTCGGTTTATTTCTAACTTTGTTCCCTTCTATCATATTAACGGATGATTCGGTGGAATGGATTGCTTTTGAACTGCTTTTGAGATTTTCCTACATTACACATGGATCATAACCTTTCTTCGGGTTATACCAATAATAATTATTATTACATGCCATTTACTCAATCGCCAGCCCCACCCCTCTACCACCACCACAAATTGGATTCAATATTCACTATTCATTATGAGCATTCACTATTTACTTTCAGTATATCACTTATTTGATTATTTTATTTGATTGAACGCAAACTTGTTCTATTTGTTGGTAACTATGACTAGTTTGTTTCTCTCTTGATGGTTAAAATTAAAAATTTCACATATGTAAAAACAAATATCTAACTAATAATCAATATCTTACCTTAATAATAAAACTACTTTTTGCATATGCTATAAGTTAGAACGTTTAAATGTCCGACCGGCAAAAAATCGCACGACACCTGAATTTAGGTATACACGAATTATTGTACTGGTAGAATATGTCAGTTTATTATTTTACACCCAACAATTGAAGTATCTGATTGGTTAGTTTGCTGAATAGTTTGTACAATGTCGCGAAATGCTCTACTTGTCTAACCCACATTTTCTCGGACATATAATCAAGAGTTAGACAACCGATACAATCTTAACTTGATTTTAAATTAAAGCTGAAGATTAGGAGTTTACAATGCTTTGTCTCATTATAACATTCCATATTTAGCAGGTTTTAATTTCAAATGTAAGATCATTTACATCAATGACGAAGTCAATATCCAAAATAGAAATCGTCAGTGATAAAAATGTCTAATAGGTAATTTTGTTTATATGATAATATTTATATGATAAGTGATGAAAGGACAATTTAAACAAACAGAAAAATTGACCAAAGAATCGTTATATACCCAACAAAATCAACTCTTTCCCAAACTTTTTTTGCGTGAAACGTATTGTGAATTTGCGAATTGTCTGCTTGTAAAAATTGACAAAAACAAAGACAGTAAAAAAAATAGATTTAAAGAAGAAAGAAATACAGAACGATAGTGTAAATGGTTTTTTTATTATCAGTACATTGTATCTTATCTAACGTGCAATTTAAGATACGACTTGAAACATCATTATCAACGGAAACGAAGTATTGACGGATTTTAATGGTTAACTTACACGAATTGAAAAAGGGCCCTGCTTTATGCAGACTACAACTGCGTACAATGTATTCAATTATTTGTGATATATGAAACTTTCAAAATAAATTTGAAATAGCTTTAAAACCTTGGCACCTGGACTTTCACAAAATGTAGCCAACCGTTGAGCTAAAAAGAAATATGAAACAATCAAGATTTAAAAAAAGAAACACTGCGATTTAAAAAATGAAATTTGATCATCCCGACTAGCTGAACGAATTTGTCATGTCTTTTGCTTAAACAACTTACGCAATATTATAAAAAAAAAATCGAAATATAAATCTAAAGACAGTTTAAAGAAGTAAGTCTTTGAATGTAGGACAGAGATAACGTACATGTACACATTACAAAGAAATTGGGAATTAAGTTTATCTATCAAACCGAGTATTCAATGTTTAAACAGAAGAGACAAAATGTAGATAGTTCAATAGGTTAGTTAATATAACCGTCAATATATATATATATATATATATATATATATATATATATATATATATATATATATATATATATATAAAATGTATCTTGCTATACATTAACACGCTGAAAGACGCTTTTTGGCATTGTTTAAAATGCACGCAATCCTTTTGGAAATGTCACATTATATTTTTTTTATATAAATATATAAATCATAAATTATAAATATCTAAATAGATAAAATAACCGATTTTTAACTAGTAAATAAAAACATTCTGATCCCCTTCAATGTTCGTTTTGAAAAAAAAGAAGAGAAAACGGTAAAACCGTCCTTTTGCTTAAGTTATAACGTTAAAGGTTCAGCAAACTACTAGTTTTTTTCATAACTCGACCTCAAAATGGTATACAAAAACCCTTTTCTTGAATCATGTATGCATCATATATCAATTTGGATAAAAAATATAATGCAAATTTTATATACTATTTCTCTCCCTCAAAATAACGTTTTTCCTAATTATGATCAATTAAAAAAGAGAAGCAATACAAACTTTATTCAAAAATTGTTCTTACTAAAAAATACATTTTATGTTCGTTTTAATTGCTTCTATTCATCTTGTAAGCCTATGGGTTTGCTCAATTCCTTGTCCAGTCCAGAAATGATAAGTCCAGTTTGGTGTTGAACAATAATTTATTAAAGCGTGATCGTATATATTTTTACAGAGCAACTTTCAAAGTCTTAGAAATTCAAATCTCAATCTCTATCACTGACTAGCAGTTTCCAACTTCTCGCGAACGCCCAACACATTCTCATTCGCTCTACATAAGCTTATATATGATCATTTTCAGAAAGAGAAAAATAATTCAGATTAGTTCTGTCCAAGTGGTATAATCATGAATAATTATATCATCATTACAAACAATCAACACTTCACACTGAACATGATTTCTATATATTTAAACTATAGCGACCTCAGCTCCGTAGCTATTATCCTCTGAATCATGTGCATAGCCAACGTTCTGCTTGACCGAAACTAATGAAGTACTCATCATAATTTAATGTTAATTATATGGCTGTCAAAGCGCTGAACATATTTACTTCAATTTGAGTATTCCAACCCTAAATTCCAATCTGGTGATATCAAATAATATAGGATTAGATTTCGTATAACAAACTATTGTTCGTCACCTTTTTTCGACTACATATAATTTAAAATACAGCCAAGACGGCTATCTGGTTACAATCTTAAATAACTCTAACTTATTTAGAATTTTCATGAAAATCAACATAGTAGCAAGAGGCCCATGGGCCACAAAGCTTACCTTAACAACAGTTCCTTGTATCATTCTATTTCGAAATTTTTAAATATGAATCTCTTAATGGATTAAGTTTACTCAGATTTAAGATTTAAAATATATATATATATATATATATATATATATATATATATATATATATATATATATATATATATATATATATATATATATATATCAAGAGAATCGCAATATTTAAAATATCAATATTGCATTGTTTTCTACCCTTAGAAGTGTTTAATTATTTGAAATAATTTCAAATTGATATAAACCTTTATTATGGTTGACAATTATGACGGATTTTTTCCATAAATATTTAGTGTTCACTAGCATGAAAAAGGAGGTCATTGTCAGAGTAAAAAAACCCAGAAGGACTACAGGTCAACTAGAAATTGTTCATTCCTAATAGTTCAATCTGTGCACCCCTTAGTGAACTTAGTCCCTTTAAATATTGTAATATATGAATAACTTATTCCCAGATTTGACAATATATTATAGGAACATTGTCACGATTTTGGTAATTGTCCCCTCACCTTTACTTCTATGGTGAGCCATTTGTGTGCCCCTGTGTTGGTGTAGGGGTCACAGGGGTCAAAGTCAAAATCTGCACAGTCTTATGATTCTAGTATTGTAATCTACCAGATTTCAACATTGTAGTTTTCAAGAAAATTTCCTTATACATGTTTATTTGGATTATGATGTTTGATCCTCTCAAGGGGCACTAGATTAGTCGAGGCGGGGGGGGGGGGGGGGGGTTCACAGCTTTAACAATTTAGAATCTACACTATCTAAAGATTATGTCATAGTACTCACACTCACTAATTGTAGCAATGCAGTTCTTCAGAAGAAAATATCCATTTTAGAAGTTGAACAGACACAATTTCAAAATTCTGCCTTGTAATTTTACAAATCAAGAAAATTTTAAAACAGTTTTCATTTATATTTCTATGTTTAACTGTGCATATCTCCTGGAGCCGCAGTATTGGTCCAGATGGTCACTGATTTATCAATACTATCTTAGTAAGAGTACTTGTATAATAGTATCACAATTTGTAGCTTTATGGTTCTTAAGAAGGACTTTTTTAATCATATCCCCTATATATATGTTTACTTTAAACTTTGAACCCCTCCTTGGGTCCCAGTTTGTAAAATTAAAACAATTGTTGTTGAGGTTTGTTTATCAATACGATGATTTAGCTACCTTCGTTAGCTTATTTCATATAGAAATAAATGAATAAATATTATCATCTAAATACACCACTTTAGATGAAAAATATCATATCTTTAAAAACATGTACGAACAGCAATTGTCGCACAACAAAGATAATTCGATAATTCGATACGCAAGAACATGTTCTACGTATGAACAGCTTCTAAGGCGAGGCAAAATAATGACAAACAAGTTGATAAAACAGGACTACCAACAGTCTCATTTGAAGTCATCATTTCGTAAGTTATATGGTCGATACAACGACCTTGTCAGCAAATACAATCTTCCACTGGGTCGCATCCTGACTGACGTTTGTCATACTAATTGTTAGACCATAATTAATTACCTAATTGTCTACGGACTTCTTCGTTTTCCCTATCACGACAAAGAGCACACGGCGGGTGCAACTGGTCGGCAGAGGATGCTCACTCCTCCATGGCACTTGATCCTACCTCTAATTTGTTTTAAGAGGTCCGTGTTTTCTAAGCTCCTGTTTTATATTTTTCCTTTGGACTTTTGATTTTGAACACTGTTCGGTAACACCACATGTCATAGATCAATTATTTGATGTAAAATAGAAGTAGTGGGGTATTTTGTCACAAAAACTTCACTAAAGAAACAGGAATTAAAAAGAACTAACTAGAAAATCAATCTTTAATTCATAAAAATGTTGTTTTTTTTAATTAATGGAATAGGAATAAGTCTGCTATTTTCCGTTACGTTAAAGATGTTGCATATTCTGTAATGCAATGTATTCTAGTGTTATTAGATTTAAACCTAATAATGGCATACATAGCCACACTAAATACCTAATTGTGAAACAAAAACGAAATTTCTAAAGTTACATATCCTAGGCATGGATTAAAAATAAAATGTTATCTACTTCCTTTGCACAAATGTTGCAAATTTTAAACCGATAATTGTAAACGTGCATTACGTTATACCTACTTGAAGAGCTCAAGTGAATAATTAATTAAATATTAAATAGTTGAAAGGGTAGGCACATGCGAAGGTAGTTCTGTTAAAGAGCATTTGACAACCGATATAAGTGAATACACAACAGAGACATGTTGTATTAATTTGAACCAATCGTAGCAGATGTCTTATTGGTGCATTGTATAAAACTAGCCTATCTGTTTCCATCTTCTATCAAAAACGAGCAACCTGGTAAGTCAAACATGCATCTCTCTCTCTCTCTCTCTCTCTCTCTCTCTCTCTCTCTCTCTCTCTCTCTCATTAACCCATGTGCAATGCATGAAAGGTGAATATATTTGTTTTCAATTTCAATCTTCTTTAAAGCTTTAATATTTGTCTTTTTAACCTTGTTATTTCAAATTTGTATTTTCTTTAAAAGTAGATTACATTCCATAACCAGTAAATAAGATGATGAAAGCAACAATTTTATTCTTATGCCTCGGGATTTGGATAGCAGAATGTGCACAGCCAAAGGTAATATTTCAAAATTAGAAAGCAAAAATGAGGCAGGGCGAATACAGTGATGATTTAGCAAATAAACTTTCGATTACAGTATTAAAAAACAACTATGTATACAGTTAAAATAAATAGAAAAAGGATGTTTTTTAAGAAAAGATTTTTAAAAACACGTTGTTGCCGTTCATTTAGTAATATTATTATTTTTAATAATGATAATGATACAAGTAACTACATGTGTAAATAGAAAAGAAGTATCAAAGTTATATCTAAGTCGATTTAAGGTTTGTAGCATTGGTTTATTGTCAATGTTTGAAAAATAATTAAAATCAACAACATAAAAAAGCTCGAACCAACAGAATTGTAGATTACAATGCTTTTTAAGGCAAAATATGCAGTATAAAAAGCAATAAAAAGACATCTTTAGAATCATATAAGGTATGCTTTTGCAACAGGAACATGTAGTACGTACGTTTATGTTATAAGGCACATGCAGGTACTAGTATTTAAATCGGACCCAATTTAGCAATTGTTTGAAGCGAAAAACACCGAGAAATTTAAAAAGTATTATTTTAAACTTGAAATGCGCTTGTAGTTTCTTGCATTTCGAATTATTTTGATAAAATTTATGCTTTTCATGTACAGATTTTACACCGTCATGAATTTCAGATGTCGTGCTAACGATGCATATAACTATTACCATTAATTAACTGCATATCTAAACATTGGATAAATATTTAAGTTATCGATTCTCAAAACTGATAGTATAATTAAATTATATTGTTCCGACTTTTGTCCTTAGTTATCGTCGTATTATTTAAAATTTGTTCTGATTTTGTAGCATAACTATGTGTAATTAATATATATTCGAATATGTCATGTTTTCGCATCCATAGACATTTCCGTGTAACTTCAATGTTTATGAGGAAAACAGAGACGGTCGAATAACAATGGAGGAGTTTTCGAAGTATACCATCAAACACGGCTATGAAGCGAAACAAATTGAACTTGCATTCAGCACTTTGGATTCAAATGGTATGATAACCATTTTTTTTTTTCTATTATATGTAAACATGTATTCATTTTATTTATACTACATCCAATTATAAATATTTTTTATTTCATATATAGGTTGATAAACTCTATCAAAAATTAATTGTCATTTTTCATTCATTTACTTACAAAGAAATAAGAACTGTAGCTAAGGACAAATTAGGCAAAAACGAATTATATATTGGTGTAACTATTAAGTATCATTGTTATTAATTATGATATACTTTGATTAACATTAAATGTGTATATACGTTAATTTTATGTTCTTAAGTCAACGTTTTGCAGCCGATGATCAAATAGAAGTGAGCGAATTTGTTGCCAATGTAGGGAAGCTTCAGAAAATGTCGTTGCTTGGACACTGTACTCGTTTCCGGGTTTCAATAAGCATTGAATGGAAAGGAAAATAAAAATAGGAATATAGGTAATTTTTACAGTTTGTACTCGTTTTGTTTCTCATATCAAATATATCCAACAGTTTATTCGTGAAGCAAGTGCGTTTAGATAGAAGCAAGACATTTTTTGTATGTTATTTAGTATACCTCCTTATAAATCTGTTTTAAGTGCTACATTTGATTTTTTAAAAATCCATCCAAAATGGGATAAGGCGGTAATTTCTAACATGTGTGAAAAAATAGAAATGGTAATTGAAAGGAAAATTTTTTTTTTTCAAAGGTTCAAGTTACATATGTAGCTTTTCTTAACACATATTATCTGTCTCCGTCAGTGCGTTTGTCTGTCTCTAAACTTGTTACATATTTGAATTTTTATCTAGAACCACTGAACTTAACATAACCGAATATGGTACAAACCATCATTAAGGGAAGGAGATTCTAAAGTGGTAAATTAAACGGCCAACCTTTTAAATAAAGGAAGATAATTATAAAAACAGTGGAACAAGGGTGTGTGTCTTAAATATAGTTTCCTCAAGAACCACTTAACCAGAAATGCCAATATTTACCCCAAATCTTGTATATATAGTAAAGATTCTACATTGTTAAAACCCTGACACCATAATAAACGCAGGACCCACAAGCGGAATCCAAACTTCCATATCGAAATAAATAGGGAAAATGTTTTGAAAATATTTTTAACATTTACATTTAGTGTATCATCAGATAGTACATAATTTTAATTGAAAAAACCGTAGTCGCCGGATGAAAACAAAGGGTCAAATGCACATATAGAAATAAAAGGTAAAATTAATAACTATATATATTTCTCTCAATAACTACAATGTTAAGTTTAGTTATATTGCTATGAAATCATCCTCAGATTGTGCAGAATCTTTTTTGCTAAAATTATAACCCCTATATCAAAACAGGGGTCCCAAGACGGGTCAATGTTTCATATATGAAATACATAGGTAAAATGGTTTGAAATCTTCTTTTCAAGAACAGCAACGCTACAAATTTTGAGATCACTATTCAAGCATGTATGTAGATTCTAAATTGTTCAAACCGGGACCCGCAGACGAATACTGGGTCCTCAAGAGTGGTTCAAAGTTCAACACAGAACCATATTCGGGAAATGTTTTTAAAATCGTTTTCCAAGAGCTACGATGCAATCATCCTCAGATAATGTATATTCTTAATTGTTATAACCGTGTCCCTTAGGCCAATATTTGAATATAGGGGTGATTCAAATTTCAACGTAAAAACAAATACGGAAAATGTTTTAAAATCTTCTTCTAAAGAATCGCAATGCTAAAACATGTGAGATTAACTCATTTCACGGTTTATTTTAATTAAGTTTCCAGTTGTATTATCTTTGATTCATTGAGACCGAGTATAATAAAACTGGACAGTTGATGCATCGTAAGATAGGATGGTCAAAAAAGTTGGATTCTTTTTATATATTGTACTTATATTTTGTCATCTCTTGGAATATATGGAAATGTTTGTGAGTCTAACAATATTCTAGAAGCGTTTCATATTCGAAGATACAACATTTGTTGTAGTAGTGAGCGATGTGCCACATGGGCCTCTTACTTTATATTGTAGCATATACTCCAGAGATGGTTCCACGCGGAAGACTGTAAATATGCATATATTCTTAGTAAAGGCAGTTCAATTGTAGTGTTTTTTGTTATATTTTATTTGAAATAGTTTTAGAAATGGTGGATTTTTCCGAGAGTACATTATTTTTACAGTTGAGGGTTTATTGTAAATATACCTTGGTTGTGTATGGTTGTGTATGGACGGATGGATATTATTTTAAAAGTATATCAAGTTTTAATCATCTACTATTTACAAACAGCGTTTATACTGTGAAGGTCTGTGATTCTTGTAGAGGCTCCAAAATATAAATAATTTCAAGGAAAAGTCTCTAAACGTTTTGGTAAAAAATACGTTTGACTACGTTTTATGTTTCAAAAATCAAAGAAAACATGTTATTTATTATAAGATTACATCAAATTAAACCAAAGATGATTATTATATGTAATTTCGTACACCATTCAAATGAATATTTATGTTAGATAAATATGTAAGATATCAAACATGATGATAATGTTTTTTTATACAATTAAACAAATTTTTCAAAGCAAGATTCTTGTCTCAACTATTTTGTCTAATTAAGATTTGATTCTTCTTTTATTCTGACCCTTTCTGTCTTTAACAAGTTACACGCTAACTGAATTGTTTCTGACAATGGGTACAGTATGAGATGGTTGACAGTTTGTTTTTGTCATTTTTCATCCATCTCTTTACCTTGTACTTAACGGTTTTATAGGAATTATGTGAAAATGAAACAGTTCCTTATACAAAAAAATAATCCGGATATCTATATTCAATTTAACATCATTTCTGTAGTCAGTGAGTTACAAACCTAATAAGTGTTTTGTTTTCCTGTGGACTGTCACGCGATACATTTATTTTACAAGAAGCTATTATCTACACAAGTATATGTAAAAGTAGCCTTACATCTCGTCCAATTTTAACACAGCCGAACTCTTCAGAATTCTTAATTCTCACATATCAAATAGTCTTCGAAAATCTTCGTTGCCCCCTATTCACTTTCAATGTGTTGCTACTATATAATTAATAGGTTTTCATTCCTTTCCACTGCTGCTATTTGAGTAAATTTTGACGCTGTCATTTTATTCTGTTCAATGTGACGTAATTACATAGGGCAACTACTCTAATTTGAACATAATTTCAATGGGCAACTACACCAAATATTTTTTTTTTAAAAACCTACGACATGTGGTATAAGTATTAAATGATATAAAATGTGGAGATGACAAAGGGAAGCGTCGGCTATATTGCGTAAAATAAATTCTCACCGAACGGACATATGGCAATCACGTGTCATGTTTCAAGAAATGAAAGTGTGACATTTCAGTCCGCGGAAAAAAAAATCTTAGTCAAAAATGGACAAGCCTTCGGAATTCTTACCTGTTGTCTTCTTATTTGATTAAAAATGACAGCCTAAAACACAGTTTATTGTGTGTTTCAACAATATAACCCCAATATCCTAGTAGATATTGCTGTGAAATATCATTGAAAGAAATATATATCTTATTTTTCATAAACATGTAGGCACCTTTCATTTAATAGATCTAAACCGTAGTGAAATGTGAGTTTCCTTAAAATTATCCTTTTTTGGGACCACTTTGATTTTGCTCTGTACTCTCTAGTTATTAAAATCAAACACAAGGTACCTTGATACATGCAATATTTAAAGGTCATAAAACAAAGGGCAAAGTTTGCAGCTACAGGAACTGGAGATAGTTCAGGGTTTCATCGGGACGTAACGTCAGCTACTCTTTACTTCAAAATAAAGCAGGGATCTAATCTCACAGAGAATAGCGCGTTATATTAATATATATATATATATATATATATATATATATATATATATATATATATTTGCACCACGGCTACAAAAACGTTACAATAACATGTTAGGCATAATTGTATTAATTTAGTAGCTTTATCTGTTTCTGATTGAATCGGAATATATCCTGAAATAACAATGATTTAAATGAAAACTTATCGTAGAGGTAAATGTTTATCAATTAACATCTCTCTCTCTCTCTCTCTCTCTCTCTCTCTCTCTCTCTCTCTCACTTTACATTTTTATCAAGTTCCACCTTGCTACTTTTCTTCATGTGTTTATTTCCATTCTATAGGGGTTGATTGACTATTCAAATAAAACCTGGTTGATTGGTTAGTACATAGTATTTATTGATTGTTGAAAAAGTGTATATTTAAAACTTGTTTAATTAAATTAAAACAAGTATGCACTTTGCGGAGAAATGTATGGTCAGGTTTGAATATTCTGTTATTCGGAATCGAATCACTCATTGAAACTATTGTCCCAAAGTGTCACTCGACAGTATTAGATAGGTCACATTTGCTTGAACAGAAAATCTTAAATGTGTAACACGCCCACTGGGTTAGGCAGTACATAATATATAATGAATTATATGATAAATTCATCGGTAATTAGTTCATTTTTATTGATGTTTCAACCAGAATTCACATAAGATACATTTCGTCATTGTTTACCGGAAACATTCTCAACAGGTAACACATTTCAAGTGTTTTTGTATTATCTTAATATTTACACATTGACAAAATAGGCCGGTCGATTCATATGCATAGAAATATGTTTACCTTATAAAACATGCTGATTACACCAGATACCTATGCCTTCATTATTCTGATTATTTCTCAAATGACTGTTTGCTAAATCTAGAGTATTTGTTGTATATATCTCCTTGCTAGAATTTGATTATATTGTATTCCGATGATTTTTTCCCAATTTCGATCTTATTTTTTATGTTTGTGACATTGTCAATGATTATAGCATCTAACACCAAAAAATTAAGATATATTCATTTAGTAGAGTTAATGTTTTCAATGACATATTAGTCATATTTCGCATGTGTTTACTATAATTTAGTATATTGATATAGTAGATAATTCATAAAACATTTTTTTAAAAGAAAAGATATCCTCATGAGGCTTATTACGATGTCATTTGAAAAATATACATTTTTTTTTGTTCAGAAATTACAAAAACATAAATAATATGGATATAGTTAGTTTAACCCTATCAGTCGATCATTATTTGGTGATATTGTAAATGTATACTTTACAGTATGTCTCTTTACTAACCGTTCGAGTTTCATAGCGAATCTTAAGAAATGTTTATAACTTATTAATGTTATTTAAACATTACAGATCATTACATCAAAAATATGTTGTTAAACGTAGTAAAATATCCTGCAACTTATGATAGTTTTTCCAATTATTCATTTTCTCTTATGGATGTTTCAGTGTCCCTGGTCATTTTATGTTTTGCTATCATAAAGATATAACGTGCTGTTATATAAGAACTATATAAGAGCAATACGGTTTAAAAATGTTAGTGATAATCCACTTCCCATGTTAAGACAATTTAACTGACACATAATAATGATATTGAACTTTCTGTATATAGCCTAGCGCCTATTTTGAAATTTAAAGAATTCTTTTCTTAAAGATGGACAAATCTTCAAGAGCTATGCAATCAAATTCTACATAAAATTTATAAACTTTTTTAAACTTGCAGAAAAGCGTCAAGAATAAAACAAGATATAGCGAACCACATTATGAAAAAAACCAAAATCATCAATCAGCTAATTCCTGTAGCTAAAAAGAATTCAGGCAAAATAGAACCACAGCAACAAGAAAAGGACATAAACATAATTCTAAAAAGTCTACAGTATACTAAATCTTTATTTGTACACTTATTTTCCACCTCCTGGGAGAACGTTGTCGAAAGGACAATGACAATGACCGTCGACACAGTGTTGGTTCCCGAACAAAGCGCAGTGGTCGGTACAGTCAGAGGCGGTCGTACATGCTGAAATATGTAATATTAATATTGTTTTAGGGTCATCTAATCTAACCAGAGTTTAATGTTATAAAATAAAAAGGCGCAGGATTTTAATCGGTACTTTCATCATAGCTTTGGCAATTGCGAAATCCGTTTAATAACCGGAAAGAAAAGCATGTCAAAAGATAGAATAGAGACAATAGTTTGGGCATAATGTTATTTACGCGTTCGCTTCATTAATTGTCAATCTGAATTTGCACGGATGTCATGCATATCAATTCTAAATTATAAGATCTGATATACTCTATATTTTTTAATGACGGCGAAAAAAATCATTTGCCATATTTTAGCTATTTTTGGAAATCTTAATGTATGTGTTTGTCGAACGTCTAACATCAACAATCACGTCACTGCATTCTACATTAAAATGAACTTGAATAAATACTTCAACGGTCCAATATTTAAACACATAAAAAGAAATTCCCCGTTGCATAGAGAAGTTGTATTGTATTGGTAATACTTTCTTTTTGTTTTATATTATATATACCTTTCCCGGTGTTCATTGTACAAGTACAGGTACCAAGCACGCAGTGTGGGGCGCCATCTGAGCAGGAGGTGGCGGCACACTCGTGGTGGAAGAAGGTACACCTCTCAGAGGCGACTGGAAGATATTCATATACTATTTCTTACATGTATTCTATTTTTTCATATATATAATGATGTTAAGAAAGAAGATTTATTTTATGTTTCACAGATATATCTGAATGTTCCAACCGTTAGCATATTTGGAAAAGAATGTAAACAAAAATGCATGTAAGGTCACAATGAAATAAAATGCCTTATATCACTTGAAATCAATATCGTTAGATCAAAGTGTTTTTTTTTTTAATGAAAACGAATACAATTTCTAACTAACTTAGAATCAACTCTTTTACACTGATCCCACCTCACCCCTAAAATAATAAAGAAAACTAATCTGATTTATCACGAGGCATCAACGCATATATTAAAGTTAATCATTCGATTCTAATCCACACAGAAAAACCCACAAAGAGTGGGTCAAGAGGTCGATTTAGCACAGGAATAATATGATTCCCTACTTTTTCTATGTACATAAACTGACTAACTTTAAAAACTCACATAATATCGTAATAAAAACACATATAGACATAAAGATAAGCTCCGTCTAAACATATCTATTTAATACAACATTTTATTCAATAATTTAAAAAAATCATAACGATGATAAATGATCATGACTTAAGATCACGTAAGACCATGTCATATTATAAAATTGAAACGACATCGTGACATAGTGTTACTGAAAATAACATTCGCAATTTATGAACGTAGTAAAACTAAGTTATAGTTCTTGTCTGATTTTTCAAACACATCCCGATTAAAATCGCAAACACAATTTCACCAACCTTTCTTCAAGTATTGTCTATTCACAATTTCAAACTAAGCTCCTTCTGCTTGTCTGTCCGATTCGTTCCGAAAACAAATTTGAATAGTTTGTCTTTAAAATGTCGGAAAAAAACCACTTTGTGTTATTCCGCCGAGCCTTATTCGTTGTTTTCAATCGTACAAGTGATTTTCTTTGCTGTTTCACTAAATTATAATGAAACGTTTGCCTTGTCATATGTAGTGTTACATATATATCCTTATGTTAATCAAATACTTGCAACATTGTTGAAGTTTTTTTTACATCATGTTAATCGAAGGGGCTTTCAAGGTTCAAAACAGTATGAATTATATTTTTGCAAATTACTTGAATCTCTTCACAAGCAAACTTAGATACTGTGGAATCATTTCATTTTGTAGGTGCCAATTTTCGTGGATTGTAGGTTTTTCGCTTCTTCGTGGGGATGCTATTTCGTTGATGCGTCTGTTTTCAGTCTCAGTAGGAAAACTAAATCTTTTATAATTAGTTTTCGTCGAGGATGTAAATTTATGGGTTAGGGCTAACCACGAATACCACGAAAATTGAGCCACCACGAATTCTAATGATTTCACTGTATACAATATACAAAAACGGTTTGTACATTTTCCCTCATTTTTGCCTCACAAATATCGAATTATAAAGATACCTGTATTTATAGCTTTTTTATCATGCAACTGAAAAGCCACGTGATCATTTAAAATAAGGGGTTTTCCATGACATGCATATATGTCCCATTACTAACTACGATATAAGTGAGTAAGAGTAGCATATTCAGAAGGTTTAAACATCTTAAAAAAATAAATTTTAAATTTCTTTTCTCTTTTGGGCATTTTTACATTTTCTGTCACAATTCTGTTTTTCCTCTTTGTAAACATACAAGTTCAATGTGATCTCTGAAATTTATAATCACTGCAGGACTAATGGAAGGGTGATTCTTTGATTTTTCTAATTTGATTGCTAACTTTTGATTGATTTAGTGTTTCTTAAGCAGATTGGTAGATACGATCCTCAAGATTACTCTATAGAAAAAATATTTGTGGCTGAAATCTGAAAATATTATTTTGTCAACAATACTAAGGTCATCATGTATCCATCTTGCGAATTGAAAGTTTGTTTGCCATGTCCGATTGTTTCAGATATCTTGTACTTGAAACAGTATAATGTGCCAAATTCCCATCAACATAAACTGAAACCTTATTTTAAAGTTAAATAAAAAAAAATACTATGTAAATCGCCATGAATATAATAATGTATATTGGTAGAAGAACAAAAAATGAATTGTTATGACAACTTGTTCATAGAGATTTTAAGCCATTTATTTTACCCCTGGCCTCTTAAAATCGATTTGTGTGTTTTTATATCCAAAATTGATTGTTAAAAAATATTCTCGATAATAACCCCTTACCTGCTACTACAAGAAGAGCAACGCAGAATATTATAGCCTTCATTGTAAAGAACTTGCAAAGATAAGATACGAGTCGACTGATCTAATGTTATATAGTAGAAGATACGCAAAAGTAAGCGCATGCGTATGAAAATAATTTTGTCACATTCGTAATGTA
Organism: Magallana nippona; assembly: GCA_033439105.1. Taxonomy (NCBI): domain Eukaryota; kingdom Metazoa; phylum Mollusca; class Bivalvia; order Ostreida; family Ostreidae; genus Magallana; species Magallana nippona. Next base: position 41,619,036 of record CM065917.1, on the reverse strand, counting down.
ATAATGTAAACAAAATATCAACTTCTTTTTACAGTAAAATGATGGAACGTTTGTAAGATTAATACAATAAAAGATAAGGAGCAAAGGTTAGACTTTTTTATTTTTCATAATATTCTTGAGTCTGGACAATAATGTTTAAACTTTGGTTTAATTACAAACACGGAAGTCTAGATTTTCCAAAACTGCAGAAAAATAATATCTCTTTTAAGGGGGGGGGGGGTGGGGGGGGGAGCGCTGAAAATATTTTTTACAAGTACAAAACTACTTACTATTGATACAGAAAAACAAGAAATATATTACAGCTAAAGTTCTTAGTCCTGAAAATACGGTAGTCCATGCCTCTAAAAATTGAGAATAAATACATTCAGTCTCAGTTTATTTTTTTCTTGCACAGAACACCATTAATATTGAATTGTTTCATTATAATTTCTTCGGATAAATTTTTTTATCAGTAATGTCACTAGATTTCATAGAAATAAGCAGAAAAATAATTTTTTGAACACTTTAAATGTCATTTATAAGCGTTGTAAAAAAAATCCAGAGTAAAGGTCATTTGAGTTTTTAAGATATACGATCTTGTTTTTCCTTGTAATCTCTTATATGTTTGTAATTTTAGAACATTTGAAACACAATGATTAATGATCCTATACTTCTGAAGTAGGGACTGTTATTGGGTTATTACCCAAGTGCACGGAACGGGTGTTTTTATTTTCAATGCTCCGTACATGATGAAATATTCTAGAAATATTTCAGTGCATCAGACCAATTCCAAAAGTTATCATTCATTCATATTGAGGGTTTCTAAATACAGTTAATGCGTCACCCCCCCCCCCTTAAAACGTATCAACCATCTGTCTAAAAAGCATGAATTCAATTTAGTTAAAGCAAATTACGTCTAAGATGTGTATCTTTTAAAGCTTCACATGCGTTTTGTAACTGCAGCTTGTACTTAATTCCCATAAACCATTAACACCAGCCTTGGATATACCTTATTATAGAAGAAGTTAACTTTGTTTTGGTGATTTTTCATTAAGGCTATTTTTTATTGTTTTATATATGTATATCTTCTTCTTCGACGGGTCATCTTAATTTATCATTTTTATATATATTTCAAAAATTAAAAAAAAAAAAAATATATATATATATATATATATATATATATATATATATATATATATATATATATATATATATACATAAATTGGTCCACTTTGATACTCTTTAAAAATTGCATCATCTATTTTCGTAGAATAAGCTGCTTCTACACATTTCAAATGCGATAGTGAGTAAAAGGATGTTGTTGGCTTAAGATGGCTTTAACTTTGACAATGACAAAAATTTGAAAATTACATAAAATTTCTCAAATGCTAGATTAAATACAAATGTAAAGTCAAATGAACAGAAATCATAACAGTGTATGTGTTTGAACTATTTTGAAAAGACGAGAGATGTCAGATTGTTTAAATTCTTTTTTTCTCAAAACGAGGTTGTTAAGTGTTTTTGTGTGAAATATGAGGTGATTTTTTTTTAAATTCAGTAACTCAATATTAATTTCAGCGTTCTTTTCTAAGAATGATGAATAAAACACAAGTACAATTAATATAATAGTCCAAAATTATGCTTTGATACATGTTTTTCGAAAATTAATTTTTAGCATACCATTTTTAAAATGATATTTTCGATAATATCCCATATACATGTACGTAGTCCTTTTTAAGCATCTTTGCCATGTCTTGCTGATCGAATTACTCGTACATAAATATGTTTTCTACTTTTGTTCCTTCGTTTATAGCATGAAAGACGCCCATACGAAGTGGTGTTTTGTAAACCAAGAAGCTTTGGAACTGGATTGATCAATGTTGTGTAATAAACAGATTGAAAATCTTTCTTCGACTCTCTGTGGGTATTCATTTACCACTAAAGACGTGGTCATTAATCTCCAGGCACTGGCTTTGCACTTGTTACATATATCTTTTACATTAGCCAGAAACTTCTGTTATTTGGGGACATTTTATGTTCAAAATAAATATATATTTAATCAATATTTATTTTACTTTGCCAACAAAATAAAATAAAATAAAACGTCTATTTATTCAGCTGTGATCAATGAAAAAATATATAAAATATATAACCTGTAAGTAATTAGCCGAATAAGAACTCTGCCGTGCACATCGATACGACACACCTGATGTATAAATTGTATATGCTGTGTTACTTTTACAAATGTTTTCGTTTTTTATGGACAGCTACCCTAAACTATCACAATAATAGCAGCATAACTATGAGTGATGTCCCTTTACTTGCCTAAGATTTTTTGGGTAAAAAAATATAACAAAGTCTTCATTTAACGAGGCCGAGTACAGTTCGAGTACGCACGCTTTTGCGCAGCGTTTCATTTGCATTGTGACCTCATCTTTTTGCTTGGTTGACGCCATAGCAAAATTTGTCGAAAATAGCTCGTTTGAGGCGTAAATTGATATGATATTGTAGAATAAACATAAAAGTTTTGAAGTATAAGCTATATTTTGCCTCGGGTCGAAAACATGAAGAGTGTTTAGCAAGCCTAGCCCTCTGTCAAGTTTTCTAACTCCGCATAAATATAGCTTTAAACATGTATTGCAAGACAGTACACACGTATTTTATATTTATAACCCTCGACATGCGATGGTATCTATATTTTTATTACTTAAATATGTCTGAATGTTTTAATAATACTATAAAGATCACCGTTTCCGCCTTTGTTAAAAAAAAAATAGCCATTATCTGACAAATCTGGGAAATTTGGCGTACAAAATAAAAATAATTACAGCCCTGGAAAAATACCAGGAGGTGAAAGTTTTTTGTTTTTTTTTATTTGATCATGTGATGCCTTTTATCAATAACTTTAATATGTGAAACAGAAGAAAAAAATCCCTAGGGCAGAACTTTAAAAAAAATGTAAAAAGTGTGCAAAATTGAAACTTTTCAAGCAAAATCCTATAGAGTCCTAATATATTAGAAATTAACAAACTTTGAAATGACCCCCTAAACAAACGATGTGGTAAATGTCTGATTAAAAATAAAGATCTTAAAATAACAATTATATCAATGCACATGCATGTAAAAATGTTCATTAAAATATCTAGGGCATAAAAAATTGACCCGACCTCGTTAATTAAGTGAGTTAAGGTACCTAGTGCACTTTGTAAGTAAGAATCGAAGCAAAAAGAATAAGGTAAGTAAATTGACGACATCTGTGTAGAAGTGAAAGCAATTGCTATCCAATATTTGAACATTAAAACAAGGCAATTTTTATGCGCCTTAAATAATTGCACGGTTTTGCATAAAGCTTGAACGGTATTGTAGTGCTGTTCTTAATCAAATATAAAAAAAAATCTTTATTTGAAGATTTATTTTCCTCCTGTGAAAGGACAGTGATAATGGCCGTCGATACAGTATTGATGACCAATCAGAAGGCAGTGATCGGTACAGCTAGCGTCTGTCGTGCAGGCTAAAATATATGATTAGTGGTATAATAAGATCATTCAACGAGGGTTTAATGGTACCAATAACAAATTGTAGTTGAAGTTTGGTCGGTGCCAGTGTCATAGCTATGATAACTGTTAATCTATTTTATCAAGAGAAAATATTAAGGCATGTCAAAAATAGTACGATCACATTATTACCACTGTGTCGATTTAATTGCCTCTTTTATTCGTACGAAACACATGCAATTAATTCTCAATTACGAGTTGTATTATTCCTAATTTTTTTTCAATAAAAGCAAACACAGACCAGTTGCCTTTTTATGTCCATGTTCCTTTGCAAATCTCTATGTATTTGTTTGTCAGATGTAATGGTCACCAAAATCAGTTACTTATGTTACTGGTTTTCTACATGCACTGTATATAATTGAAATGACACATAAATAGATACGTTGACGCTCTGATGATTTGAATCTGAAATAAAAGTTCTCAATTTTGTACAAAAGTTGGGTTTTATTGTTATTTTTCTTTGTTTAACAGCTATAATACCTTTTCCAGTGTTCATTGTGCAAGTACAGGTTCCGAGCACGCAATGTGGGGCGCCTTCGGAGCATGTGGTGGCGGCACACTCGTGGTGAAAGAATGTGCACCGCTCAGCAGCGAGATACATATATTATTCATTATATTATTTATATATTAATGTTCAAAAGATATAATACCAGATATATCACATCTTTAAAGAAATGCATCAAAAAGAATGCACCTAGAGTCACAATGCAATTAATTGTCTGATATCATTTGATATCAATAGTATTATCATCAAGGTTAAAAAATACATGTTCTTTTAAATCTAGAGTCAGTTTCAACTTTTACAATTACAAAATAAAAAAAACCCAAAAACAACCGTTCAGGTGATTTGCTTTATGTAAAGTACCAATGTATTGATTAGAGAAAAGTACGCGAGTTCTAAACAACGCAAACAACTAACATTAAGATAAAAAAAACTTAAACGAAAAGATAAAGACTAAGAAGCACTGCGACCCTTAAATTGTTACAAACAAAGCATCATAAATTATGTTTCATTAGTGTGATTTATTCATTGAATAAAAGTGATATTCTTTCACACTGCTGTGAAAGTATGTAAATGGTATTCTTTCACTGTCGCAGTAAGAGATAATGTCAACCTTGAATGGTAACAAGCATATGTTCGTCAAAACAAATAAACAGCACAAGTAATGACCCTTCCTCCCAAAAATTTTGATGAATATTGCTTCTAAACCGTGATAGTGAACAAACAATCGTTAATTTAATTTAATAAACGGCTTCAACATGTAAAATTCATTTATGACTTTTTTTTTTTTTTTACAAATAAGACTTAGAGAGTAATATCCCTGAATATTCATTGGCGGTATATTTATCTATTTTCACAAAAAAAGAAAACTATTTTATCTTCAAAATTATACTAACAAAATTATTTATTGATTATATGTTAAAGTATAATTATACAACATATCAAATTATTTTGTACATTTTGCAAGTGTAAGGACACATTTATTTATCTATTGTTTCGTGTTATTGCAAAACCACGTGTCCACTCAAATTATATCAGTCTTGTATAATTAACTGCTTTTTAATTTTATCAACATTGGGTAGATTTTATCAAAGAAAATTCTCAGATTTCTTACAAAGACTTAATGGGAAAACACCATATAAAGATAGCAATGGCACGCTGCAGCTTTATTATATTACGTGTACAATTACAAGATTGTATAGCACAAAGTAATATTGTAACAAAAAGTTGAAATCTAAGTTTTATCAAATTAAAAAAAAACTGTCACTATACTTGTCGTTAAAAAGCCTCTCGAAGAACTAACGTGTTCGTGTGAGAACTTCCATTTCGTTCCTCCAACGAACAAATTGATATGTCTAGTTGAATCCAAAGCTCTATCAGACATGCATGTGAGAGCAAATTGATCAGACTGCAATTACTACAATTCAGTAACAAAGATACCCCTTATTTCAAGGTGAACTAAAAAAAAATAAAACATGCAAATACCCTTGAATATACTAAACTATATTTATTTGGTAGAAATAATAATTTAATTGATATACGAACGTATTTTTAAGGAACTATATTCCGGTGGTTTTATGCCATTTTGACGTTTGATCAATCACCTCTGAAACAAAATGTTTGAACTTTTCACTCCTAGAATAGTAAGGACATGTACATGCACAGGTATACCGTGATACACTTACCTGCAGCTATAAGAAAAGCAAGGCACAGGATCATGACCTTCATTGTAAAGGATTTGCCAAGATAAGAATTAAGTTGAATAGTCCTACGTTATATAGTGTGCAATATGTGGTACAGTACGCGCATGCGTTTTAAAATAGTTTAGTCACCCTAGTGTTGTTCTATTGTGATTATATCCATTAAATCCATTATAATTAGTTGTAAAATTGTGGAACATTTAAGAAGAATATCAAAACATTGCATAAAATAAGTAAGACGTTTATTGTTTTTGAGTTTTGTGAGTTTCGATAATAATGCTAAATAATGCTATAACTGTTGTTTTGTTACAATACTAGATATTTTTTTTTTAAATGCAGCAAAATAAAAACATTAATTTAATGAGGACTTTTCGATAATTTCAAATAAAGAAAAAAAAATAAGATTTCAGCTTTCAGACTACTGTACAAATATTTTTTACTCATGACTGAGGATTAAACGCATATAAAGTAATCCGGAACAACTTCCGACAGAGAGTTCTTATTACTCTAGCTACAAACTTTGGATATTTTGTGATTTCTTATAGATAGGATTTTTCTCTGTTATTGATTTTTTTATGAGTATTGATAATTTGATTTCAAAGGATTGCAATTAAACTACCCTTTAGCCACGAATGCTATTAAAGCAATAAATAAGGGTGCATTTATAACAGAAAGCAAGTCAGACATATGTATCCAAGGTAATTGGAGAGGGGGTTCAAAATATTATAAAAGATGGGGGATCTCAATATTTTGCAGCAGTAATATTTTGAATTCCCTCTCCAATGGAACTAAAAAAAATAAGAGGGTAGTCAACATTTTGCGGCGATAACTTTTATACCCCATCTCCAATAATGAAAGAACAATCAAAGGTAAGTTCAATATATTGCTACTATAACAGTTTAAACCTCTTCTCTACCTACAACAGAAGATTGGGGAAAGAGTTGTCAATTTTTAATCACGGCCATTATATTGTGAACCCGCAGATCCAACTGAAAAAATAACATATGGGTGGGGTTCAATATGTCGTAGCCTGATATTTTTTAAGGGGCAGGGTCACGACTTTGGTTAAATCTATTTTTCCGTGTTTATTATCTACAATGCTTTCGGAATGCATTTCTAATTATCAAATGAAATCTGAGAGTCAGTCGTAGAGTTAAAAGCAGGATACAGGACAAACAATTCTTTGTCATGTTAAGAAGGCTCGTGCCATGTTTTGCTTACATAGGTTCAATATACCAGTAAAAAGTAAAAAAAAACTTTTTCAGACTGACTTGTTTATCTCCTTATTTATTTTAAGCAGTTAAATAAACAGTTCCTAACGTTTGACACATTTATCATAGGTCTAAAACTGGAATTTTCACTTCAATATTTAAAATGTAAACAAAAGCTTTGTTTACATAGCAAAGTATTGTAAGCTATATAACCCGCTTATAACTCAACGAATGACACTCAAATTTCGGTTGCCTATTAAAAACGCCTTACTGAAACATTGTAAACATTAATATCGAAATTTCTTTTTTGACAAAAATCGTGACCATGCCCTTTTAACCCCCTCTCCCAAGGCAAAACACAATAGGGACCGGGTGTCAATATTTCCTAACCATACAATTTTTAACCCCGCATTAAATATATAGAATAAGGAGTTCAATATTTTCAATATATTATATTAATTTGAAATAAAGTATAAGAGATGCATACAAAAAGGTACATGTATAAGTATATGTGTACGTTTAAAAAATATAATCCCCCAAAATGTATATCCTTTCATGCCTTTTTCCCCCTCTCATTTAAAGGCACCAAGAAATATTATATAAAACAAAATGATAGAAAAATGTTAATACTAAAATTATAGTCCGATTTTCATGGGTTTGTTTTTGTTCGTATGGTAAATAGTTACTTAGTTTTCCCACACTTTTTCTATAATCTTAATATTCTTTGGCGTGTCTGAGAAGAACTTTGAGCTATAAACGGATGTTAACGTTGTTGTGTGTCTAGAAATAAAATTAAAGTCATCCAAGCCAAGTGTTACCATGCATGGTGTGTTAGTAATCGAAATATTAATGGTTACGTTTAAATATTAAAGTTAATTCTTATCCAAGCATTTTTCGAACAAATATATTATTGCTTTGTCTACGCCAGTACTTGTTCTATATTTAGATTTGAGAGTATATGCTTCTGCTGTAGAAGGACCGCTTTCGTTATCAATGACAGCAAACCAGTAGTATCCCAATTGTTCTTAGTGTCGGGGGACCACCTTGTTGAACTCTGTCTAAGGAACATATACGACTACAAAAACTATATCAATTTTTCGTACCATATGCAACTTAAATATATCTATAGTATTCACAAGCATGCTTCATCGAAACAATAATTCTAGATAATTGTGTATTGAATTTTTTTCCATTATTTTCAAGTACTATATTTTGTCAGCGTTGATAAATTGCTATGATTTGAGATAAGGTCCAAACACTGTTTTGCATTCGTTTAGCAAGAGTAGCTGCATAAGAGAGTTGATTAAAATCAAATATCAAAAATGAAGGTTAAAAATGTATATAGTCTTAGATGTTTTCTTGACTCGAACAGTATGCACTATTATACCTATATATGAATATTTTCTATAGAAAATAACAACGAATAAATATGCTGTTCTCTCTAACCGTGATACAGTTAACGTAATATCTGCCCATGGGCAGATATTACGTTAACTGTATCACGGTTATCGAAACTATTCCTTTTAACTTTTTTTACACTCGGATTACCTCTGGTGTAATACAAGTCGCTACGCTTAATTCAAAGTCCGGTAACTCTTATTTGTTACCATTACTGACAAAATAAATTTTTCTTCGATATAATAAAATATATATTTACTGACTATTCTCTTCGTGAAGTAGTTGCTGTTTCGAAGTATTGTGTCACCATCCAACAGTACAGAACAGCGTTTTTAACTTGACTGCTCCCTATATCATGAGATACTCTTGAATCACTTCAGTATATAAAGCCTATTCCAACTTTTATCAAATATTCGTTACGAGTGTTCCTAAATACAAACAATCCCGTGTAAAATGTATACTTCATTCTTTGTATGAGCATAAAATGTAATCAGTCATTTTCTCAGCAGCATGAATTCAAATAAATTACAACAAATGACCTCAGTGATGTGTTTTCTCTTTGGACTTTTGAATTTGAACACTGTTCTTATCACCACATGTCATTCTTAAAGGTTCATCTTTTTTAAACTCTTGACTTTTATTTTATTTCCTGTACACAATTTACAGTTATCATTGACATACATGTACTTTACTATAAAAGAACATTTATGTCTGTGATTTATAACTATATTTTTTTCTTCGGATTCTGTCTGTTTAATTTATTATTATTACCATTTCCCATCATAAATATAAACTGGTGTGCTATGGTAATCTTAAAGAATTGCACAAATTAAAAACTAGTTCTATATAATAAATCATCTTTAACTAGTTCAAATGTGATTATAAATCAAAGGCGCTTTAACTTGCTGGTTTAAAGTCGCTTTTAAGACAGATTTGTATTAAAAATGACATGTGATGATAAGGAACAGTGTTCAAATTCAAAAGTTAAAATGGCATGGTTAGATTCTTCGAATGCTAGGGCTAATATATTGAACAATGCAAATACCAAGAAATTCCGTATAATATTTTGAAACCTTTTAAAGAGACAAGCGAAGTCATATTTCTTAAGCCTTTTTCGAGCTTGGTTTGCAGTTTTCTTTGTAAAATGATGGGCTTTTTGGTTTTTTTAAATTCAAAAAGAAACTTTATTTAGAATTGATAGTAGTGAAGCACAAGAGCACTGTATAGAATTGTCATGGATTATGCTTTTGTATTTCGAACATTTCAATTCAATATATTATAATTAAGAAATAATATGTTCGATAGCATTCCTTATACATGTACCTAGTCCCTTTTAAACCATATTGTGTCTGGTTGTATCCATGATTGAATCTCTTTATGCGTCATTTATCTTTTTTTCATGTTTTGTTTGTTCGTAATATGGCACCTTTAATAGGGGTTGTATCGTCAGTTTAGAAGCTTTGGAAGAGAACTGATCGAGGCTGTATCATAAACAGACTGAAAATCGCTCTTCGTTTCTCTGGGGATATGCATCTAGGACGAAAGACCCATTGATTCTTCTACATGCACTGGTATTGCACTATTTGAATATTATTTAAAATTAGCCAGAACATATAATTGCATTTGGCGCACAGGAATTTGATAAGAATTGGTTCTACTCAACAAAGCAATGATGGAAAGATAAATATGCATTCGAAAATTGATTCTTGGAACTAAAATTTCAAAGTAGACCTAATACTGAAAAACTTCCTGCAGCGAAACAAATTTCTGTTTTTAATTTTTAATTTGTTTTGTTATTAAAAGATCTATTTTCCTACTCCTGGGAGAACGTTGTCAAATGGGCAATGGCAGAAACCATCTACGCAATGCTGATCTCCGAACAGGGCGCAGTGTTCAGTGCAGTCAGAGGCGGCTGTGCAGGCTGAAAAAAGTAAATGTTAACACAATTTATCATATAAACTTCCAAAGTAAAATCCACCTAATGTTGAGAAAGTTTTGTTTTTCAATAATTTTTTTTTTGCTAAATTTCATAGTTATTGTAAAATATTCTTATTTGAAAATATGCTAAATAAAATGACAAATACATTTCTAAAACAAACTGCACAAAAAATTCTTTTCTTAGGGAGACATTTGATGTCAAATTTACGTGGCGAAAAAACCCAGTAATTTTCAAATCTATCAATGCAAATTAATAAAAGAAAATACTGTAGATTCTTTATCAAACGCAAAAAATTAATATACGAAGCACATCGGATTTTGAAATCTCGCTTTTATTTTTCGGAGAGATCTACACTAGATGAAACTATGATAAAAATTTGGCTAATATTTTATATTCTGACGATTTGGTGCAAAACAGTTGATTCACAGAATTACATACTCGCGTAAAATGATAAATATTCAGTTTATTATCTATATAAGACCCTCAGAATAAATACCTTTTCCTGTGTTTGCTGTACATCTGCAGGTTCCGAGCACGCAGTGTGGGGCGCCGTCTGTACATGTTGTACCGGAACACTCGTGGTGGAAGAAGGTACACCGCTCAGCGGCGACTGGAAGAAATATGAAGACTTTCCTTAAGTTCGTCAGCCATTTATTTAGAATGTTTTTGTTAGTGTTGAACTTGTCAAAGAGATTTTTTAACCATATTTAAACGGCATATTATATCGCAAACTTTGTTTCAAATAATCAGTATATATATATAGTGTAGATCTATATATATATATATATATATATATATATATATATATATATATATATATATATAGGCCCTTGTACTAGTTGTAGATGGCTCTCATGTCAAAAGGTTATATCACTTTGATCGAACAAAGTTTGACTCAAAGACTTTTAAAAGGAATGTATTTCTTAATTAAAAGCATATTACAAGATTCATTTTTTATGATGATTTGATCATAATTAGTCTTTTATTTGCATTGTAGTTGTGCTTATATAATAAGAAGTTGAGAATAAACAACAATACATAATTTGTGCCAAATTACTGTAAACGTATTATAATTGACGTGTACGATATTTGGCGGAAATTAGTTTTTGAACAAGTTGGCGTGGATTTGAACTAGCGTATTCCTGAATGTGACTATTCTTATGCATATATGCATGGCATTTAGCGATTTAGCGATGTAATTGATTTAGCGGAAGCTGCATTCCACCAAAAGCGCTAAATAGAATACACACCCAAATGTAGTACGTTTACAGTAGTACTGTGTTAGCCTTATTTCACTTCTTATCGAAGAGAAATTTAATGACTTAAAATTTCACTATTTACTTAGGTTTTTTTATGAAAGATATCGGGTAGATATACATTCATATAATAATATATTAATATCTCAAAATCTTAACATTATTATTAAGAGAGACGCAAATTGATTCCAATATCTTTAAACTTCAATAAATTAATGCAATATCTAAACTGCTTATCCTCATAACAGAAATTTCATATTGTAAGGTTTGTATAAGCTGATTCAGATAATATTTACAATTCATCACATGTTATTTTATTATGTTTACTCCCGGCCAGTTTTATTTAACAGAATACCATAAGGACGAATAAGTCCAAAGTACATTCTTAAGTTACATTTCCAGAGATGAAGAATATTTGATTTATAAAATCAATGTATTTCATACCCCTGATGTAATCTGCTTAATTCTTTAATAGCCTTCTTTGAACTAATTTTTTAATGTTTTCAATTTCCTCATTTTATATTGCTGTTGTTTTATGTTTAAGTATGTTATTGCCTTCTTTGATCTGATTTTTTCAATTTCCTCAATTTTTGTATAATTCTGTATAACGCTACTTACCCGCGGCGATAAGGAGAGCAACGCACAGTACTGTAGCCTTCATCGTTATGATCGTGCAAGATAAGGACTATACTGGCCGCTCTACCTTATATATGGTATGATATTGACTAACCACGCCTATTCGTAAACAAATTTCACCGATATCTTCATATATTTGTGTATTTTACTTTACTTTCATTGCCTTAGTCTAATTGTTTTCATAAACATTTGTGTTCCTACAAGATTACAAGATATGAATTTACGAAGGATATATAGTAAGCAAAAAGTTGTACATACTTTTAAGTGATCATGGTATTTGTTCTACCTTTTTTCGCTGGTCTTTTACCATGATGCTCAACACACAAATCTCTGAATATTTCAGCAAAGTAGCAGCAGCTTATATAACAATGCTCTATGAACAGTGTCGTTGGTTGCTCGAAACTTAACTAATTGATGCTCAAGTTTAGAAGTAGTAACTTTATTTTTCATGGAAATCAAAGACATTTAGAAATTATCGCATATCATTTTACAATGTATTACCAATTCTTCGGTATTTTAAAAATGGAATTAGGTTTGGGTCTATACTAAACATATATGACTTCTGAATAATGAATTGATATGGATAGCATTTCACAACAAAGAACACCTCCTTGAATACCTTTGTGTGCAGAGAGCGTTTAACTTGTATTCACTTCTCTGAAATCAGACTGTCAATCAGTGATAAGTCTGGTATTTACACAATTTAATATTGCAACCACGATTTTGCAAATTCACATTGCTATACAAATGAAAGAAAAAAAAAATAAAACACCGTATCGAAAAATGTACTAATTTTTCTGTAAAAACAGTGTTTGCCTTTAATTTTGTAAACATTGACAGTTAAAAAAGAATTGATATGAATGTGTAGTTGAGTATATGTAACGATTTGTTTCTTGTCAAGAATCTAGTGGTCAACCATGACGATACATGTAGGTCTTAAATAATATTCATTAGAATTACTGTATCAGCATGTTTTGTGAAGTCTTGTAGATAGTGTATAAGGGGTCAGGGTTGTGACAGTTAAAGCCCATATCGTGTAAACTCGGCATGTATGAATCACAACTAAGGAATATAGTTCGATTATTTTGAATAAATATCAAAAGAGACAATTATTTTCCACGGACGTAATCTTTGTATCCATTTGGGCAGCAATGCATCCATTCGAACTTTTGATGGCGTAGAAAATCCATTTTCTGCTGGTGATTTAGCAAGTTGATAATATTAATTCAGTGATGTTGTATCTCCAACAAAATATTTTCGGATTAATGTGGAAATAACAAAACTGCTCCTCAACAGATAATGCACAGCAAATAAGCTCAATTATTTGTATGTAATATTTAATGATGTTTCTATTGCAGAATTAGTTTTGACAAAGTATAAGCATATCCAAACATATAAAACGGTATCTTCAGAGACATGTATGAAACGTACATATATATCTAACAATGACCAATCTAGAAACATTAATCAGTTCTGATCGTGCTCCTAAAGTAGATGACCCACTGCAGTTCACTGATAAACGGCTGTTAACATACGAATTATTTCAACGTTATCTTTGTTCTGGTTTATGTCTTGTTTACGATTGGTCATTATGTTATAACAATGATATTGATGCATTTTTAACCAAATGATATATTTTTAGAACTTTTACGAGTCAATATCATTGAATTATTCAAATGTATTGTTGAATACTTCAGATCCCTTTTAATCAAGAAGAAAACAAATATTAATGAGTTTTATCATGAGTAAACAAATTGTTAATCTAAAGGATGAATTATGGCAACAGTTGAGTATGCTCTTAGTTTAGATATACCCTCTGACATGTTCCTTTCTTTTCAATATATCCCGGGGAGTTCTTAGGAGCAAACGATACTTGGAACTTCACATGCAAAGAATTGTAAGGAATAAATATGATAAGTGTCTTTATATCGAAATCAAGCTTAAACACACAGAACACTTACATGTACATGTGCGTGTAACGTTATTTCTATTTCACAATATTCACTGAATTGTTTAATACATGCTACATAAAATAGTTTAGTAAAGTAATGATCGATATATAAATGTATATCTAAAAGGGTTACTTTTATTAAATCAACGGAAACAGAAGAATATACGGAGTGTTATTGGCGGTGGTTATTAGAAACCGCTTATAATTTCTACACCCAAGGGTTAAACAATGGCGAAAGACATCTTCAACAAATCCTTTAATACTAATGCAGTTATCAATTGTTTTTGACTGTGTTCATTCCAACAGGGTTTCTTATTCTCATCGACCCTAAACGCCTGAGAGGTTACATATTATAATCTAGCCATTAGATATTTATCTTGAAACTTCCAGTGGTTTTTATGGCTAAAGAAATCGATACATACAGTGTCCAACAAAACCATGGAAAAATGTTAAACAAAAAATATTTAAAAAAAACCTGTTCGCTGTCACTGCTTAATTACTTCGTATGGTAGTCAGGATACACATTAAAATAGTAACATTAAATTATACTTTCAATTTAACTTAAAGCCGTCAAACAATCTATTATTCAATTACCTTGAATTTCTGGTGAAATAGAATTAGCACAAACCATTTTAGATAATGAATACGATATTAATCAAATTCGTAAAGAAGAAATTATGAAATACTTATTAAAAAATTAACGAATATTTAAAATTTACTGAGACAAGAACAGGTCGAATCTATACTGTACTTCGTTTTGCGTTATATATCATCTATATCTAACTATATCATATCGTTTTATTCAATCCTGAAAAAAACAATCGATACATCATTTCTAAATTGTCGATATTATATCATTTTTGCAACTTTTTCTCTCTTTTTTTTTATTAAGTGTGCCAATCTGTCAAGTAATTTATAGGTATAGTATCAATGTCTCCCTATATACAAGTGCATGTGTGTGTGTTGCAAAATGGACACCATGATGCAATTGAATTTTTTTCATTGAAAGATAACTGATAGTATCAAATGTGTTTGAACCATACAATTCCTTAATGCCTTTGTTTGTGCACATAAAGTACGAACCGAATTGTTAATCTTTACCTTATACTAGACTGAAGGTAAGTGTGATAACACTTTAGATTAAACGGTACACGTAACTACTGAAAGTAAAAAATCATGACATGTTTTGAAAATCTTTTATTAAAGATATATTTCAAGATATAGTAAGGATGGATATGTGTAGATTTGAAATTTAGAAACATTAATATACTTGGGTCACTCAGGGGTGCATAGGAAATAGGGATGACATAAAAGATTACCAACACACATTTTAAATAATCTTGTCATCATCAAATAAAAATAATTGTCAGATACGGAAGACGTTACTACAAAATTAATACAATACAGTGTGACCAGGGGACTTTCACGCTACTTGTAAGCTATGCTAATATACTATCTCCATTATTCCCACGGGAGAAGAGCTTAGATACTGGGCAAGTTTTTGGAACCACTCTGTTTTGAACCCTCACTAGCTTGTCCTATTTGTAAATGCAACCAACTTTTTTTTAATATGTCGGGATATCGTCTGACTATCTCGAAAGCTTTAGGTTATATAAAACGGAAATGAAAAATAAACTACTTTTGCGGATGGTATTCAGAAACAAATACTATTCTCTCGTGTTCATTTTATCATGGGTCTTTCAAGTGGAAAAGTATTTTTTTTCATACGCTCTATTTCTTTTGACACTGTTAGATAAATTCAGCAACTATATTTTTTACAAATCCAGTTGGAACGGAAGCATTGATACGTGTACTTCTACCTGTACGTGTGTAGCTACAAGTTTGCTTATAGTACATGTACCATAATCTGAGTGCCGTTTAATAAACTGCACGTGTACGTGTATGAACCAGCCCTGTAGGATAAACAAACCAGATGAATAGTCGTTATCAATCCATCGTCTTCTTCATTTAAAAACACTGTCTGTCAAACAGTAAATCTATATGTTGATTTTTTTTTTTTGAAAATACAAGTTTTTACCTCTTTGTCTTTTTGTTTTTGTTTCTACGTGCATCAAACAACTTGTAGAATTCCAGTATGCAGAAAATGTGACGTATTGCTCATGGAATTAGGGGATTCCCCTATTTACACGTATTCATATAAATACACGCTCAAATGCTGAATCTCTCTGAAAAGGTTTTTTTTTGTTTTTCCTTTTTTATTTTTTAATTGTTGATATATTTTAATTGCTTTTTTTTTCGATTGATAGCCAACCAAAATGAAAAAGTAATTTGTCAAATTTCCCTTTTTTATTATGTTATCCAAGCTGTCGGGTGTTCTTATCATAATAATACACAAAGTGAAAACATGTGAAATGCGACAAACACCATTAATTGGTCTTAAAATGGGTTTAAAACTGTCTCACAAATAGCAAGATATATAACTTAACACCCAATGTGAATAAAGCATTGCATCCACGATTATAATATGATAAGTAATGTTGAGTATTCTATATCACTTTGTATTCGACAGCCTGCATACAGTGTGTGTAATCCATCAGAAAAACATTAAGAACAAAACATTGTAAACATGGAAGTCAGTATAAAAAAACAAATCAGCTCGTCACGGATCGATGTTTATTTTTTGAGCTTGCAGAAAGTTTATATTATCCTGTCACCTGACTACCGACTAATATGTGATGGAATGGCAGACCTGTGCCATGATTGAAACCTTAGGGTGGCATGGGGCACCTCCATATTGTGACGCGCTACCTATCGAAATAAACAATATATTTCAGTTTAATCGTATATGCTCTTTTTTAAAAGTATGTTACCTAACAGCGTAGCGTAACAGGTTAGAGTGTTCATTGCGAATGTGTAGGTCATGGGTTCAAATCCCACTGGAGTTTCTAGAATTTTTAATTTTATAAAATAAAATTATACTAAATTTTGGCATACATTGTACATTTTATAAATTCTAAACCGGTGAAAGTATTTTGAACATAATGTACCGTTAACTACATCTATATCGCCAGGTGTCCCATACCAGTTAATTTTTGGTCAGTTCATTTTACCTTTCAGAAGACTTTCAGTTGATGACAGAGTTTGATCTTGAGGAGTGTCAAATGATGTTAAAATATATGACAGGAATCAACAACTGTTCCCTATTTCCTTTTGACTGTGTTTTAATTTTAGTGGTAAAATTGTACAATCCCTCACTGATTACAGTGGTCAATGAAAATAGTATATCTATCGGTCCAAGGCCGATGAATTTTTTTCAACCTCAATTTCATACAGTGGAGGTACACAAGTATTTGTTGTATTGCGTACTATGGTACTGATGTCCAGATACTGTGAGGTCTGCATTAAAAAAAAATAGCCAACGTTATTAAAAATCGTTAACAACTTTGACAACGGTAACATATGAACTTGGTTTACCTAAAGTATCTCTTGGTTTTGGGGTTTTTCGGAGGGTACCCTAACTGCCTCGGTATTTGATTTAGACTTCGCTAATTTTTTTTTTCTGGTTTACTTCAAAAATAAAATCTTGAAAATCCGAGGCACAATCTCTCTGATGAAATCATAAAAAAGTACATTTTATATAGTAGTAACTAATAGATTAAGATGGTGCAATTTTTTTTCAATAATCCATTTTTATCCTTTACAAAAGTGAAAATGAAAGTACACGTTACAATAACGTGTCAGGTTATCATCTATGTATTTTTTCCATATGATTTTCAAACACTTAAATGTTTTGTTTTGGGTTTTGTTTTGGTTTTTTTTTATTTTGTGTGTGTTTCTTTTACAATACAGCTATATCAATGAATATATATGCTAATGTATTAATTGTGGTTGTTTTTCAAAGAAAAAAGTAATAATGAACAATTAATAGGTTTCTGTAAAATATAAAATGTACTTGCAAGAGGTTTTTCATAAACCCTTACAGCATACAGAAGATGAAACATAAAAGATGAAATGAAAAAAACTGTATATGGGAAAATACTATGATGAGCTCTTTGTTCGATCGGCGGAAGTAGCGTCAATACCGTTCTCACTGAACACTTATGCATATAATAGCAATGCAGAAGAGCTTATAACTACATACCACTTGAAATCGATTATACGATGCACAAAAGGCAAGTATATCTGTCTTTATACGTTAAACTAAGGTTTTGAATATTGATGTTATTTTTAATTCATTTGATGTTTTCATAACTTGACATGTGCAGTATGTATTGGGATATTTTTAAAGCTATAAAAATGTATTACATTTGGCAGCACATGTATATTATCGAATACAATGCATGTACGTGTATTATCGATGATCGGCCTATGAAGCATAGCTGGTTTGTTTAACTTCAGCTGATAGTGTTGAAATGAAAAACTAATCTAATGACCAAGAAATCTAAAACTTTTGTAAAATGAAAAAAATAACCATTAATTGGTCGGAATAAATTGCAAAGCAATCGATTGTCATCCCAACTTTCTCATTCTCTAACATCAGACGCTCGTTTTAGAGGTCAAATCGAACAGTTAATTTTGTTTGAAATCATGTTGACATACAAATGAGAGAAATGTACTCACAAATGAAAATCGTCTTTACTATGGAAATTCTCTAAGTTACGTCTCTTGGTCGTATTTTAGACCTCAGATTGTTTCAATCCATGTCAATGATATAACTTTAATAGATTTTGAATTGGTGTTACATATGGCATTATATACCATTGTTATACTATTGTGGTGAACATAAGAACAACAGTTGATTCAATTCAATTCTTTATTCACTCAAGAACAGTTTACTGGTACATGAGGTTCAACATAGATATATACAAATGAACACAAAAACAGAAAAGGATCACAAGTACAGTAGTAGAAATAAAAATTAAAAAAAATAATGAGTAGTAAGTAGTACAATGCAGTAGGTTGTATAAGTTTGTTTTAGGAAGAGCAGACTTAATAAATTTTTACAATGTGTTTACTTTTTCTACATCACAAGTATTCATCAGATCGTTGAATTTTATAATATTCAGGTTTTCATAGTATCTCTTGGACAAAAACATTTCGTTTGCAAAATATGTGCATTCTAAAATATAATGAAATTCATCCCCAATGCTATTAGAATCACACATTGTACATTTTCTTAATTTTTTGCCAATGTTATACCATCTACCTGTTTCTTTTGGGAATCGATGGTTACAGGTTCGTAATTTGTTAACGTGATCCGTAGATCTGTAGGTAAAATCAACAAATACTTTTCTATATTGAAGTTTGTTTTAAAAATTCTATAATTAATACATTTTGGTGAGTTATCCACTATACTTCTCCATTCTTGTACAAATTGATTTTGTAATATTTCCTTAACTATTGACTTGAGCCAGTTATAACTACACATTGTTTGATTTTCCCATTTTTAAGACAACCTGCATGAGTTGAGTATACTGTATACATATTTTATCCATGGATGTATAAAAGATCCATTTTTGTAACAACAATAAAAATAACAATAGATTACATTAGTGAGTTTACAATCATGAGCCGTTAGAACTTTCGTCCAGTACATTATCATTTTAATTTTAACAAAAAGTGACAATGGATACCTCCCAGTTTCTCCATACATTATACAATTTGGAGTACTTGATTTAAGATTAAGGATAAATCTAATGCCGGCATGGTGATTAAAATAACATCCTAATGCTTGTATTGGTTTTTTTTTTTTAAATAATTTATCGCTTACAATCATATTAATTAATTAGATACGATTTTTATTATCTGATGGTCGGTTGTGATCAAACTTCATGTTAAGCAACTTAATTGTGGAAAAATACACAGACACATTCCACTCAAGGTTTCGCAGGGTTGACTGTCTGCAATTAGTCGCTGTGGACGTTTAGGGAACTTATTAAGATGTGTACCAAAAATAAAAAAACATGACAAAAGTTACAACCTTGATTCGTAGCAAGGCTCATAAGCACTTAGAGAATTAGATAAAAAATGTTTTTAGAAGCACTGACTCATCATGAGAAATGAGAGTATGGTATTCATCAGATGCCATGACATGCACAGAGGTATACGAGTGGTAAAGTACTTGATATTCAAGAGATGTGAGTGTACGTAAATTTAATCAATATTTCTGTGAATGTGACACCAAATTAACATTTTCTGTATTGCATTACAACTTCAATATAACTTGATGCATACTAGCATAATAATATCACAATTTTAAAAATTAAAGTATTCTTTTTCATGGGCATTCATTTTTTCCATTGAAAGGTTACTAGAAAGGATAACTGAATACTTCAGTGTAAAAATAACAGACTGATTAAATGTTAAAATAGTGGTAATTGATGAAATGTATTGAACTTAAGATTACAAAATCGATTCGTAGTGGTATCACAGACAAAGACACTGGAAGATGTAAATATTTGAATTTAAAGTCGTCCCCAACTATTAATATATATATATATATGTGTGTGTGAGAAAGTTTGTGTCAACTACCTACATATTTTCAAAATTATATCTAATAATACAATCAATCAGTTTTTTTTTTATTTATTATGAATAGACAATTTAGAGCTTTCCCCAAAATATAAGTTAATTAGCACTGTCTAGACATTTGTCAAACAATCATTCACATAGTATAGTTCAGTTCAGTTCAGTTTATCAACTCGAACCAAATAATTTTGTACAAGAGGAACATAAAAACAGAATACACATCTCCAGAGGTATACATACATTGGCAGAAGAAGATATGAGTAAAAAAGGACATATAAAGGAATCAATACTTATGTAAGACTATGGTATAAAGGATTAGAACATGAAAACAACTAACTAAAGGGGAACAGACAGCATCGAAAATATTTGAAATAAATATACACACAATTGTCTTAGAGATTTACAATTATGATTAGTCATGAGTTAATAGCAGTGAGGTCCTACACATTGACGCTCTTTCGGAACTTCAGTTTTCCAGTATGTGTTTCACCTACTGAGTGTACATTCTTCTCCAAGACTTATGCCGACAATCAGACGAATCTGTACCGTAACGATACGTTTGCAGACACTGATGCTGATAAAATGAGTCTTAAATTAACGTGTCCGGAATAAAAATTTCCTCACTTATCAAGGTTTAGTTTGCATTTTACTCTCTTACATGTCTTAAATTGCAATTTTGAAAATCATCATTGAGAAAACCAGCATTCCTTCACAAGATGTCAACACAAAAATAATCACGTGTTTAAATATATGACGTCAGGGTACACGTAAGGCCTGATATTAAACATCTACTTTAACAACATCTTAAACAAAAAAAACTTTTTTTTCATTTTTAATGAATAATAAATGCATTCATATTTGTGTGCATTTTCTCTTCCGTGTCGGTCATTTGTTAATAAACAACCCTAATGCTTTTTAGAAAACATTGGCATTAACCCGTCACTTATTTGTCCGACGGAGTTCAGCGAACGCTCCTCAATCAATCTATTATTTACGATGTTGAATGAAGTTTTATTTTGCTTTACGATGCTTCCTTCCTCTCTCCCTTGCTTAGAATAGATGCACCATTGTTTTAAAAATTAGGAAAAAGCATTTGACAAAATATTGATCATTTTCTCCTTCATAATTCAAAATGTTTACTGAAAACTTTGTTTCATAGTAAGCGTTAATATATGTGTTGTTATTTCTATATATATGTTAATTTATGAGTGACTTTTACTTTTTCGGAGACATTGAATATCTGTGATTTTGCATCGTTTATGAGAACTATTAACACATACTTAACTCAAACTAGCAGACTTAACCTAGTTAAAGATAGAAACATACTGAAAATGGTTCGCTATCCTTCAGACTTTCACAAAGAAACAATCTGCTCTATCCAAGATAATTTATCGTATAAATTTGTTAAATGCATACACCTGTTAATATATCGATCGGTGCAAAAAATTATGTATTCTCATTAATGAAAAAGGTTCAGATCATTTGAATCGATGTCAAATTATGATAAAACTTTAATAGATTTTAAATTGAAGTAAGAAACTTCACATGTCAAGGAAATCAGTCTTTGATATGTGTAAAACCAAATGTGAAGTCTGTCTTTCAATCGATTTGAGAGCAGCCTCGTGATGCTTAGGAGTGAAAAATTGTCCGAATTTCTCAATTCGAATTCAAAAGTAATTCACTGATACAAGTTAGCATGTGTACTTAAGAGGGCTCGATGGTCGTGGTCATTTTTAGACTGTATTGGTTTCCGTTAAAAGGAGTGGTTTATATAAGAATATAGGAAAATGCCAAAATTGCAAAGGTAAAATATATGTATTTTTTCTTTATACCAAATAATTGTGTATAGCTAATGACATCATATCGAAATATTCAATGGCTCTGATGGCTAATTTGTTGACCACACAACCTCCTTAATATCTGTCCTTTGAATACAATTTTGTTTGTATCCAAATCAAGGTAAATTCAATTGTTGGCTGAGAGGAATAGCTGATAAAAAAAAACCCAATAGAATGTTGAAGGGAATTAAGATTCGTTATCATAATGTTCAAAGACACGCGAACGTGCAGAGCAGTTACAGGTGTCACGAATATCGTTACTACAGCAGAGGTACATGCACGTTCATTGTCGAGGTCACATTTAGTAGGGGCGAAATAAATAGCTATATAGGCCACAAACCTTGACCTTCCTGTATAGGAGTGCAAAACTTTAGCTTGATTTATTCATAATTTTTCAGTTGCTATTCTCTCTCTCTCTCTCTCTCTCTCTCTCTCTCTCTCTCTCTCTCTCTCTCTCTCTCTCTCTCTCTCTCTCTCTCAACCTTTCAAAGTTCAAGATATTTTTTAATATAAATAAAATCGACCATATACAAACTACATGCGCTTACTTAAAACATTCGGCTAATATGATACTAGCTGATAGGGAAAATTAAAGGTAAGGCGTTAACCCTTTTAATTATTGGTCAACTGATTTTTAAACAAAATGCATAAAAAATCGGTTTCGAAAATAATGTGTTAATCTGGATAAATGTGCATCTCTCTCTCTCTCTCTCTCTCTCTCTCTCTCTCTCTCTCTCCTCTCTCTCTCTCTCTCTCTCCTCTCTCTCTCTCTCTCAACGTTTTGTGGCACGCGTTTCCTCTTGTTTCATAGATAATGATCAACAGCTGTTGAGGATCGTCTAAACAACTTTCCTATACTTTCCTATACATTACATAACTTTTTTTTTTTACCCTGGGGAGAATGTTGATTACGCTTTCAATCTGTAAGTGAATTTGCTTCTTAATTAGCTCTCTCCTCTCTATCTGTCTGTGTATCTGTCTGTCTATCATAATATTCAATTTGCTCTAGGTGTTTTTATTTTTACTGGCTGTATATTTTATGTCTTCTGTCTTCAATAGTTAATCTTGTTTATTCTGCTTGAATGTTGTTAAAAACATTGTTAATTCCGCCATTTTCCTTATTCATCCCTGAGAAAATGTATCAAACTTTATTGTTATTGTCTGAGTGAGCGAGAAAAACGGAACCAGCGAGTTATTTTAATATTGCTGCTGTTATGTGGATGAACTATTGACCCTACTTTAAAGTTGTTTAAAACAATAAAATAATTCATAAACAACGCACAGAGTTCCGATTTTAAACCTAACATACATTTATAGGGTTCAGATAACCACTTCCTTGCCATGAAATACGAATTCAAGGAAAGCTTGTTTAATGAAAAAACATTTTTAATAATAACTGCAATCTTTAAAATGCATTATGATGTAGCAAATAGTGCATGCACTGATTCAGGAATTATTAATTGATGGGGGGGGGGGGGGGGGGGGGGGGGGGGGGGGGGGGGGGGAGGAGGGGTCAATTTGACATCCGAGGAATGGGGTATGCCAATTTTGAAAATTTTACCACCATGTGTATTTAATACATTATGGATTTTTCAGGGGATTGGGAGTGTAGATCCCTCTAACTCCTTTTAAAGAACCGGGTTCACAATTGATAGTGTTCTCCCGGGGGTGTTCATTCTAAATATTTGCATTAGGTGTATATTTCCCCTTATATTTGCATTGGAAATATCTGATGTTCAATTTTTAATAACACCGTCAAATCTGATCACAGAATATGAGCACATGTAAACGTCATCACAAACGTTCAAACTAAACAACCAATCTGACATGGTGCTTTTGAAGAAATGGTCGTTAAATCAAATATTCTATCTCAAAAAAGATTTTTTCCCGGCAAACGTCTGGCACTATAATTTTAGCCGCAGAAACGCACCGAATAACATGTGGCTGTTCCATCTATTATACATATCCCTGACAAGGAGCGTATATAATGGCTTTAAAGTGACGATACAAATTAATTCATACAAATCAACATCAAATAATTTATAGATATAAGCATCCAATGCTGAAATTTACGTTATTCTCACGGTTATAACATGCGACACATCTTAATCAGTTTCTGTTTAATGCAATATTTCTGGACAATTACCAGCAATAGATATGTATTTTTAAAAGTTATATTACTAAATAATATACTATAATTACTAAATGTAAAAAAAAATAATAAAATGATACGCCCTCCAGATAAAAAAGTAAAATGCTTGGCTTGTTTGTCAGTCTTCTGAAATCGTAATGTATCTTAGCAATTTTCGAAATTCCTGCACCTTTATAGAATTCACAAGAATGTCAAAACTTTCGCAGCCGTTCCGCTTTCTTCTTCATCCATCTTCCGACTACACAGCTCGTGTTCTTGAACTACAAGTAGCTGTTCTAAAGGTCTCCTTAACTCCCTCTTTTGTTTTAATCTTTTAAATTCAAATTCAAGATAAAAAAATTCAAAAGATTAAAACAAGAAATTGAAACATGATTCCATTTGTCGTGTAGTGAAAGGATCCGGAACGCCCATAATTGTATTTCCGGGACCACATATAATTGTTTCATTGATTTAATGTTCATTGTTGTTGTTGTTTTTTATTTCATTCATATTTTTGGGGTTAGGACTGTATGTTACGATCTAGTAATAATTTCTAAAGATTATATAATCATGTTTCATAAGGCTCTGCCATTCGTTTAACTGAATACCAACCTAATTATCTTGAAATGTGACAGAATGGTATAGTTCCATGCTAGGTTACGTCAAACCTGACCCCCCCCACCCCCTCCTTCCCACTATTTTTGTAATGTTAAGAGAGAGAGAGAGAGAGACAGAGAGAGAGAGAGAGAGAGAGAGGAGAGAGAGGGGGGGCGCAGGGAATAATATGCGAGATAAAAGAGAATGATTTCATTTTGGATACCAATTCTCACACCCCATGTTTGATTTGAAATGAACTCAGTTAAATTCTTCGTGGTACCTTTTGAAACAAATTGCTTAACTGTATTTTACGGTATATTTGAGTGAAAAAACATTCCCACATGACAACATATTTAATCATCTCTAGAGTGGAATGCACTATCGGCAGATCTGCTCTAATTCACGAAAGTGCATTGAACGAAAAATGCCCTATCTAATGATTAAAATACATCGCATCAAGCTTCCAGATCTACATCCCGTCAAATACCCACTCCTCTCTCATCTCTCTCTCTCTCTCTCTCTCTCTCTCTCTCCTTGTATGTGGACCTTTCTAGGTTTGAAGATTTTTTTTTACAATCATCAATGGATTTAAATAGCTAATCGAGATATTTGTCACAGATAACAAGTATTGAATACGTGTACAGTGAGTCTCTATCTGTAATAGTGCAGAAATAAACATCGCCACGACTCGAATAAAACAACATTGTGCATTGTAAAGAATACCGGTATAAGTGTTTGTGCTATACGGGGCTGTTCTCGCTTATTTACAAAAAAAAACAACAACCCTTTTTTTCTGTTTCTGCTGAGGACATGTCATCTCAATGTGCGTTTTGTGTTCAGGTATATTTTGCTGTAAAAAATGACAACGAAATGTATTTTCTGGATAATAAAATGGACGCAGGATTAAGTTTTGTGATTTGTTGTTTGTATGCATACCTGTACGGGATTCTGTTTTACTGCTGAATGAGATTCAACAAAAAAAAAAAAAGTGGACATAAATTTACCTGTGATCCTGCGCAAGAGATTATGTTATGCACGATTGTTTGCATTTTATCATTTGAGAATGAACCATGCAGTTTAACGCGCGTGTGTTTATCTGCAATGTAAGTATCTATAAAAAACAACAAGAATTTGATTCATCGGAACTAAAACATACGCCGTCCTTTTTTTAAAACAAGCTTTACAATCCTCTTGAAAATGACTATCAAGGAAACGTATTGTAATAAAACATGAATACAACAATCGTTTGACGAAATCTTGTTTTAATTAAACATAATTAATGTAACCATTTTTTAAGACCGTCACATGATCCACTCTATGTGGGATTTTATTTTTTTTTTTAAATTTTATTTCAGCAAGCTTTCAGCATACAGTATGGCCTTGATAAATGAACTACAATAAGTAGGGGGAGTCGGAGTATTACCTTAAGATCACTCAAAACACTTTAAAAGGTATGTAAAGCATGACCATTTTA